>CM027670.1:11795000-12395000 GCA_015731905.1 Salix dunnii | reverse complement strand
CACCAGTGAGAGTTTTTATTGCAAATTCGATGCAGGGGTCTGACCATGCATCAGCAAAAGGCAAGATGAGAGGAGATACTGACCTCTCATCAGCCTTATTACTAGTGCCAACTGCTCGAGCATGTTCCTCTGGAATAAACAGATTTCCGTTATTCCCAATGCCTTCCTTGCCAGCATGGTTGTCCAAAGGAGCCATGCCCACAAACTCAGTGTTGCTTGATCCTGATGACACTTTAATGCTATCAGAATCATCAACGGATGTTCCAGTGAGAGTTTTTATTGCAAAGGCAATGCATGGGTCTTGCCATAACTCCTCAAGTGGCAGGTCAAACGGCAGTCCTTGCTTCTCATCACCTGTATTGGAAGTTTCAATCTTTCCAGCATGTTCTCCGGTGGCAAGGTTCCCAAGAGGGGAAGCAACATCACATTGATGCTTTTTGTCCCCTTCCTTTCCTGATCCTTCCTTCCCAGCATGCTCCACATTCACAATATCATGTTTGCTCTCATATGAATCCACCAGTATTTCTGTACTTTTGGAGGTGTCAAATGCATGCTTTCTATTCAGCTCAGTATCAGGGTCACCACAAGAGGCCTGCTCACTTGTACTAGCAATGATCCCATTACTCGGTTCAAGTGCAGCTCGACGAGCTCGAGTTGTTGCCTTCAGCTCTGGTGTTGGAGCTAATGGGATGCCAGCAAGACGTTTTGAGGCCCGACGAGGAAGGTTAAGATCAGTTTTCTTTCTGGATTTTCTTACTCCAGTCTTTTTACTTTCCATTTTTGTCTCCCCAACTTCCACTGATGGTTTATCCTGCAGAACAGCTTGCAAAGGGTCTTCAGCTTTCACAGAACCACTCTTCTCTTCTGTTTGGTTGGAACTCTTATCCTCAGGAAATTCTGAGCTGCTTGATTCTGTTCCTACTCCACCTGCATTGTTAAGAAAACTCATACTTAATGCAAGGTTTTAATAAGCAGATTCAGAGTCAATAAACCCCATAAATCCACCATACAGATCCCACTCAGGATACCCATGACAAATGCATGTCCTATGGCAATTTTCAAGTTACACTTGTAACCAACTATCAAGTACTCAAAAGTAAAATTTTCCAACCTACTCCTTTCCATCTCCGACACTCACCTCTTTATTGAAAGAATCAGGTGAAAAAAAAGAAGCAAGATGAAAAAAAAAATAGAAAAAAAGTTACACGCATTTTGCTTGGTAAGAGGATCGGAAATTTATGAACATACATTGACCAGAAGTATGCCTGGAGATAACTGTGCATTCTACTGCAGAGGCTGAATTTAGCATCTGATCATCCTTAGCAATTTCACACGACTTCAAGCTCTGGTCACTTATAGTTGAAATAGGTGTTCTGCTGACAGCCAATTTTTGTTTCATGATTACAGAGACAAACTGATCAGAAGTATGCTTAGAGACAGCTGCGCATTCTCCTGTAGAGGCTGAATCAAGTAGCTGTTCATCTCTAGCAATTTCACATGATTTCAAGGTCTGGTCACTTACAATTTGACTTGATGTTCCGCTGACCTCCAACTTTTGTTTCTTGGCTATGGAGATACACTGATCAGAAGCATGTTCAGAGATAGTTGTGCATTCCCCTGCTGAGGCTGAATTAAGTGACTGTTCATCTTTAGCTATTTTGAATGACTTTGGGCTCTGCTCACTGATAATAGAACTTGGTATTCTGTCGACTTCCACATTTTGTCTCTTGGCTACAGACATACATTGATCAGAAGTACGTTCATACCCAGCTATGCACTCTCCTGAAGAGACTGAAGCAAGTATCTGATCATCTTTAGCAATTTCCCAAGACTTCAAGCTCTGGTCACCTATAACTGGATTCTGTTTTTTATGGTCTTCCAACCCTTGCTGCTCAGATACAGCTGGTGACTACGAGGTAGAAAAAGGAAAAAAAACACTCAAAAAGTCAACAAATTGAAGATACCAAATCTAGGCCAATCAATAGTTTCAACTGGCATCCCTAGGAACAACAGAAATTAAAGTTGGTTAATCATCAATGTCACTAAACAAACCAATTCATGCATCTTACAAAACAAAGTAGATTGTGAACGTGTTGTTCTGAGTGTCAGTTTTAGAAGTAAGAACATACAGAGTGACATTGCTAAGCAAATAATTAAACATACAAAGGATGGAAAGATTGGGGTTACCTGAAAGCCTATACACCTTCACACTACAGAAGAACAATAAATTTTAGGTGCAGGCAAAGGGGGGCAAATTAAAGGTAAAGTCGTTTTCTGCTCATATACCACTATTTAGACACATGAACATGACAGGGAAAGAGCAACTTGAACCAGCAGTTAGACTTCAAAAGGGCACTCAACTGTAACAGGCAAAAGGTTGGTGCTGATAGCTTTCTTGACTCCTCAATCTTAAAAAAGAAAACGGGGAAAGGGTAAGGCATTTCTAATTCCATTCACCTTTTGACAGATTGGAAGAAAGATAATACAGCTAGATGAGATTCCCCAGCTCATGCTCCAGATAGTATTCCACTTTTGGAGATGATGAATGGTGGTTAAATAGGTCTGAAGATGAGTAAATAAATGACATTTGTCTTACCATTAAAAGCATCCAATTCAGGTTGCATCTAATTTCATTATTCTGGTTGTTCAACTCAGATTGGACAATTTTACAAATTTAAATCTATAGACTGGCCATCCTTAGGTTGAACAAACCCAAAGAAAGATTGGCCAAACTAACAAAAAAATAAAAAAATAAATACTAGATAAAACTATACAAGGAAAAGGTTGGAGAATGCAACTAAAGAAAATATCCGCTTAATTGAATGTATAAAGATGCAAAAATAGAAAGGTAGTTATTAGTAGTTTAGAGCATACATGAATTAGCTGTATTAGTAACTCATCAACTTTAGAGCATAAGTAGTTTGCAAATTTAAGTTAAAGTGCCAAGAGAGTATTTATAGAAACAAGATTTGAGAGAATTGTGGATAAATAATGATGTTCATGTTAAGGTATAAAGAGCTCATAGAGAAGGTTTTCCATGAGGGGAAGTACAGGTTACATACCAGGCCTCTTCTGATTCTGCCACCCTTCTTTGTCACTTTGATTTCCTTGGTCCATCCCAGAGGTAACCCTTCTGGCACAGTCTTCTCAATTACAACCTAGATTGCTTGGTAATTAGAAACATTTTTCCCTAAATTGAAAATATAACCAAGAAAAGATAGAAAGACAATAAGGGCCAAAGGAGAAGCATGCTTCCTCAGACCTCATTTGAGTGTCGCCGGTCATTGCTTCTTTCCTTTTGTCCAGAATTAGGATGGCTTCCATTGAGATAACGAGAAACCTCAATCTTGGAGTTGAATCTACATCCACCCGAGGGAGGAAAGTAAAACTGCAATAAATACAGTGATTTAAAGTTATCACTCCATTTAACATCGCTTTATTGCTGCATTCTTACTTTATGTAACTTTCAACAGATAATCAAAGTCAAGCAGAATCATATCTTGAAAGACATGGCCATGATAGAAGCTCAGATAAGAACAGTATTTCAAGTTGCTGACAAATAAAAAGCCATAACCTGTTTAAGATGTTGTAACCCAAAGACTGTCACCATTACTCTAGAGAATACCCTTTCATTTCAATAACAAGAAATAGCAAATATTGGAGGATTAAGCAGAACAGCAGCAAGTCTTTTGCAACAGAACACCGAAATCATTTTGGTGCCTTCCATATGCTTCATACTCCAGAATAGTATGATACAATCAAATAAACATCTTTCATAAAATTGAACAATAAAAATGTTCACACTTATCTTACTTGTTGTGCATGCCTTTTCCAGTAAAAACAAAACCCTACTGCAGCCTTGAATTATACGTTTTCTAGTTTCCACAATAGGGAACAAAAGGAAGCAATGGGAAATAACTATTGGTCTAAGGCCCTATCTAATTGTATTAACAAATATTTACTTTTCGGAAAGATTAACGATCATTTTCTTGTCGAGACATGAAAATGAATTTACAGTACTGCTTCATGGTATCACAATCCACAACACAAGAATTTCACTTTGCTAGTTTATTCTTTGTACAGCTCAAGTTTGTGTCTTTCATTCACACATTTTGACACCAATTTCTAGAAGTACAACAAATGAGCAGGCAAACTCATGCTATCCAAAATACAGCCCAAACTTTCCATTCTTACAAAATGCTAAAACACTACCAATTACTGCATCACCTAAAAATTAACTTGCCTCAGCAGAAACTAAAAGGAAAAAAAACACATAAATTAACTTCAGTTACATATACAAAGACCTCACCAACAAAACCCTAAAACCCAATAGATCCAAAAACAACAGAAGACAAAACCAAAAGGGTAATTTCTTCCGCAACAAAAAAAGCCAAGATCTTAACTTTACACAGACCTACATATCCAAAACAGCACAAACCAACACAGCAAGACTAAATCTTAAATTAGCAAAGAATAAATATAATTAAAAAGTATTCAATTACCTTATCTTTTTTACCATTATTTCTTACTTTAACTTCTACCATCCAACCTTCTGGTAACCAGTCATCAGATTTCGGGTCCCCCATCTTCCCCACCGTTGTCTTTTTTCCCGCAGTGATCACGAGCAACTCAAAAAACCACAACTAGCATCGTTTTCTTGAACTAAAAAAAACAGTGGGCTTTGCTTAGAAACGAAAGATACGGGAAAATTTAGGACAAAATGAGTGAGTACAGTATCCCACGTGTTGCCAAACTTCTTGTCCTCCTATTTGACCACACACAACACTAGCATAAAGCTTGTCCTCCCATCAGAGAGGAAATTAGTGCCTCTAAAATTTTAGATATGCTGCCATGTCAAAGTGAAATAAATACGAAGAAGCATTCACGTGAAAAATATAAGAACACTCTATTTTATTATTATTATTTTACTTTTCTGTCTTCGCTTTATTTCTATCTCACAATCACAGTGAATTTCTCGTATCTTAACTACTCCCAGTATTTCTGTATCATTTTTTTTCTTTTTTTATTATTGTAAGAAGTAAGAACACTTAAGTTGTATACGCATAATGCAAACTTTAAGTCTCGTGTAAATGAATGATTGTGCGGGTAAACATCCAAGAACTTAGCCTTTCTTTTCTTTTCTTTGTTTCCTGACTGCTCTAATTTTTTCAATGTGAGGGGAAAATTAAGTCAGTGGATAGTGTGATGCTACTTGCAATGTGCTCCATTTCCTGAGTTTTCAAGGATTTGACTTCTGCATGTTAGTGCCTGCTTGCCTCTTTTTTTTTTTTATATATATATATGCTGATGATAAAAATTATTTTTAAAAAATAAAAAAAAATATTATTTTAATATATTTTAACATGAAAAATACTTTAAAAAATAACTATAACTACACTCCCAGTATTATTGAGATGATCTAACGCACATTGACCGAAATTCGGAAGACATGACTTTTTAAGCCAATAATCAGCATGTCTTCGGACTTTTTTGACGTTATTCTTTAGCCCCGTTGAAATATTTAGCAATGCTTCTACTCCTTCCAAGACCAGGTCGGCTAATCAGACAAACGTGTCTGGGAAATATTTTTGAAATTTTATTTTTCTTATTTTTAATTAATATTTTTTAATATTAATATTAAAAATAAAAAATATATGTTATTTTAATGTATTTCTTAATAAAATATATTTTAAAATTACTATTTTGGGCTATAGGATGGAGGAGGGATACCCTACTAAATAAAAAAATATAAATCACATTTTGGATATCCATACTTCAAAGTAATATAAGAATATATAAAAAAATTAATTTAAAATAAAAAATAAATTCTCTGTGAGTTATTCAGGCACATGAACTGAGGGCAGAAGGCATGGAATAATGGTTGCCGGCATTTGAAAAACAAAACAATTCAAGAATTGTTCATGATCACCCAGAGAATCTTGCTACAAAGGAAGATCATAACATAGCATGATAAACCTATCCATAAATAATTAGTTCAAAACAAAGATCAATATCTGCCTTTTGAACGCCATTAATCTAGCAGTACAAAACAGAAAAGAACGAAAAAGTCTTGCAATACCTTACACTATTATATTAAGGCTCTGTTTGGAACGAGTTTGCACCTGCACCTGTGTTGCAACCTGTGTTCCTAATGAAAAGCATCAAAATCGATGCTTTTCACTTGGAAGGAGCCTGTACTATCGTTTCCAAACAGGCGTTAAGTTTGTATAGAGATGATCTAAAATGGGAAATTATGTATAGATTACTCTACAAAATTAAGAAGAAGAAGAACTGTAATTTGTAGTTCAATAAATGAGAACAGATTGGAATTATGTTGATACAATCAATTGTGAAGTGGGTTTGGTCCACAAGGAACAAGTCTGTGTGATACCGTGTGGACTTCATTGATCTTGTTATTGCTGGATTCTGAAGCCCTAAAAACGGCAGAAAGGGCTTGCAGAAACGTGGAAGAATTTGTGGTTTCGGACCCTTTTTCTTCTTCTCCATTTCTGATAGATCGTTTGATATCGCGGCAAGTGGTGCCATGGACCAGTACCAGGAACACTGTCAGGAAAACAAGGAACAGTTGAGAATTTTTACTTTTCATGATGTGAATGGTGGGGATAGAGAGGTTGGTAGATGGAATAATGGATTTTTAGAGCAGGATGAGCAAGGTAGTCTTCCTGTTTTTGTGTGTGGTTAGCCAGGTTTTAAAGTTTATTTATAAGGGGGCCATGTCTGGCCAGGCCAGCCATTCCTCCTTCCCCCCCAACATTTGTCATTCAGGAATTATCAATTCAGGAATTTTCAAACACTTAGTTGAGGGCACATCTGGCTTTAACTCTCAAACCACAGGTTGACATCTTAACAAGTCATTTCTGAATGAGTTTGAATTTTGAAAATTATTATTTGAATCGGGTTTATGTGAATCAAAACTATGAGCAAAGTATTTTTTAATTAAAATAATAATAAAAAGTGGGTTGAACGGCACACTCTGATGATGACTTCTTTCAAGAAGTTGATTAGCACCTTTTAAAAAGGCACTGAGCCTTGCATCACTTGGAGGCAATATTATTTTTCCTGAAAACACATACAAGAGTTGAATCTCAAAACCTAATAGAAAACAGGTCCCAGGTTAGTTAAACATGGCAAATTTTTCAAGTCCTACAAGAAGACTTTGTGTGGAAGAACATTTTGTGAGGCAAAAAGTATGACTTTCCCATAATTATTTATAGTTTTCTGAAAAAAGTCTTAAAGGCCTTTCTTGAGCAATAAATATATTTCTCAGTAATTAGGCTGACTACGGAATGCATACGCCAATTTTGGTATAATTTATCAGAATACTATGGTGTTGACCACCCTTTATGCCATTTGAGGTTTATTAGTACATATATCATAATTTAAACACTAAAAATCCACAGTATTTTGTTACAGTGTAATGTTTTTGTTAAGAAAAAGAATGGCATATGCTTTCTGCTGTTGTCTTCCTGATTTTACGAAAATAACATTAATTTGTAGGAATCACATGGTTTGTTTTCATGGCTAAATTAATTAAAATCAGAAGACGTTATTTTGTTTTAATTTTCTATTTCTATTTTCCTAGTTAATTTTGATTTAGTTTTTCCTATGTAAACCAGGTTGGTTTAGCTACTATATAATATATTTTTTTCGATCTGTTTCATGAATCGTTGAATTTAGAAACTATTACATTGCGAGACTTAAAATCTGTAGATTAGGAAAACAGAATAGAGACTACCAGTTCACAGGGTTTGTATTTGTTAAACCTGATAAATCCAAGTTGATTGTGTCAGCATGCAGGCTTCGGCATTTTAGCCAGGACAAGAATGACATAAGGTTCAAGCGACACAGCTATAGATGAAATCGACCGACAGTTTTTTGTTTGTGAAGTGATTTGACCTGCTGCATTTTTCTATTATGAATGAAGTGAACATAAGAGGTTACTTGAAAATCAGCACCTTAAATATTGTGAAAATTTAACCCAGTGACAGATCAGGGAGGTTGGACTAAACGAGCATGAAGCATAATTTGGAATCTTGATGAGGCAGGAGGATGACCGACGAAGTAGGTGGGCACCAACTACACACAGGGTAGGATTCTGTGAGGCAAAAAAAAAACCAATATCCAAGATGAAGATGATGCAGAAACATCAGAACATGACACTTGAATCAATCTTATAATATAGTTGGTCAACTATGAATATCGGTTCAAACAACTTATTTTTGTCTAGGATTGAGCTCCGTAAATCCTTTCTCGATAAAATGTTAATAGCATGTCGTCATATCGGCTTGGTTTGTTCGGAAGAATAATTTCTCTTAGATGCTGGTTTTGAAGTAGGTATTCAAAAAGTTAAGAGATGGGACAAACCTCCTTGATCATTAGACCAGTCCCTCGGGATTTATTGTAATGCATCTTGTTAACTGCTGACATTAATTCACTGCCTTGGGCTAGTTCTTGAAATGATTACCAAACATAGCACAGATCAATGCGAAGATTTCAAATCTTTATGTTCTGTGTCAAGTTAGCATCCACATGATTGATTTCAAGATATTTTCAGTTGGTTGCATATAAATTTTTCTTACCATCGAGCACATTTGACCACCATCCTATCAACAAGTAGATAGGGACTCGAGAGTGGATGTTCATAGCTAGAATATTTCAGTTTCCTTCTGATATGAATTCATGATCCTCTTTCTCTAGGTTGAAAATGATGAGAAAAGAAGAAGAAAAAAGGGGTTGGAATCTAGCAACTAACAAGTCAACTGTCAACTCAGCTTGGTGTTTGTAGTCTTTTTTTCAGTCCCACCTAAAGGCTACACTGCCCTCTTGGGTAATCTGTGCTTCGATCACTGGCTACCTCCTTACTATCTGAACACCATATTTGCAAGATGATTTTCTTGAAACAATCCAAGATAACAAAAGACAATTCATCATATGGTTGATAATTCCGACTGAACTGTATAATCATCATTTAAATATACATTTGGCTAAGCTGTTGAAATTGCGTTTCAACCATCAAAAGTATCAAATTCCAAACCAAGCCTAATACTTCGATGCATAGTTTACAATTGCAGGATCAAGTACTGCTACTGCAACAGGCTCATTAGAAACAAAATGAGCTTAGATTAATACTACACAACTTCAACATGGTAATTTAATCCATGATGTACTTTTACAACTGAATCTAACTCTGGTTCATGGAAAGAATGAAAGAAGTACAAAGGTTTTTTCATTCTTGACAAGAACCAAGTGCATGTTTCTGTCTCCTGGACAACACTTGGAGCTTCTCATGGAAACAGATTTACAAAAATCGAGAAATCCAAATCAATTATGAAGTGGATTGGGTCCACCTGGGACAGCCATATGAGATGCTCCAAACAATTCGCTGACCTTGTCATCTTTGGATTTCGCAGTGTGAGAAACACCAGGCAGATCATACTGTGGAAACGGAAGAGGATACTTGGTGTTAATTTGCTGTTTTTCTTCATAGTTAGCCCAGCTGATATGCCTACAAGAAGAGGAATGGAGTAAGGCTAGCAAGATTGTACTGAAAACTAGAAGTGGAAGTGAAGGGCTATAAATTCTCATGATATGAATCCTGTCGAGGCTATTGAGAAAGAGCATCTATGAAAGGGGAAACAGGATGGTTCGAGATTTTAGTGGGTCTAATGTCTACTTATAAGGGGATCAGGCAACCTGATGAGAAGGAAGAAGGGCCAAAATTAAAAGTGAATCATATTTGAAAAACATGAAAACCCATTTTCTATTAGACCTACCTCATATAATTGACCACCACGAGTTCCATTGAAAGGGTTAAAAGAAATGGCCAAGTTTTTCAAGAAACAAAATGATTTATCTCTAACTGCTCTGACCATTAGGATTGGAGTAATGAGTAAGCATGTTGAAAGCCCCACAATTCAACTGTTTTTTCCTTGTAAAATTGTCATTATCCAAGTGCAAAATCTGTTGCTGGAACTAGTCTTCAGCCTGTAATTTTCGCATCCACATAGATTACTGTATCTCTTTGATCTGGTTCAACATAGATCATTCACTCTTGAATTAATATTCCATTTTTTTTATTTTCCCATAATTGAGAGAGTTGAAACTAGCTGGCAAGGCAGGAATTAAAAGACAAATCTTGCAATGCCATTGCATTGAGGGAACAAAGCAATAAATGTACGCATTCGATATTGAAGTTTGATAAGATAGCTCGATCATCACCTTCAAACTGCCAGCAACAAAGAAAGCGAAATTCTCAAATTCAGAAGAGTCATGGCCGTGGTCCAACCGTTGGCTGCGGGTCAGTTTAATTTCTAACTACATCGAGTCAACTTTCTATTTATTGTGAGAACTGGTATTGTTCGCCGTTTGATATAAACCTGGTTTGGACCGGACGAACGCTATGTAATCCAGGGAACCAAACCAGGTTTAATAATCAAACAATGATATCTTTGGTATAGATTTATAAATTGTCTGAACTATACTTTCATAAGGAAGATATTACACATATTTAAATAAATCACCACGACACTTCAAAATCATAGGATACCTCTACGAGAGTTTTGACACTCACTGTGGTCCAATAGTCGCCCCAGGACACACAGGAAGCTATTGATTATAACTTGGAGACGAAAATTGAGGCTAGCAGTGATTTAAGGGCTCTGGTGGACAGCAGTGCTTACCTCAACCCAGTTTCTAATTACATTATTATAGCTTGCAAGTTGTGTGTTGGTGTTAGACTTGCAGCGCACTTGTACAAGAACTATGAAGGACTTGGCAGAGTAGATTTAATTTCTTGTGGTGGGGGCAAATATGAAGCAAACTAGCCATTAATTTCAAGAAACAAAATACAAATCACCAAGACTTAAGTAACCCACTGGATTGAGAAAGAGAAACTTGTAAGAAATCCTTGAGGTGGAGCCATTGATTGACAAGTTCTGGGCCTACCATATCAAATTAACAACAAACCGATTGAGTGAGCAACTCTCTCATTAATTACTATTTATTTCAATATTAAATTATTTAAAAGTCTAGCTTGTATAATTCTTTGTAGTTTATTTTATACATTTTTATTTCAGTTTCTTAACCTATATTACAAGTTTGATGAGTTTACTAGACTTAATAAAAAAAATTAATTTTTTTTTTTTAATTTCATGTTTTAACATTACATTAATTCTATAATATTATCTCAGTCGCATGATTAAGGTTGCATAAAAAAAAATCCATTTGACCTTTTTCTTTATCTTTCAATTGATATTTTTTTTTAATGTCATTCTTTATCATTTAGTTGATTAGGAATTATGATTTACAGTTTATTTTGATTTGTTCTCTATAAAATTATCTTGATTTTATAACATGTTATATGTTTTGCGGGTTAACCCAAGTACACTCGGATCATTTTATTTTGTCATATTTTTAGATTTTATTATTTTTAATTTTGTCATTCAACAATGACTTCATAATTTATTTTGATTTGCTTTTTAAAATATTATTATAATCGTATTTTCTTGGTCATATGTTTGGTAGGTCAACCAAGGTTAACTCAAGTTATTTTTCATGTTTACTTTCTATGATGTTATCCTGATCACATTGCTTGTATGCAGGCTTGGTTGGATAACTCAAGTAATTTTTAAAAAATTTATTCGTCAATACTTTGTTTATTATGAACTGAGTTCTGTAATTTACTTTTATTTGTCATGTATAAGATATATTGTCTTGAATTTTTATGAGCTAAGCTATATTTTAACCGTTCATTTGAAATATCCTTAGACCTATCATGTCAATCAGATCAAATTAGATGAACCATAAATGATTTAAAAAAAAATAACTACAAACATAAAAAAAAAAAATGTTAGAAACGACTATATATATATATATATATATATATATATATATATATATATATATATCAAGAAAGAATGAATACATCCAAAGATGTAATCAGTTTCTAAGTCTATAGGCATTTTGGCCTATTGTCATTATAAGTTAATGGTGGTCAAAATTATGCAGTCACACTTCTTTTTCAATACTCTTTAAAGACATCCAATGTGTGACAGTTGGATTAATAAATGTAATCCATAGATATCAGTAAAACTGAGCCCTGCACTGTAATGACATCTTTGATTCCTTGAGTTTTCATGTTTGAAGGAAGGTTAAGCTTCATATTGTACTAAGGATCGTGGCATAATAACAAAAGATTGGAGATCTTTAGAGGTGATCTCGGGTTTAAATCAGAGTGTCTATCTTTTATAAAACTTAGAAAAAATAAGGTTTTATTCGCTCATCTAGATCTATAAAATAAGTTTTCTTGAGATGAAATTTCTTGAATCTAAAAAGAAAGTTAAGCTTCATATCCTAGCACTCTAGAGAGACAACTCAAGGTGTTCATCCTATTATGAGCAGCATATCAATGTTGCCAATAAAATTACTATCCTTTTGTTTTATTTTTCATGAGATTATCTCGATGTCATGATTGCATACAAGTTCATCTGGTTAATTCAAATCATTTATTTTAATTTTATTCGTCATTACTTGATTGATCATGAATTGAGTTTTATAATTTATTTTGATTTGCTATATATGAAATTATCATTGACTCAGGATTCCAATCGTGAATTTAACAGGGTAGCTCATATTGATTCAAAATATTATAGTTTTTTTATTTTAGTTTTAATAAAAAAAAAAAAGAAACTAGATGATATGATGACTCTATTTTTTTTTTTATTTTTCATATTTTGGCTTGATCATTTCAAGTTCTCATTTTTATGTTAACAATGTGAAACTTGATCAGTACATCCAGCTTACATTTTATCTTTGAAAACATCAGTATTGAAAAATATTCAATATTTATGATTGATTGATTACATATCGTGGACTTCATAAACAATATAAGTATTCTAGTTGACTGAGAACAAATCGATGCTTCAGAAGGGGTAGAATATTGTCCATCGGGAACTTTTCCGATTCGGAGACCTACAAAGGAAGATCTGGTTAGAGCGAAATCTCTATCAAGACCGATTCCCTCGTCAGCTTATTCTCTTTCCTTTTCTTTCTCTCCCCTTCTCTTAGCTATGCTTGCAGCTGATGCTTCATGCATCCAATCTTGCAGGATATCGGATTCCCCATGCATTTCTGTGATTTGTTTTACATCAGCATCTGCATTTCTTTCTAACTTCAATGTAATTTTGAGTTTGCATGTACTTTGCAGCGTTTGGAAACACGTACAACCAATCAAATAAATTTGATGGACTCAAAGCAACTGTCAGTATTTATAATGAAAATGTTGATCCCAAACTATTCGGTGGAGCAGGAGCGAGGATTACGAACAATCTCCAAGGTCGAACCGAGGCGATACACTTTGGATATGCAGTGAGTGATCTGTATTTTCTGTTTTTACTTGGAAAGGTTCGAAGGCAATTATCCGTACAGGTTAAATGCCTCTCACCTCTATAACAGTTAATGCCCATGTGCGATTCTCCTCGGATGGCACATTGTAGGTGAATCCAGGATTATATGGAGACAAAAACGCGAACTTTCAGCATCTGGACCGTATGCCTTCAAGTAGAAATCATGTACTTCAATATTTTGATTCTGCATTTGAATTGAAGGTGATAGTAATGCTGTTTCTTTTGCAAGAAAGTAGGCTAATAATGGGAATATGGATGCTATGACGTTCGTTGCCCTGGTTTCGTTCAAGTCAGTCCTGAATCTTATCCAGGTTTAGAAATTTTAAACCAGTCAACATACGTTAGGCTTCAATATTTGGTGACCTTTCAAGTTCGTCAGGTAACACTATAATATTGTGTGTACTTGGAAAACTTTCTATCAATGAAATTTCTTTCTGGTATCTAATACTTTCTTGTATCTGATTGCAGGATGAAAACGGAAATTGGTGGTTAGAAGTCCATCATGGTGCTGATCAAGTCAGAGTAGTTTATTGGCCAAAACTATTGTTCACAGGCTTAGGTGATTTTGCATCAGATGTACAATTTGGAGGACGTCTACGATCCTGCAAATGATCCTCTGCCAATCATGAGAAACGGTATCTTTGAGCCGCCAGGGTTCAACAAGACGGGTTTCATCTCCTACATTCAGGTTCATGCTAAGAACGAGAACCCACCTCGTTAACCTGACGTGGGAGCTTATGCAGACTTCCCAGCTTGCTATCAAGCCAACACATACCACCTTGCCATCACGTATGGAGGACCTAATTTATCGTCAGCATGTAAAAAACGAAAATCCTAATAGGATTGTAGAGTCATTTTATGAATGACTCCTGGAATAAAAAGATTTTCAATTTCTTATTTTTGTTTCTCAGATCACTAAGCATAATCGGCATGGCTTGGGATTTATAAAATAGACTCTACTGGAATAAAATGATTTTTCAATTTCATATTTTTGTTTCTCAGATTTACAAATGGAGGATAAACACACCGTCGGATTATTGCAAATGATACAGAAAATCAAGAATTTTATTGCTTATTAACCTATCCCACTTTTACAGATAGCTCAGATTACTGAGAAGGCAACCCCACAATGTAAAACATGTCCACCACAATGATTGCCAGGCAACTAGCACAATCAAATTAACACAGGTTACAATTTTAATCTCCACACTTTAAAGGACAAATTTATTACTTAGCAGACTGAGAAATGTAAGCTAATACATATTATAAATAGCAAGATTTACCAAATACATGTGTTCAAACAGCTCTTTCTTCATTAAAGATTGTTTCGCCATAAACACAGGATTACTCTTCCTTGGATTCACCACCAGCAGGAGTTTCAACAGGTGCAGCAACTGATGGACCATCTTCAGCTGGCTTAGCAACATTGCTTTCTGTAGCCTCTGCAGCAGGTTCATTGGTTGAGGTTCCATCAGTTACTGGAACCGTTTTCTTGATTGTTCCAACCTTAACATATTTACCCATGAACTTGTATTCCCAATCCTGCAAGGCCTCCAATTCAAATGGACCAAGACCAGAGACATCACCAGTTAAATCTTTATCTTCAAAAGACATCTTTGCTAGAGCTCTGCTAGCATCCTTTCCAGCAAACAATGCATAAGGTCCACCAGGTCCATAGAACATCCTGTAACAAATAATGTATAGCAAGTTTACAAGTTTCAGCACCAGCCCATGTGTCAAGAATGTCCACTAAAGGAAAGGCTAATTCATTACAGTTTCAAATCATAACACACATTCACGGTCTCATAATAGACTGATTGCCAACTCTAAGGTCTCAGATGATAAGATTATAACTCATGGTCAATGTTAACATGCACTGCATATCACTACAAGTCACTGAAAAACAAACGACAAACACATCTTCTGGGTCTTTGTATCTCAAGGTGTCAGGCCATATGCATATAAGAAGCATGATGTGATTCTAATTGCTAAACTATCAGATAGCGTGTTGTAAGCAAAAGAGTAGTTTGTATTTGAAGGATAAAAGATTTGATTAAATCATACCCAAAAAGGGTTCTAGTCATTGCCTGTTCATCACATATAACAAAAATAAATGTTTGCCAAACGCTGAAGATGAGCATGCCAGCAAATTGAGGATTCACAAATGTCTCATATCAATCCCAGTGGTCGACCACTAAAATCCACTCACAAAGAAGCAATAGGGAATACAGAGTGAGAATCACGCCAAAAACCTTCCTACTGAAGATCATTCATTTAGCCGCAGCAAATGAACTGTTAAGAATAAACTTCTGATAATATACAGAATTTGTTTTAGGTTTTAGCAATCCAAGTTACAAAACGTTGTGAAAAGGAATGCTGGATTGCAAAATTTTAGTCCTCATCCATGTTACCACAAAGAATACCCCATCACTTAAATCAAACCATACCTTAACATTGCTCATAAAGAAGTAAACACAAAAAAGAGAAGAGAAGATGACCACACACCACTCAAATTTCCCAGATAACGTATTCAAAATCAAGTCTTCTATTACAAGAGGATAAAGGGGCAGATTCAAACTTCAGCTTCACCACATAATCCATTAAAAGGATTTGAAAAAAATGCAACCCTTCAATGACCAAACTCAAAAAAGTAGCATCTCTTTTGAGACCGAGACCACACACAAATAGCAAAAAAGTAGCAGCAACCACAGAGAAAAAAAAAAGTGATCAACAAAGATCACCGAAAAGTCAAACAAGGAAAAGAGAACTGATTTCTTGGAATCAACTATGACTACAAACCAAAATCCCAAAATTCCACAAAATCAATAAACTCAAAACAACCTGTGACCCAAAACACAATAATCTCATCACTTCAGAAAAAGAATACAAACCCACTATTTTTAACATCTCAGAAGTAAAAAACAACCAAAAAGACCACACAAAGATGGAACCTTTACCTGCTTTGAGAAACATCGTAGATCTGACCCTTAATAGCCATAAGCAAAGGCTTTTTAGAGTCAGTACCATCATACTGTTTTAGTTCTTCTTCAGTGACTTCACCTACTTGAACAGGTGGAGGCAAAGGTTGCATCTGCTCTTCATATTGTCTTGGAACATGATGATTATCAGACCCACCAAACAAACCTGATACCACATAGTAGACAGCCAACCCTAAAGCTGCTACTGTAAAGAAAGTTATCGGTGATAGTCCTGTGTATGCTGTTATGGCTTCTTTGAGTGTTTCCCATAGTTCCAAAGCCATGTTTTTGTCTGTTTTCAGAGAAAGGAGGGGAGGGAGGGAGGGAATTATCAGTTCAGACTCTTGAGGAGACTGTTCTGAAATAATGAATATTTGAGATTTACCATCACTTCGGGTAGATAAAAAAAAAAATGTTTCATCCTTTTGTTTATTTATTACATGGGAAAACATAAACAAAATTATTTTAAAGAGATGGGAATAAATGTTTTTATTATATATTCAGACAATTCACTCAATAAAAATAAATAGAAACAATAAATAAAAAAGAGCATCTTTAATTTATATAATTTTATAAATATAATTTCATTACAATATCATCTTAATAATAATTTTATTTATAATTTTATATATATTAATACTTGTAAGCAAAAAGTTCATAAAATAATGTAAAAATTAAAATGAATTTAGAAATGATAAATGAATAAAAAGAGAAGAAGAAAAAAAGTAAATAGACATTCCCATATATAATATATGATTTCATAACTTTTAATTAGATGTTTTTTTTTTGTAAAGTATTATGCATTGGAAACTACATAATTAAAAAATTACTAAAAAAACTCAATGAAAAAAATATTGGTTAAGAAAAAAAATATAATGCGTATTTTTTTTTTCTCATGAATGTATCACCTTAAAATTTTAAGTTATTATATTTTAATATTGCATCACAATTTTTCAAATATTATAGTTGGAAGTGCTCTAATAAACAAATTTGTTGTATTATCTTCTGAGCAAATTTGTTGAGCATCAACATCACTATACTTATCCAGATCATGTGTTAAATTTTTTTTGGTAAGATTTGCTTTGTTATATCTCTTTTAATGCATCATCATTTAAATAAAGTTTTGCATGCACCATTATTTTTATATAATATGGTTGTAGTTTCTCTATTGAAGAATAATTCATGTATCCTGTCAAATATGTTGAGTTATTAATCTTGATTGTATATTCTCGATTTGCTCATAAATTGCAAGTATTTCAATAGTTAAGCTCTCGTAAAATTTCAAATTTAGCAAAATGTAATTGAAAAAAATACTTTTATTATATTGTTTAAAACCAATTAAATATCTTTATTTAAAAAAAATATCATTTTTTTTTTAAATATCATTTTTCACATCTTATATAAAATTATACTATATTTATATAGTTTTTTTTTTCAAAAGCCGTATACATTTGTTGTTAATTATTAATGTTAGGAGGAAGTTACAAACTTAATACTGGCCATAAAAAAAAAAAAATATGAGCACATGTACTCGTAACCAAATTAAAGACCTAAAACGAAAACTATGTGCTTGGACATTTTTTTATTATTATTATTGTAAAATAAATTCTCAAAACATAGGAGAATCGAAAAGCTTAGACTAGTCAAATGTGGGATGCTCTGTAATAGAGCTTCTGCACTAGGGGTAATGGTGTCATTTCAATCTGATTACGTCCTTAGACATGGTTGGTGAGGGATTAAATTTACAGCAAGATTATACCATGTCTTATATTTAATATAACATATCTAAATTATATAAAAATATTTAAAAAAAATAAAATATGATTTTTATATAGAACTCTAAAGTGTTTAATACTGTATTTTAAAAATAAAATTTTTAAAAAGTAAAATGAAACACGATTTCTACCTAGAACTTTTAAAAAGGTTGTTTGGCACTGCATTTTAAAAATGCTTTCAAAAAATAAAAATGATATAAAAATATTAAATTTTTTAGTTTAAAATTTAAAATAAAAAAATTTAAAATAATTTAAAATTAAAATTTTCATGTGTTTATATCAAAAATAATTTTTAAAAAATAAAAAATATATTTTAATAAAAAATACTTTAAAAAACAACATTTAATCCACACACTAAATCATTCATTTGGATTACTAACGGAATGCTCGCATATTTTCCTGAATCCTAATTAATAGTTTTTTTTTTCCATCAAAAGGAAAACATATAAAAAATTGGTTATAAATAACTTGCTGTGCATATAAATTATTTATCAGGACTGTCACGGGCTTGGAATTTGACTGCTGAAAATCAATTGACAAGAAAAACCTTTGGATACTCAACTTCTACGAGCAGAAAATCATGTTTATAGAAGACCAGTGCAAATCACAGCCCTTGAATCTCATTATAATCTTGAACAAAATGTTTTGAATCAAACCACAGGTTCAAAGTATCTGTTGAGTGTATATTCAAAGCTGACAAGATTATAGTAACAATATTCAATGTCTTAAAGGTTGAAGAGTTAACCTAACTGTTATTTTAACATGGGAAAGAATTAAATAATTTTACGAGGTAGTTTAAAGGTACAAACTATTTTATATCAGGAAAAAAGAAAAGAAAAAAGATTTATGAGCAATTTAACACATATATTTTACACACACACACACAGACACGCATCTATGAGCATTAGCACAAAATCTTCAGCCCTCTACAACTACCCAGAGTTTGGCTTTTTATCACCACAACTAACATCAAATAGACAGAAATCCCTGAGCTACTTCCTTCAGCATTGTCTTATCATAGAGTGAAAGAATAACCAGGAAAAAGGATGCATTCACCCTGTAGGAGCTACCCCCACAGAATTTTGATCTTGGAATGCTCAAATCAAACAGCAAGAGACCTGACCTCATCTTCCTTCCAAAGCCCTTCGTCATACTTGTACCAACGCATGAGGCCTTCGTCATTTCTTGTCCGTTGACACATGATGCAAGTGTCTCTCATGCAGGTTAAGAATTTGCGTAACCATGAAGCTTTCTCCAGGATAGTTTTATCAAGCTGCCTGACAATTCTTCTCGGTGCAGGAGTTGGTGGGACCTCTGTTAGAAGGCAATGCGATATGTTGAGCACTTCCAGGCATCGCAGATTATCCAAGATGAAGATCAATGTGTCCTTGCATAGCATTGAGCATCGGAGGCTCAAAACTTTTAACGATGGAAGATAGGTAACAAGTGACGATGCAAAATAAATGTCAAACGGTCCCATGATCTTGAGTTCACTGAAGTTCCTGCAATTAGTAGCAATTGCCTGAACAAGCCGAGGGGAATTCACTATGCTTGGCATTGTCAGGGATTCAAGATCTTTCAATAAATCAATAGCTTCGATCATTACAGTCTCTACTCGGTTCCATGCTGGTAAAACAAGTCTTCTAAGACACGGGCACCTGGAAAGAGGACAAAAAGTCAATTAGATCCATTTTATTGTCCCCGGCACAGCGTTTCCTATTCTCTAAGAAAAGGGGAAAAGGCAAAAAGAAAACAAACGCAAAAGAAACCACTGTAACATCCAGCAGTTTGCGATTATTAAAATCCCAAATGGTAGGTGATGCTTCCACTGAAAATTATTTTATGAAAAATGTTCCATAATGCTATACTGATCATGTACAATATCATATAAATGATTTCCTTTCCAGCATAAACTGCTACTAAGAACTGCATACACCCCATTTATCATATACCTACGATCCAGCTGGGCAATATTACTCCACAAACTTACTAAGCCCTCCAAAAACACCAAAACCATATTATTTTATCAAGAGACTCCTGCAAAATCTTATTGTAAGCTGTTTCCAACAGACCGAAGCAATGACCCCCCCAGCTGAAACACCATTAAATGGTTTTTCGTACTCTATAGACATCTTTAACACAGTACTCCTATCTTAGGTTTATTTTAAAGTTTAAACATAGGTCTCCCTTTACATAGGAAACCAATAACAGTGGATAGCTTGGTTAACCTTCATATTCTTAGTCTAGTGTTAAGAACCGAAACAGTTTCAGCCTGGACACAACAATGGGACCAATGCTAATAGTAACAGCTATCCTGATTATCAGAACTCCAAGCAGAATAAACACCACCAAACAGTTTGAATCAATTCAACCATAACCTTTTAGCAAAAGAAGCATCATAATATATTTTGATTTACCAGTCTAACTCAACGAAAGCCATATAATATCATTACTAATCTTTTCACTTAATATTTCCACCATGTACAGCTATGTTATAATAACCTAAAAAGAGAATCCAAGGAATGCTATTTGTAAGATTACCACATTCCTTCAACCTCACCCACGATTTCTTTCCCCATTTCACTACTTTTTGATGCATTTATCGATATCATTTGCTTCACAAAAAACCACACATAAAAATCTGCTCTTTTACTTTAAGCATCATACTCACTTCTTATTATCCCAACAAATTCATATATCCAACAAGTAGAAACATGAATGCATGGATTATAAAAGAGCAACCAGGAAGTCCATCTACAGAACCCTCTTTTGGTCTTTTTTTTAAATTTTATTCTGAGCAATACATTTGACCTCTGTTTATAAATTCTGATTTCCTTGCTACCTCTACTTCAAGTGGCCAAAGTACCCCCTATTTCAGGCAGCTATATTTTTCACTTAACGTTTCATTTTTTTTTTTGATATTGTGGACACACTCCTAGATGCAACTCACTGTTGGATGGTCACTCCCAAAAACCAAATCACAGGGGAGAGTCCACCAACTCAAGGTTCATAACAATTGCACACTTACAAATTAGCTGGGAAATGCAAGTGGTACAAGTCAAACCAAGGATGTACTCTCCATCTGATTGATTCTTTACCACTTGATTATTGTCCGTTGAATTAGAGATGTCCTCTTCCCCTAGTTGAGCTTTCTTTTCTTCTCTGTTCTGTTACAGTGATTAGTAATATACAAAAAACTAACCACCCACTGGATTACGACCACACAAATAACAATTCACAGCTGTGCAGTTTCTATACTTTTAACATCGTTATCAAATCTTTATCAAGTAGCTGCACCCAGATATAGAATTAATGAGTTCCAAGCATGCTGAAAAATATAACTTAGTCACTCCGGACTCTAATGCTGCACTGAGATTTTCCACATCTCAACTCAAGTCTAAATCTATGATATCCTGCATTTTAACAACTCCATCTGTGGCCTCTGTTTTTGAAATTTAACAGCTTAATTACACCACGCCATGGATCACCATCAATCATTCAATCCGGGTTAATAATTTGACAACATCTCCTAAACCTCTTCCTGTATTAAGCCAAAACCAACAAACCATACGTAATACCAGGCTAAACAGCCCTTCCATATCAAACATACCTTCTTGGTTTAAGGAATAACTATCTCTTTTCTCAGATCCAGATGGGCATTTTCAACTCATCCCCCATCTTCCTAGCTGTGACATCATCAATAACTTAAATTCTGACTAACCTCATTCTCCTGGTCGAGAGGTCTCACTTGACCCGATTCCCACACGCCTCCACTCAGCTCAGAGAATTTGCAGTAGACTCTCTTTACATTTCAAGGAAATCATACCATCATCAAATCAGACGCGTCGACTCCTTATTAACCTCCTTAGATCACTTCCAGTTGCCTCTCTACTCCATTTCAAGGAAATCAACCTGTAATAAATATAGTAATAAGACCTTCATGGTGCACTTGATTAATTTTGTTACAAGTTTGAGCCGCTGAACGAAGTAGCCATCAGTAGCAAAATTACATCTCCCCTGTCTTCGAGTCAATTAGCATAATAACTTCCATATCAAGTCCACCATCACTTAAATGTTACATCTTCAAACTCTCTCTACTCACAAATTTTAATTTGGTTGGGTATACCAACTCCCAGCAATCATCACCTGATACTATTACTTAGCAGTACAACCAGCACAATCTCTAGTATTGAAAATTTATCATCGTCTACTCTTAGATTGCATATCAATTATAATATCATCACCAAGAAAAGACACAGACATTACCAGAAACTTAATTAAAAATTCTAAAACATAAAAAGTCCCCCATAAAAAAAGTTACCTTTGAGCAGTATAAGTCAAATGATCCTCACTTACATACAAGTTGCAGTGAAAAAACAACGAAGTTATATTTCCCCTGCTGAGACTCAACGAAATCTTCAAGATTCGAGTCAATGTCTTATCAGAATGACCATGCACATACACATAAGGCTTCAATGGGATTTTGATGAAATTGGATTTCAACATGGACAAATCAAGTGTTTTCCACAGCAAAGGATCACAAGCAGCCCAACGCCACGCACTACAAACATGAGCAATGCCTGAAGTTAATTCAAACACAGTCAATGACTGGAATATCTTCACCAAGATATCATTGTCCATGTCCTCCCAACTCCTCGTCACAGTTCCACCCTCTTCCATCTCACGAAATTCCATCTCAACACAACAAAAGAAAAACCTAAAGAAACAATGGGAATCAAGAGAAACCACAAGAACTATAAAATCAGTCCAAAACTCAATCTTTCAATTCTAGAAACAAAAGAATTCACAATTCAAATACAAAAGATCAATGAGCAAAATATTTTGATAGCCCCCCATGCAGTATGCAATTATCTTTCCAAGATCAGAACACACCCGCATCAACTAACTTTACAAACATTTTCTCAACATTAACAACCTATGACCCTTTAGGATCCAAAATGGATCTGGGTCCTCAAGAAGCAAGCAGAAGGTGAAAAAATTGAGACTGTTAGCGTTTGATTCTGGTCAGAATCTTGAAAACAAGCAGTGGAAAGAATCAAATGGGAAGGGTTAAAGTTTTACCATAAAAGCCTTATGTGTATGTCTTAGCTTTGCCTTTTCTTTCTAACGAATTCTATGCAAACTATACATGGGATATACAGGCTTGCTCAGTGAGTGGTGACAGTCCAATCCTGGTTTCAGTCACTGATGGGGGTACTGGAGCAGTTGGTATAGCTACTCCAATTTTGTTTTACTTTGCTCCCTCATTTCTTTTTTTTATCTTGATCTCATCATTTTTATTTCTGTTAAAAATTGAAAAAAATTTATTTTTATTTTTTACTTTAAATGGTTCACCACAAGTAATAATTTTTTAAAAAATTATTATATTTGTAATTTTATATTATAATTTGCTGATTTGTTATGTAAAACCCATCAAATGGTAAAATTGGGTTAGATAAAGTTTAGAAAATTAAGAGAAGATTAAGAAATATAATAATTAAATTATTTTTTCATTTTGAATTATTTTTTTGGTGTTTTAGATTATTTTCATGTGCTGATATAAAAAAATAAATTTTAAAAAATAAAAAAATATTGTTTTGATACCATTCTCAAACGAAAAATATTTTAAAAAACAACATCAATCACACTATTAAACATGCACTATATCCAACTTGCTTTCAATAATGCTTTCAAAATTATTAGCCATGGTATTATTTTAGGGTTAGTTTTAAGAGGGTGAATCATTGTCTTGAAATCCAAATTGGGTTGGTATATCAATTTGTTGACTCGAGGCTTGAACTAGACTAGATTTTTTTATAAAATCAAGAATATAGTTTACTCAATCAAATCTAGATAACTTGACGGGCAAGCTTATGACTCGAGCAGGACCCAATATTATTTTTAAATAACATAATTTTTATTTTTATTTTGCCTAAAATGAGAAACTGTATAAAAAAATAATAATGTCAATATGAGTTAGCTTGTTAACTTGAAAGTTGACTTGCGAAATCTATGATCTGAACCAAGTTACTAGTATAATTAGGTTACAATGGGTGAATAAAACCTAGATGTGCTCCCCTATCTAGTATCATCCTTTACACTTGGAAAAAAGAAACAAGGATTGACTGGATTACAAAAATAAAGAGTAGGAGGATGGTATTTTGGAGGAAAAGAGTGAGGCAACCAAAATAAGATAAAATTAAAATTATAAGGACCAAATTAAAGACTATTTACGGGTCAACTATTGAATGAATCTTAGATTTTCTGGTTCCATCAAGTGAGAATATACTACCAAAAGGCTAATGGTTATACTATAAGGGTTAAATCCCACTCGTTTGACCCAATATATAATTAAATATTAAATAATTTAATCATAAAGCTACGAGACAATTCCTTTCCCTATCTCCAAAGAGGAATCAAGTAATTTGTTTTTTGTTCAACATGGATTGACCTTCTCTTTAAAACAAGTAAATGAACATTTTCAGCTTAAAATTAGTGAAATCACTTTAAATATAGAAAATAGAATGTTATGGTTATTCTATTTATATTTTTATTTATTTTATTTTATAAAATAATGTATAATAAGGATCTAAAATGTCATACCTCACCTATTAAGTATAGGTTTGGGTTTCTATTGTTCAAAATATTTAATTTTTTTTTTCAAATTACGGTGGAAAATCCAATTTGTGTAGATCCTAAAACTGCACTTCCCTTGCATATCATGGGTCCTAAATAGACCATTATGATTACATATTTTTCAATTTGACACTTAATTCTTTTTTTGGACTGAACTCTTTTGTTTACGAACCTAATGTTGACACTGCAGTATTGTAGTTTCTTCTTTATGCTGAAATTCCCTGGTCTTGTGGATTCGGCCATACCTCTGAGTTAATTCGACCATGCCTCTAAGTTCACATATTTAGTCCCAGAAAGATAGGCGCAATGTACCATCATAGCAGTGATAGATCGGTGGCCTTGAATCTCTTTCCTCTTCAAAAGTATCATAGTAAAGCACATGTGTATCTAATTTATGAAATGCTAGAATATGTTTGCGGCAATCCATTGAAAGTTTTAATTTATATTTCAGAGTGTTTTTCTATTACATTTACTGTTGAATTTATTGAATAATTACAAAACTAAAATAGTTAAAATACAATACTACTTTTTCTGACTAAAATACACAGTTTTCATATTTGGTTAATGACAAAATAACGATCATATTTTAACACTCCCTCTCAAGTTAGAGCGTAGATATTTATCGTGTCCAATTTCCTAATTGAGTTATAAAGCACCCTTACAGAGACTGCATTTGTGAGAATATCTACTATTTGATCTTCAGACCAAACAAACAGAAATTGTAAAATTTTTCGATCAAGATTTTTTTTAATGAAGTGTCGGTCGACTTCAACACGCTTGATACGATCCTATTGAATAGGATTGTGAGCAATTTTGATAGCTGCCTTATTATCACAGTGTAGATCCATAAATGTCCCATAATCAATTCTCAATTCTTGTAATACCTGTTTAATCCATAATAATTCACACACACCATGAACCATACCTTGGCATTCTGCCTCTGTATTTGATCTTGCTATTATTTTATGCTTTTACTTCTCCAAGTGACAAGGTTGGCATCTACAAACATAAAATATCATGATGTCAATCTCCTATCAGTTTGATTTCCTACCTAATCTGAGTCTGTATATCCTTTAATCTCTTGGGCCTCCCCTTTTAAAAATAATAGTCCTCTTCCTTGTGCACTCTTTAAATACCTTAAGATCCGATATACGGTTTCTATATATTATTCTCTTGGTGAATGCATGAGCTGACTTACCATACTTACTGCATAGACTATGTCTGGCCTTGTATGTGATAAATATATCAGTTTTCCAACCAACTGTTGATAACATCCTTTGTCCGTTGGCGTCTGATTTACTGTTTGTCCCAGCTTGTGATTAATTTTCATAGGTGTGTCAATTGGTTTGCATGCAAGCATTCTAGTTTCTGTCAGCAAATCTAACACATATTTTTATTGTGATAGATATACCTCAATTTTTGATCTTGAGACCTCAATCCCTAAGAAATACTTCAGGTGTCCAAGATCTTCCATTTAGAATTTTGATGTCAGAAACTGTTGTAGTGTCTTTCTTTCTTCTGAATCATCTCCTATTAAAACCATATCATCCATATACACGATCAATGTCATTACCTTCACTTCTTTGTGTTTTTAAACAAAAAATGATTTGAATTACTTTGCTTATATCAGAATTCCTTCATCATGGATGAGAATCTTCTAAACCATGCTCGAGATGACTACTTTAGACTATACTAAACCTTTTTTAATTTGCATATTTGAGTTTAACACGAGGACCTAGTTTCAACTCCAGATGATAATTCCATGTACACTTTTTTCTTCAAGATCTCCATTTAGAAAAGCATTCTTGACATCAAATTGTTGTAAGGCTTAGTCTCAATTCACTGCTATAGATATTAGAATTTGGATGGTGTTCATTTTTGCAATTAGGGAAAAAGTTTCTTGATAATCCACTCCATATTTATGCGTGTATCCCTTCGTAACTAATCTTGCTTTGTATCTATCAATACTCCCATATGCTTCCAGCTTCATCGTGAACACCCATTTACACTCAATTTTCTTTTTTTCTTTTGGTAGTTGACATAACTCCTAAGTGTTATTCTTCTAAAGTGCCTCCATTTCCCCATTCATTGTCTTGGTCCACTTTGGATCTATTAATGCATCCTGTACATTACTAGGAATAGATATATTGGATAATTGATTAACAGTAGATGCATATGATTTCAATAATCTATAGGCAGATATATAATTACTGATGGAGTATTTAGTTTTGTTTTTGGGACCAAGTTCATATTGTTTTTTTAGGACTCTCCTGTTTAGTCTTTGTGGGTATATATTGATCACATTCTTTTCTAGGACAAGAATTTCATTTATCTCATTAAGACTAAGATTTATAGATACTTGAGGGGACTGAGAAGAGACATTCTCAATTGATTCTTCAGTTAATGGTGTAGGTGTTGACAATTCTAGAGACATAAGGGGGTTGTTGCTGAGAACATTTTGATCTGAGAAAAATACCAGGTTATTATCACAACTTGGTCTAGGTCTCATTTGTTTTAGCCCTTTATTTTCCTCTAATTCAAATATATCTTCATTCTCTTCATTGTTACTCTCTCCCTTAAAAGAACACCTGAGAACTCCTCTTAAATAGTAGGGTTCTCATTCTCAAAACGATGCATCTAAAGTTACATGTAGCTTTCGATGGTGAGAATCGTAACACTGATATCCTTTCTGAAACTCCAAGTAACCTACAAAAACACACCGTTTTGTACAATGATCCAGTTTGCTTTGCAGGGCTTTAGGGATGTGGACATACACCGTACAATCAAACACCCATGATTATAGATTTGGTAGATGAGAAATAGAGAAAAGAGATTCCTTTTTCTATTGAGGAGATTGAAATTAAATTGCACATAATGGTGTTCAATTAATTAAGCAATTGATTTGATTGCTTCACCACAATAGTATTTTGACAAATTCATGCCAAATAGTGAAGCAAGAATAATTCCCATAATCTGCTTGTTCTTTCTTTATGCTAATCCGTTTTACTGTGGAGCATATGTGGAGGAGGTCTGATGTTGAATTCTATGATGACTTAAAAAATTACCTAACACTTGATCCATAAATTCAATATCATTATCTGATTGAAGTGTACAAATGTGCTGTTGGTATTGAGTGAGCACCATTTTGTGAAATTCTTGAAAAACTGCACCTACTTCACTTTTATTTTGGAGAAGAGATTTTCTGGTCATCCAAATACATTTATCAATAAATATAATAAAATAACGTGCATTAGAAAAAGACGGGAACCTTTGCAGGACCCTAAACATCTGAATGGATGATTGCGAATGGTTTTACACTTTTATTCGAACTCGGCAAATAAGAATACGGTGAAAATTTCACACTGAAAATCTAAAATACTTTAACCTGAAAATAAATATGGTCGTAACTTCTTAAGGTACCAAAATGAAAGATGTTCGAGTTGTCGATGTCACAACCATACGAGAGAGTAAGCTTGATCCTTACTTCTGGTCTGATGTTTGTGACCCAGTTTTGACCTCATTTTTTCTGTTAATTCTAAATAATACAGGTTGCCCTGTCTAACACATTAACCAAGAATCTTTTAGGTTAGAATGTCATGAAAAAACACAAAACAAAGGTCAAAACGTTATCGTGCACTCAAGAGTAACAATAATTTGACTAACTAACAAAAGGTTATACGCAAGAGATGGACAATAAGGATAATATCTAAAGTTATAGTGTCCGTCAAAATTATAGACCCTTCCCCCGTGACAGGGGAGGTACTGTTGTTAATAGTGCAAATAATTGATCGTAAAGAGGGTTTATGACATATTAATTTATTAGAATCTTTAGTCATGTGATTGGATGCACATGTATCAATAATCCAAGTACTATTTTAAGTAAGAACAGAGTGTGTAAATTTTTTTTCTGATGATACCTGAATGGACCACATTCGTTGTAGGTTATACCTATTTTGCTTCTATTAGATGTATTGTTTTTTGATTTTTTTCTTAGTTTTTTTTTGTAAAAACCCACAAGTTTGGTAGCCGACAATTTCCTAACACTCTTGTTTCGAATGCCCTATTTCACTGCAATGAGAACACATCAACCCACCAATATGTTTGTATTTTCAATCAGGCCCATTTCAGTCAGCAGCCCCATTTTGGTCAACCTCCCTTATATGAAACCCTAAAAAAATTTCCACTCTTTCTCTTCCCTCATTTTCAAATCCCATCACCCCGCAACCCCTCTCTCTCTCGTGATACCTCACCGGTAAATGATGCCTCGCCATCATCACGGCATGCTTAGGGAACACTCCTTCAAGGTCCAGTTTAGGGTCCTTCCTTAAAATCTCACCTCAGATTTGTTCGAAAGATAGGTAAAGGCCACTGAGGAAGATATGAAATCGGAGCCTTGACATGACCGAGTGAAAGTGAAGAATGCCATCCACTATCCTGGCTAAACAATCATTGTCTTGAAAAATAGCCATCAATTCCGTGTAATATGTTGACAAAGGGTGACCATTTTATTTTGTGGTAAATGATTATTGGTTTAATTCCAAGATGCAAGTCTCGTGGGCTCCATCGAAGAAGGTTCGGGCGATAACCTCCCAGATATGTTTGGTTATGGGTAAGCGAATGAACTGCTGCATCAACACTGGGTTCATTAAGTCAATGAGCCAACTTTTGACTCAATAGTTCTTAGTGAACCATGTTTCAATTCTTGGGTTACTTGATTTAGGTTTTACCGTGTCTCCTGTAAGGTATCTAATTTTGTTTCGAGCTCCGATTCTCATTTCCATGAGTTGTGATTATAATGCATAATTTGTTTCATCTTAGACAATGCTTGCTGGGAAGGTTGAGTTGTCTTGATGAACCACCACTTATGGTGACGGGTCGAAGGTAAGTGTGGGGCTAATTTCCATTTTGTTTGTGGGTTCTGGGTTATTGTTTCTGTGGTTGTAAGGTTAGGGTTCGTAGTTATGGGTTTGTGTTTAAAGTCTGGGTTGAGTTTGTGATGTTTCTAGGTTTTGGTGTGTGTTTTTTTATGGGTTTTGGTGTGGTTTTTATGGATACCAAGTGTGTTTTTTCTAGGTGACTTCAACAGTAATTGTTTTGTGAAGAGCAAGTACTGTAGTAGTTTGAATGTGATAAACAATAAGGATTTCTGGGATTGATTTGAACAGTAAGTGTTCAGTGAATAATAATTCTTGGCACTGTAGCCTTTAAACAAAGAAATTCGATTCGAAAGACAAATAATTTAGAAAAAAAATCAGATACGCTCTGATACCATGTTAAAAGTTTTAATCTATATTTCAGAGTGTTTTTTTATTACATTTGATGTTAAATTTATAGAATAATTACGAAACCAAAATAGCTAGAATACATTACTATTTTTCTAACTAAAATACACAGTTTTCATATTCGGTTAATGATGAAATAACAACCATATTTTAACACAATCACAACTAGCACATGAGTGATGCAAATTAGAATTTCCATAGATCACAACCATTTACCACTTCAGAGGAGGTACATAACCCACAATTCTGGCAGACAGATCATGATTTTCATTGTAGTCATCATTATGCTTCTTCTCCATTGCTACTAATGGGTGCAAGTGAGTACGTTCTATGGTGATCAAATTGACCTTTACCTTCATTTATGTAAGGTTTTATTATAACACATTTTACATCTAGCCTTAAGTTGCATCCTCTACTATTACCTAGGTACTATCGGTATCATTATTGTCACGATGGCGATTTTTACGCGCTTCGTGCCCCGCCAAACGGCGCGCGGTGAAAATGGGGTGTTTGTTTTATAGTAGTAAAATTTACGACTATAATTATGAGGGAGTCACCACCTAGTATTAAGGTTACTAGGAACCTATTGGTCTGCGAGAGTTTGGATAAGGAGACTTGTTGCGCAAGGGGAAGACACATCACCCCCAGTGCACCCTACCTAAGGTAAGCTGCATTGTTATTTGATTGTTTTTTTTTTCTAAGTTAAATTTTTTTTTACCCTGCATAAAAACAATATTTTTTTATCTGCGGGTGTAATTTACGATGTAATTTTACACCGCAGTTAGAAACTTTTTTTTTTAGTTTTTATCTACGAACGTAATTTACGCTTTAAATTTACACCGTAGTTAAAATCTCCTTTTTTTATTCATGGATGTACTTTACAATGTAAATTTACACCCTAATAGATAAAACAAAAAAGGTTTTGATTATTTTTGACATTTTGGCCAAATTCCAACGGATAATCATAAACCGGTTACGATATCCGATTTTTATTTTAAAACATGAGAAAGATGCAATATTTTTTTTTTACAAAAAATATGCTTGGAAAATATTGGAATTCGGCCGTATGCACAAAAACAACACATTTTATATTTTTTTGAAAATCCTTTTTTTTTGTAATAAAAAAGTAGTAGGGAAAATAAAGATAAAAAAATATTATTTATTTATTTATTTATTTAATGGGCTGGAAGCCCATATGGATGTGGGCTGGAAGCCCATTTTATTGTGGCCTGGTCTGGAGACCCAACAGGGCCGAGACCATTAGGCCCAAAATCTAATTAACAAGGGCTGGGCTGGGCTGAGAGAAGCCCAGCCCGAAGAGAAAAAAAATTAAACGGGGAAGAACGTGAACAGTGTAATATTAGCACCGTTCACGTTCATGAACAGTGATTATCAACTTTGATGAGAGGACCACCTGAAGATGCAGCCGTGTAGAGGGGATCGAGGTGGTCTTTCCTGTCGTGGTGGCGTCGCCAATGGTGGCCTGTGGTGGCCGGAGGAAGCTCCTGAAGCCGTCGGGGCTTACGTTGTAGCTGCTGCAACGGTGGCCTTTGCTTCGCCTGAGATTATCACTTAGTTGCTGTCGTCGAGGGGAGGTTAACGGTGGTGCTAAGGGTGGTGATGGTTGGTCAAGCCACCGTCACTGGAGGAGAGAGAGAGCTTGACTGAAGCTGATTTCTAGAGAGAGAAAGGATGTGCAGACCGAGAGAGAGGGAAGAAGAAGAACTGTGTTTTTTCTTTTCTGCGTAAAACTATCTCTGTTTTTTTTTCAACCTCCCTCCGTTCTTCTCTGCAAATTTTGCTCTCGTTCTTCTCTGCAAATTTTGCTCTCGTCTTCTGTGTTTTTTCCCCCCTGTTTTTCCTGCCTTTTTTTTTCCTTATGCAGCTTCCATGGCTGCCTTTTATAGGCGTGCTCGGCCTGACACGGTGGCTGACTGGTCGGCGACGTGGTGGCTGCGACAGGCGGCGTGGTGGCAGCTGTTGGTGGGCTGTCGGCGGCGAAGGCTGGTCGGCGTGCATGTTGTGGCAGCGAGGTGCAGTGGCATCTTTGGGGAGGCCAAGTTGCATTTTGGTCCTTTGATTTATGATTGTTTTAATTGCACCCTCAATTGGATTTAAATTTGTAATTTTGTGCAATTGTGCCCCTGTCCGAATTTCAACATTACCCTTGGCTTTGCACGTCTTTTTCATTTTGGTCCCTCACTTCTGATGCACGCAATTTGGCCCTCAATTTACAATTAAACTCTCAATTGTCTTCAATTTAATCCCTAATTATGCCAAATTAGCTTGGAAAAATTCAATTGGGTCTCCAAAAATCTTGATTTTCTCAATTAGGCCCGAATTAAATTCAAGAATTAAATTTTTCATCAATTAAGCCCTTAATAAAATTAATTTAACCAATTTAAAGCATAATTATGTCCTTGCACTTAATTAAATTCTTCAATTGGACCCTAAATTAATTCTCGAACATAATAATATTTTGAATTAGCCCATGATTGGCTTATAAAAAATATAATTATGATTTTTGACTTAATTTTTACCTTGAATTTGTATTTTCTCTCATTTTTGGGCATAAAAAAGATTCGGTTCGCCTCATAAAATTTCCAAAATTTCCACCGTGATTTTTCTACCGACGCCAAACCCTTTTTATTTTATTTTTGTTATTTTTTATTTTATTTTGGGGAATCACCCAAAAATCGGGTGATGACAGTTGCCCCTCTCTTTACAATGCTTACGACTAAAGTATTGTAAAAGACTTTAGATAGTAAGTGTTGGAAAGAAAAAGAAAGTGGATTTATCAAACCAAGAAATGGTCAATCCATCCAAAATGAGAATGAGGGCTATAAAGCGCACTCAGAAAGGAATGGTAAGATAGGGCTAGAAAGCGCACTATCTAAGAATTTGGAGCCTAAGGACGACACTCAAAAAGGATGGAAAATGGTGTTACTTGTGATTGACACAGATAATGGTCTCATTGTAATGGATGACCTACCCAAGCGAGAAATGTGAGGACTATAAGAAACACAAAGATGGTCTTGTTGTAATGGGCGACCTGCCCAGGCGGGAAATGTGAGGCTGGTAAAAGCAAAGAGATGGTTTTGTTGCAATGAGCGACCTGCCCAGGTGAGGATGGTAAAAGCAAAGAGATGTGATGGGCGACCTGCCCTAGTGAGGATGTAAAGATTTCATGGAATGGAAGATAGAGCTACAAAGCTTCGCTATCTAGGATGTAAGTTGAGGGTTAGAATATGCACTCGAAGATGATGGAGAAATCGGGCTGGAAAGTGTGCTATCTGAATTGATAGTCGAGGGTTGGAAAACACAATCGAAGAGGATGGAAAAATATAGATGGAAAACAACTATTTTAACCGATGGTCGAGGGTTGGAAAACGCACTCGAAGATGGAGGAAAAATAGGGCTAGAAAACACACTATTTTAGTTGATGGCCGAGGGTTGGAAAACACACTCGAAAAATAGGGCTGAAAAGCACACTATTTTAATTGATGGTCGAGGGTTGGAAAACGCACTCGAAGATGGAGGAAAAATAGGGCTAGAAAACACACTATTTTAGTTGATGGCCGAGGGTTGGAAAACACACTCGAAAAATAGGGCTGAAAAGCACACTATTTTAATTGATGGTCGAGGGTTGGAAAACGCACTGGAATATGAAAGGAAAATAGGGCTAGAAAGCACACTATTTTAATTGATGATCGAGGGTTGGAAAACACACTCGATAATGAAAGGGAAATAGGGCTAGAAAGCACACTATTTTAATTGATGATCGAGGGTTGAAAAACACACTCGAAGGTGAAGGGAAAAATAGGGCTGGAAAGCACACTATTTTAATTGATGGTCGAGGGTTAGAAAACACACTTGACAATGAAGGAAAAAATAGGGCTGGAAAGCACACTATTTTAATTGATGATTTAGGGTTGGAAAACACACTCGAAGGTGAAAGGAAATAGAGCTAGAAAGCACACTATTTTAATTGATGGCGAGGGTTGGAAAACGCACTCGCACTCGAATATGAAAGGAAAATAGGGCTGGAAAAAACACACTCGATAATGAAAGGGAAATAGGGCCGGAAAGCACACTATTTTAATTGATGATCGAGGGTTGGAAAACACATTCGAAGGTGAAAGGAAATAGGACTGGAAAGCACACTATTTGAATTGATGACGGCTAGAAAAATCACCTATGTTCAAAAAGAGACATGATGTGCTATCTGAATTGCTTGATGACTGAAAGCACGCTCAAATAAGGAAAGAGATAGGGTTGAAAAATACTATATCTGTGTTTGTTGAAAGGCTCGCAAGCGCAATCAGGGATGTGAAAGTGGTAGGCTCGAAGGCGCACACAAAACAATGAATGGAGGTTTGTAAATTACAATCCCTCCAACATATTTCTAATGGGAAGATGCCATGCATGATGGCAACCAAATTCAGGAAAGAAGATGAGGCAAAAAAGTGCGACACAGAGATAAGAGCCTGGAGGCGTACACAGAACAATGAATGGAGGTTTGTAAATTACAATCCCTCCAACACATTTCTTAAATTCTCAATGGGATGGAATGCATGATAACACCTAAAATTAGGAAAAAGATAAAGCTGAAAAGCATGCTCAAGGAAATGGGAAAGGTGGGAGCTTGAAAGCGTGCACAAAATGATGAGTGAAGGTTCATAAATTACGATCCCTCCAAAACATTTCCTATATTCTCAATGGGGATGCAATGCATGATGATGCATGTATACTTACCTGAGAAATATAGGTCCCCCTTTCTTCTTCATGTCTTCCTTTACTGGGGTTTGGATCATTGGCTTTGATGACTTCTTGCTTCTGCTTACTCGAGCCGCAACTTAAGATTTTGACCACTAGAGATGATAAATATTTCATATCAACAGGCCCTCCTGAGTTTGATCCAGATTATTTGAAAAGGATTGATGAAGCCAGCTTCAATTACATTTGTAGATTGCCCCCCAGTCTAGTCATGCCCCACAAGTGTTTTGGGCTTCAAGTGTTTCTAGGAAAGGGATGGTTATTTGCAAAGTTTTTTTTTCATGTAAGATTTTTGGAATTTCAAAGCCATTCCAAGCACAAAAGCCATTTTGATGTTTGTTTAAACAAACTTATTCTTGAAAGAATTCAAGTGATCTCATTGTCAGGTTTTATGTTGATTTTGACAAGAATGCGAAACGATGCTTGTTTGCATGTCTTGTATTTCAAAAAGGCTTTGATCAAGTTTGGTGGAGCATTTGTATGACTTGTTTCACATGGAAAAGCATTGCCTATCGATCCACATTGCTTATATTTGATCAGAAAGGGCTTTATCAAGTTTGTAATGTAGGCTCAGGTTGCTGGCTATGAAGAAAAGATATTGGAAGGCTCAAAAGGTATTTGAGGGTTTTCTAGACTAAGGATCACTTAGTGCTCACTCTTAGAACTCTTTTTAGTCCTCGTGATCGATTTTCATGACTTGACATGCCCCCCAGGATTTTGTTTGGGTTTTTACCTAGACATGCCCCCTAGTATGGGTTTGAGCCTTTATTGTGATATGCCTCCCAGAATATTTGTTTGGGCCTTTTATCATGGGTTTTTTAGCACCATCATGTTGACTCGATTTGTCGTAATGTACTAAAAATCCTTTTATGTTTATGACCCCCTAATTTATTTGGATATCTCTCGACATGCCCCCCGGTATTTGTTTGGGCATCTTTTGTCATTGAGGACCATTTTGTAATTGAGAGCTCTTCTCTCTTTGCACTTGCCCCTAGTGTAGGGTGTGATCCTAGTCAGGGTTAATTATCAAGAAATAATTATTCGGCTCAAATAGAGACTGCAATGGATATTTGAGACTTTGTGAAGGCATATCAAAGATGGCCTCTCTTCATTTCAAAATACATGCATTCTGAATTGCTAAGTTTTGCTTTTCCATGCGAAATATTTTTTTGAATTTTTGGATTATTTGTTTAGCTAAGGGTTTAGCTTTATTATATGGGTTTTTGGGATATGAGATCACCTTTCAATAAAATCCTTTGAATTCCCATAACACGTTTGGTAAACAAAAATCAAGTTGGCATTCCTTTTTGTACTAGAATTTGATTTGCCAAAAATCTTAATAAAATTATGGGATCATGTATAATTTAGATGAAAGGATATAAGGAGCACTTGTGTTATAAAATGCGTCATAAACACAAGAAAATACATGATCATTGAAAAGAAAAACAAGAAAAGTCTTGTGGCGTTACAAGTAGAATTGCCGACAAGTCAAAACATGAACATCAAGTGCGGACATGACCAAAACAAAAGGAAATCAAGAAAGCGGACTTCATCTTCTAGTATCGGCACCCCCTTTTCAAAAGCTTGGATGACATCACTTTAACAGTGCGAACACTTGGTATCCCACTTTTGTGAATCTTAATTGGTGCAGGACCTGGATTTTCATCGAATGCTATCCACCCTGCTTTAATCAATTGCAGGAGCTTTTTCTTGAAAGCGCCACAAGTATGAATGTTATGCCCGATAGCTCCAGCATGGTATTCGCAGGTGAGATTAGGTTTGTACCAATCAGGGTAAGGTGGTTGCAAAGGTGCCTGAGGTTCTGGAGCTACTTGCCCAATGCTTACCAGCTTTTGATACATCTCATTTAAAGGCAATGGTAGCGGAGGTAGTTGTTCTTGGGTTTTCTGGTAATTTTTTTTAGGGAAATTTTTAGGTGGATCTTTAGCTTGAAGATTGATGTTTGTAATTTCAGATGAAAGGTTATTTTGGAATTGGCTTCTATTACCCTTGTAATTGTCTTCAAAACGCTCGACATCTTTTCTCTTGCCTTCAAAGCCTCTTTTTTCCATAGGTGCAGAAATTCTTCCACTTCTAACTCCTTGCTCTATTCGATCTGCCACAGCTATAGCATCGGTGAACTGTTGTGCTGAACTACCCATCACATGCTCGTAATAGGGCGCTCTTAGCGTGTTGGCGAATAAAGTTACCATCTCTTTATCTAGAAGTGGGTGGTGCACCTGTGCAGCAAGATCTCCATCTCTGAGCACATTCCCTTATGCTTTCTCTGTCCTTCTTTTCTAGGTTGGACAAACTTGTTCTGTCATGAGCAATTTCCATGTTGTACTTATATTGTTTAATGAAAGCATCTACCAGATCTTTCCAGCTACGAATCCTAGTGTTGTCTAGTCTCATGTACCAATTTAAAGCTGCCCCACTCAAACTGTCTTGGAAAAAATGCATAAGTAATATTTCATCATGCACTACTTCTGCCATTTTGTTATAGTATGATTTTAGGTGAGTGACGGGGCACTGTGTCCCAGTGTACTTGATAAATTCAGGAACACGAAATTTTTTTGGTATCACGACATTCGGAACTAGACACATCGCAACAACATTTACTGGGTCATATTGGTTTACCCCTTCAATGACCCTTATTCTGGCTTCCAATGTTGCCATCTTATCTTGATTAATCCCCTCTAATGATGTTATGACTGTCGGGGTTATGGCAGGTGCCAGCACTGCTGATTGTACAAAAGCTGGAGTTTGTTGTGGATCCTGAACCCTTTCTCCTATCACCTCTTCAGGGTGATTCATCATTTCTGTTTGAGTAACTGCGGGTCTAGTTGAAGGACCCTCGCTAGAGGCATTCCTTAGTACTTGCTCGAGTAAGCTGATAAGAGTAGCCACGCTAGCTCTAAGAGAATCCAATTCTTCTTGAAAATGAGCATCACAGTGTGCACGCTCTTCGTCCTCCATATTTCTATGCTGGAGTCGAGTGGTAGGAACTCTTCGGGGACCTATATTTCAATCTGTTGATGATATATTATGTACAATGATGAATGCATGCAAAGGCAGATGTATGTACATACACATTAACAAATTATCAGGGAGTTCGTACCCAAAGTCAAGTTCTAGGCCATTACATGAGGGGTAAGCTTTCTACCTGGTCTCAAAAGGTCTATGAACTACCCAGTGACTACCTTACGTGAAGGTAGTATGGGGGTTTACAAGAAATGGTTGGGGCACGATGTGACCGCCATTATCAAGTAAACACTCAATTCATAGTTGGATGTTTCACGAATCTGAACCTCGACTGAAAGTCATGAGGCAGGCCGCTAATCCCCACCTAACCTAAAATTTCGTTTACCCAGGAAATTAAAATGCATGAGGATATTAATTCAAACTCAATGATATGCATGACTTGAAATTAAAATGCATGCTAAAGCAGTAAAAAAGCGAGCAAAAAAAATGAACTTAAAAATAACAATCAAATAAACAATGCTTAGTCCAGCGATGTCCCCAGCGGAGTCGCCAAACGGCGCGCGGTGAAAATGGGGTGTTTGTTTTATATCAGTAAAATTTACGACTATAATTATGAGGGAGTCGCCACCTAGTATTAAGGTTACTAGGAACCTATTGGTCTACGAGAGTCTGGATAAGGGGACTTATTGCGCAAGGGGAAGACACATCACCCCTAGTGCACCCTACCTAAGGTAAGCTGCATTGTTATTTGATTGTTTTTTTTTCTAAGTTAATTTTTTTTTACCCTGCATAAAAACAATATTTTTTTATCTGCGAGTGTAATTTACGATGTAATTTTACACCGCAGTTAGAAACTCTTTTTTTTTAGTTTTTATCTACGGACGTAATTTACGCTTTAAATTTACACCGTAGTTAAAATCCCTTTTTTTTTTATTCATGGATGTACTTTACAATGTAAATTTACACCCTAATAGATAAAACAAAAAAGGTTTTGATTATTTTTGATATTTTGGCCAAATTCCAACGGATAATCATAAACCGGTTACGATATCCGATTTTTATTTTAAAACATGAGAAAGATGCAATATTTTTTTTTTACAAAAAATATGCTTGGAAAATATTGGAATTCGGCCGTATGCATGAAAACAACACATTTTATATTTTTTTGAAAATCCTTTTTTTTTAATAAAAAAGTAGTTGGGAAAATAAAGATAAAATTTTATTTATTTATTTATTTATATTTATTTATTTTTTTAAAGGGCTGGGCTGTCAGCACAGTGGGCTGACAGCCCAGCTTAAATGGGTTGGGCTTCCAGCCCTCATGGGCTGGAAGCCCATTTTATTGTGGTCTGGTCTGGAGACCCAATAGGGCCCAGACCATTAGGTCCAAAATCTAATTTACATGGGCTGGGCTAGGCTGGGCTGAGAGCAGCCCAACCAGAAGAGAAAAAAAAAATTAAACTGGGAAGAACGTGAACAGTGTAATATTAACACTGTTCACGTTCATGAACAGTGATTATCAACTTTGATGAGAGGACCACCTGAGGATGCAGCCGTGTTGAGGGGATCGAGGTGGTCTTTCCTGTCGTGGTGGCGTCGCCAACGGTGGCCTGTGGTGGCCGGAGGAAGCTCCTGAAGCCGTCGGGGCTTACGTTGTAGCTGCTGCAACAGTGGCCTTTGCTTCGCCTGAGATTATCACTTAGTTGCTGTCGTCGAGGGGAGGTTAACGGTGGTGCTAAGGGTGGTGATGGTTGGTCAAGCCACCGTCACTGGAGGAGAGAGAGAGCTTGACTGAAGCTGATTTCTAGAGAGAGAAAGGATGTGCAAACCGAGAGAGAGGGAAGAAGAAGAATTGTGTTTTTTCTTTTCTGCGTAAAACTATCTCTGTTTTTTTTTTCAACCTCCCTCCGTTCTTCTTTGCAAATTTTGCTCTCGTTCTTCTCTGCAAATTTTGCTCTCGTCTTCTGCGTTTTTCCCCCCCTGTTTTTCCTGCCTTTTTTTTCCTTATGCAGCGTCCATGGCTGCCTTTTATAGGCGTGCTCGGCCTGACACGGTAGCTGACCGGTCGGCGACGTGGTGGCTGCGACAGGCGGCGTGGTTGCAGCTGTTGGGGGGCTGTCGGCGGCGAAGGCTGGTCGGCGTGCATGTTGTGGCAGCGAGGTGCAGTGGCATCTTTGGGGAGGCCAAGTTGCATTTTGGTCCTTTGATTTATGATTGTTTTAATTGCACCCTCAATTGGATTTAAATTTGTAATTTTGTGCAATTATCCCCCTGTCCGAATTTCAACATTACCCTTGGCTTTGCGCGTCTTTTTCATTTTGGTCCCTCACTTCTGATGCACGCAATTTGGCCCTCAATTTACAATTAAACTCTCAATTGTCTTCAATTTAATCCCTAATTATGCCAAATTAGCTTGGAAAAATTCAATTGGGTCTCCAAAAATCTTGATTTTCTCAATTAGGCCCGAATTAAATTCAAGAATTAAATTTTTCATCAATTAAGCCCTTAATAAAATTAATTTAACCAATTTAAAGCATAATTATGTCCTTGCACTTAATTAAATTCTTCAATTGGACCCTAAATTAATTCTCGAACATAATAATATTTTGAATTAGCCCATGATTGGCTTATAAAAAATATAATTATGATTTTTGACTTAATTTTTACCTTGAATTTGTATTTTCTCTCATTTTTGGGCATAAAAGAGATTTGATTCGCCTCATAAAATTTCCAAAATTTCCACCGTGATTTTTCTACCGACGCCAAACCCTTTTTATTTTATTTTTGTTATTTTTTATTTTATTTTGGGGAATCATCCAAAAATCGAGTGATGACAGTTGTTGTTGAAAACAAAGAGAGACATAAATTTGATTTAAAAGATAACATCAAAAAAATCAGCAGTTGGATATTTGAAGAATGCAATAATTGTAATAGTTGCTTTCTCAATTTGGTAATATTCACTTATGCAAAATTTGAGTATGCTGGTTTATTATTGTTGTGTTGATAAATCAACTACTAGTACAAATTGTTTCAGCCAAAACATCAATACATGGGAGTTCATGCTTTGCCTTGGTTTTCTAGCCAAGAGTTAGCTGCATGATATACTTTAACTAACAACACTATTATGATTCAATTTTCAATAATTTTCTCTCATCTTTAAATTTGTTAAGCCATTTATAGGATTCATCTAGCTAGCTAATTTATTGTAATAATTATGCATACATGCAGGTAGCAAATGAGTTGGGAAAAAGGGTGCTAAAGTTGCCACATGTTCTATCAAGATCATCCTCAGTAAATCGTCGATTAACAGAGTTTTGCTTTGGATTTTGTATTTAATATTCGGTAGAGAAGTAGTTTCATATAAGGGATGAGGAAGTTGAAAATTATGTGTCAAGCCAGCCTCACCATGTTGCTTGCTTTCTCAATCCTAATAAATAGTGTTCAGCCAGTGCTCTCAGGTAAGTATATATTAATTTTAATTCTATGATATGATAGGTAACATATATAGTGCATCGAATCAAAACTAAATAAAACAAAAAACCATTTATCAAATGGAGTCACTATTATAGGATAATATATATTATGAAATCTTAGTTTAAGTTTTTATACTGATTTTTTTCATATAATATTAAAGTTTTGATAATTAAATAATTATATATTCAAATGTCAGAGAGTACATTAAAATATATTTAATAAACCTGTCTAATATTTAAATTTTTAGATTGAGATATTCTTTAATATATCTAGCTACTACACAAGACATAAGATTTTTAGTCCATGGTCAATGGTGAAATTTTTAACATGGATATCAATTGTTTCTCTCTCTTTACAATAGGTGTGGCTAATGGAGCTGGTCTACAAAGTAAGGATGTATTTGTTAACTTAGGAAGCTATTATCTAATTGGGCTACCTACAGGAGTTCTAACTCATCTTAATGTTCAGGTAATTATGTCAACAAAATTATATGGTTCAAGTACATTAATCTCAAGAGCTTTAAGTACTGTATGTTACCTTTGATTGGGATTTCTTTTTAATTCCTTTCCATATTTTCATTAAAATGGAAGCATAAATTTTCAACCATATATTGTAAAATTGTTTCAACAAAGTTTTTTAATTTTTCAAATGTATCCTAAAGTTTGATTCTAACTAATAAAGAAAGTTGAATTGACCAACATCTGGTTGAAACACATAATGCTTTGTCATTCAATTCGAACATGTTGTCATAAGCAAGGAAATATTTGATTCATGAAAACAAAGGCCATGACATTGCAAAACTTCCTATTTCTCACTATTGTGTCCAACATAGAATGACTTGTGCTTCATGCGAGAATGAAAAATGGGATTGGAACTTAGCCGAGTTGCCCCTATATTGTCATAATAGATCACAAAAGAAGAGGGAAAAGCAATGCCAAACTCTTTTAAACGGTGAACATACCCAACTTAGCTCAGTAGTAGTGGCTGCAACTGAGCACTTCTCAGCCTCTGTTGAGGACCTGGAAATGGTCCTTTGATTTTTCGAGCTCCAATAAGTTATATTGCACTTAAGATATACTAGACAAACACTGGTGGAGGAATAATCATTCTTGTTCTCAGCCCAATCAGCATCAGAAAAGTTAAAGTTTGTCAACAAAAGCATGAAGAGAACAAGAGGAGTCACAACACAGAAGAATGCCCTTGTTGAGCATACCAAGGAGATAACACAGAATACACTTGACAAGAATCCAGTGTGCATCGGTTGGACTATGCATGAACTAAGATAGTTTGTTCACAGTGAAGAACACATACAGTTTTGTAAGAGAGAGATATTGAAGACTCCTAACAACTATACAATAAATGGTGGGATTGGGTATAGGCGAGCAAGACATTGAGAAAACATTAGAGGTAATGCTTGGTATGGGTGTGAAGTCTGATTTGGCTTCTAACATGTTCAAGTGAGTGAGCAGGTCAGTGACGTACCTGCGCTGGGAGAGTAGGATTCCATGCTTGTGAGAAAGAGCTTCAACACCCAAGAAGTAGGACAAATCACCAGGATCTTTATGAGAGAAATGTTGGGCAAGTCTTAAAACAAATTGTGAGAGAATATCATCGCTGATTCCTATGACAATTATTTCATCCACATAAACCAATAAATATAAAACACGCAGAGCAATGTTAAAGACTAATAAAGAGGCATCAAAATGGAAACTGCGAAACCCAGAGGCCCAGAGCGCTTTTTTTAAACCCAAAAATGGCTTTGTGGAGTTTATAGATAAAGGAAGGAGTGTCACGATCGACAAACCCAAGTGGTTGGGCCATGCACACTGTTTCAGAGAGGCAGCTTGAAGGAAGACATTATTGATTTCCAACTGTTTAAGAGACCATCTTTGGTTGTCAACAATACTAGGCACCAAAACAAACAGTTGTTGGCTTAGCAACGGGATTGAAAGTTTCATGATAGTCCACTTCAAGATGCTGGTGAAAAGCTTTAGCAACAAGTATTTTAGTGTATAGTTGTAACAACTAGTATAAGACTTTGTTATTTATTTGACTCTAGTTACATTTGATTGTTCAAACTTGAGCTAGTAAGCTTGTAGTTTGTAATCCCTTAGGAAAGGGTCTACTTGCTGAAAAAGAGAAACCAAACCTTCAACTTCATTATGGTATCAAAAATTTGATGATCCAGTAGTCACGAATTTAAATCTTACCATTCTTTTTCGATTTGATAAAAAAAAATTAAATACAAAATAGTGTAGGCTTATACAAGTTTCAAGTGAAAAGGGTTGTCACTTTAGGAGTGTGTTAGAGAATAATATAAATTATTTTATGGGACCTCAACTAATAATTTAAAATATTAAATAATATAGTTTCTTGACAAGTAATAAATCATGATAAAAATTTATTTATTTTAATTTAAATCGGTTTAGTTATGCTGTGGTTTACAGAGGTTTATTGATTTTAGTTGGCGCTCAGCTATGCATCATCCCCCAACCCCTCCTCACTGTCACGTAGAACCTCAAGATACGTGTCGAGTTATTATCAGTGGGTTTGTACACGTAAGCAAGTGACAGAGCCAAACTCTTAGCTAGCGTTCTCTCCCAGCAGCTTCTGCTCTCTCATTTATTGCCTCTGCAGTTCCTCTCACCGCTCAACTCGCTCGTGCTCACATCAATCCCAATATAGGTCACAAATAAATCTTGATCTTAGAAACATTAAGCCATCAAAAACCTTTCCGAACACAGATAAAGTCAAACGATCTATCCAATTCTCCTCCCTTTTTTATCCTCTCTTTCAGCTTTTTTAGGATATTCATTTCACATTAATTAAACAAAAACGCAGGAAATTATATATATGAATTGGATGTTTTGTTCCGATAGCTAGGGTTTATTGCAGCAACATGCATGTGAATATAATGCTAGTACCCCAGATCGATGGCAGAAACATCTGTCAACCAGTGTTCTCTGAAAAACATTAACAAAAACGAAGAAGAAAATACCATTGGAGTGGGAGATAAGACATACAAGGACAGTAGCCAACGACCAGTCTTCATCATACTATTTTGGTGCCACACGTACTGCAGCCATCGGTTTCATCATACTATTTTAGTGCCAAAAGTACTGCAGCCATCGGTTTCATCAAGTGGTATCCTAACTAATTCACTGATGTCATATGGATTTGCATCAACAGCTAGTTGACGTTGATATGCCCTTTTTGCAAAGATCCTAGCTCTAGCTTCTGTGTAATGAGCTCCATCCCAATACACGTGCTCATCCCTGTTCGAGCATGGATAAGTAAGAGGTTCACATGGTATCTGTCCAGAAGGAACGTCACAACAGCCCTTATTGATGACCTTGAAACCTGCAAATCAAGCAAGCACAAGTCAAATTAGGAGGCCATGGCGACGTCTGTGTTGGTGATCAACCCTTAACCCCCCTCCAAAATATATATATATTAATACTACCTAAAGTTTCAAAATCTTCAGAATCAATTTCGTAAGAGTTTATGTAAGTAAATTTAGATCCGGGAAGGTTGGCATTAAGCTTTGGGATAAGTTTTCGAAGCTTGCTGTTGAAAAGCTGAACTTCGTGGTTGAGTTTGTCTACACATGAAGAATTATCTGCGCCAAACATTTGGATGTACGATGGCATACAACCAATCCTAATTAGTCCAAAGACGGCTATCTTTCTTGCTCCTTCTCCGTACAATCTCTGGCGTTGTCAAGAAGAAAAAGAAAAATGGAAGGAAGAGACCCTATTAGTTAATTAGTTTATACCCACTCTCATAAAAATAAATAAATAAATAAATTTAAAGTCACAATGCTCCTAACAAATTAGCTTTCTGGAGGAATGATTTTTCAAGGAACTAACCTCAAGTTGAGTTTCATAAGTTTGAACGAGAAGCTGTGCAAATTGTTCAGGAGTGTAGATCTTGCTACTATTGTAGCCCTCACTATTATAATTGTTGAGATAATCATTGTAACCCATTTCAACAGCATATATGCATTGGCCCAGGTACTTGCTGGCAACATCTGCACCCCCCAATTCTTTGGCAATCCGTGATGCTATGATCTTGTGGTTATATAACTGAAGATCCATGGTGTATCGTTGTCCCTTTCCAAAAAAAAAGAAACCAAACTGTTGTTAGTTATGCAAATTAAAAAAATTATATATTCTTGTCAAGTTTAATCGAGTATATATTAATTTATTATCTTTATTGAAAGAAGTTGATCGATTTTATATTGAGAAATGCGGTGAATATGTTTTTGCAGATTACATTTTAACTAATAAAAACTAATTTAGATCTTCATAATATTGAAACCATCCAAAATCATTAAAAAAAACATTAATTTAGTGTTTATTTAACTCAAACAATAAACGATGGCCATCAAGAACATGACGAGCCAAAGAAAAATCGAAACCAGGTCCTACGCCTTTAAAGTTTAGAAAATGTTAGATTTTATTCATATTCTACAAAAAATATTGTATAAAATTTAAATATATTCGTAATTTTAAGGCATGGGAGTGTTGGCAATCACCAGAAGAGATGCTGTCATGTCAAGAATGCCACCTGCAGAAGAGGCATAATTCACACCATTCATAAAATCCTTGCAACCTCCCACACCAAAGGGTGGAATGTAATTTTCAAAACCTAAGAGTTCAGCTGAAACAAAAACTGTACTAAATTAGTTCAATGACTCAATCAGAACATCCACGTTTCATTCATCCATGAAAAAGAAATCATGTATAATTATAAGAGAAGAGAGAGGTAGCTGCAGACCAATCACATCGGGTAAGTTGAGTCCATTGCTACACCTTCCTGTGGTCCCGTAAGGAAAGTCTACACCATAAGGTAGATAAGAGGCTTTCACATTCGTGGAAAGAACCATATTGTTACCATTATCAGACAGCGAATCTCCAAAGATGAAGAGACAAGGCACCTGCGGTGGTAATCCACAAGCCCGGTGTTGCCAGTTTGATACCGCCGCCAACAAAATAGCCACCAATATCCTCCATGCCCTGAGCCACCCATTTCCCATTGACAAGAACTATGTAAATGAGAGGAAGAGGAGGAGGAGGAGGAAGAAGTGAGTCCTATGTTTTCCTTCCCTCACAAAGCTACTACATATAAGCAGATGTTGATCTTTTTGATTTTGAAGAAAGAAGGAAAGATAAATGTCGAGATAAGAAATCATCAATTTGACTTGATGCATATCATAATAGCTTGTATAAAGCTCTGTACTGAGTTTATCGTGGACCCATTAATTAGACATGTCTGCTGTTGTATAACAAATAGTGGAGGCTTATATCATTAATAAACATCTGAAATTTAAAAACAATTGAATTTCAGTAGCCCGAGTTGCTGATATTTGAATAACGTGAAACTTACATAATTAATTAATGTGTTTTGATGTTTGTGGAATAAACCAGTTGTTTTGCCGTTGAGGTATATCGGTTTTTGTTCGAATTCTATTATTTAGGTCCCGAAATCATTGTTTTTATCATTTTAGAAAAATTTTGTTTTAGTCATAACTTTTAATTTTCAAGTTCGAATTGATTTGTGTCAAATCCAAATGACTCAGGATTTATAATCTTTTTAATTTTTATATTTATCTCAAATTTATTATTTTTGATAATTTTATTAATTATCATCACTTCTTTATCTGGCATGAGATTAGGCTAGAGTTTCTATTTTAAATACCATTATAAAACCTCTTGCCGAATTACCTTTTGATTATTGAATAAAATTAAATTTTTAGAGAATTTCTCTGATTTTTCTAGAATACGGACATTGTTCGTATTTCTTATTATTTTCTGCTGCGTCATCTGCAGTCTCAGTTAAAAAGTAATCGGCAAAGTTTCACGTGTTGAATTCCAAAGTGATTTGATGTGCTTAACGATTGTGGGTTGCTGGCTACTTTAATTGATTTATTTAAGTGAATTCAAAATGAAATGGGAAATAGGCTAATGATGTTTCGCCACGTGGTCTCGATCCCTCCTTGCATCATGCATGTCGGGACCCTCCTCTTCGGTGCAACAAAAATAATAGTTAGGTTACTGTTCATAAAGTATCATTTTTGTAGTCTCATCAACTGTTTAACATTTTGGATCAAACAAGTTCTTTAAACTGGAAGTTAACAGATATATTTCATTGAAGGCTCAACATTCAATGGCATTTATAGATATGGAAATAGATTTTTACATTCTGCCTTATAAATTTACTGTGCATGAGTGGTACAATTCCATGAGCCAAGGTAATTTTATAGCCTGCATATTTCTCTGCATAATCCATCCATGGTTAATGCTGCTTAAGGTCATGCAGAATCTTTCGTGATCACAAGGAAAACATCAGAACATCTGAATCTGCAATATTTTGTTTTTATTTTTCAATAAACTAGGATCCCATGTCAAGGTATTTATATCATTTTTTTTCATGAGAATATCTGCCATAAAAACACCCCAAAAACGATTTAGAATGTAAATAAATTGGAAACAAAACAGCTTAAAATGACAGATTGGAGGTGTATGCTTTATTATGCTAGAATTTTGAGATGGGAGTTGAAAGGTTTATCATAGCGAAGGCCAACAATTTTGCAGCTTCATTCACTGGATGAAATTAAATCAAGTTAAGCAAACTGGATATTCGAATATTCAAATTAACTATTACGTTAAACCGTGTCCCTTTTTCAGTGTAGCAGTAAACATTTCATTCTGCCTTCTCTTTCTCATCTCAGAGCCTGCGGTAAGATCCAACACGTACAGGAAGAAAATCCATGCACACAATATTGTTAATATATATTAGCTACTTCAATCAGCTTTTGCTTCTAATTTGTTTGGATTTTTCACGTCCTTCATATGTATCTTTCCCTCTTCTCTTTTGATTTTAAAATCAGACAGTATAAACAATTTAAGGTCAACATATATATATATATATATAAACAATTTAAGGTCAGCACACGCTCACACAATAAACATTAAGACATGAAAAACCTTTCCAAACACGTACAAATAAAATCAAATGATCCCTCTTTATCCTCCGTGTCAGCTTTGTTAGGATATTAATCTCACACTAGATAAATAAAAGGCAGACAATTATATAAATTGAGTGTTTGATTGCAATAGCTAGGGTTTATGGAGACATTTGAATATAAGGCTAGCTAGTATCCAACGATATAAGATGACAGTAACATTGCCAACCAGTCTACCCTTGAAAACATTAAAAAGAAAAAGAAAAGGTAGATACCATTTGAGTGGTATAAGAAGGACAGTAGCCATCGACCATTTATTCTTAATCATGAATAGTATTTTACTGGCTCACGGACTGCAACCTGTATATGGAAAGATATTTACAAAAATCGAATTGAGGGCAAACAGCTGTACAACCCTATACTAAACGGGACAGGGACAAGACATCGAGAGCACCTTTTTAAAGAAAAAGATTTACGGGGCCAGTTCTCAGAAATCGTCAACATAACACGTTTCTCAGCGACCCTTCCAATCACCTCAGTCAGTCAAACACGTTATTCAACTATCCTTCGAAGAAGCAAAATAATATAATTTATAAACAAAACCAAGAAAGCGAAATGTCATAATGGAAAACGAGATGTTCAAACTCATAGCAGATTTCAATGGACTGCACAAATTATAATAAGAAAAAAAATGAGATAGAAAAGAAGAGAATACGCTCACTATATTACACATCAATAATGACAATGGCAGATCTTGATGTGTGAGGGTGAGTTGTATTGTTTCAATAGTATACATAATTTTCTAGCCCCAGCTAGACATTACCTGCCATTGACAAGATGATCTGAGATAAGTTCAAATATACATGGCTAAAATAAAAAAAACACCTAAAACAAAAACAATGGTAAAATATAGATAGATAGATAGATAGATAATTATTTATATTAAATAAATATTAAAATATATAATTAGTCTTATATATTTATAAGAAAAAAACTTAAAATAATTATTATCATCATTTTGAATGCCTTATCTATAATAATTACAAATTTCAATACCTAATGACATTAACAAAAAAAACAATTAAAAAAATGATAAAACATAAATAAATATTATTAGGTGAGGTAATTTGTTTTTTCGTTCAACATGGATTGAACATCTCTTTTTTGTTTAACCTATTTCAACAACATATATGCATTGGCCCAGGTACTTGTTGGCAACATCTGTGCCTCCCAATTCTTTGGCAATCCGTGATGCTATGATCTTGTGGTTGTACAACTGAAGATCCATGGAGTATTGTTGTCCCTTTCCAAAAAAAGAAACATATTTTCAGTGAACAAATTATAATATAAATGCTCTTCCTGGATTTATTGAAAGAAGTTGAACGGTTCTAATTATACTGTGCGTGTTGTTTTTCTGTCTATCTATCTATATATATACATGTGTGTGTAGTCTATATATATATATATATATATATATATATTAAGGAACTAACTTACCTAAAAGTTTAAACTTCTAAGTAAGGTCCCAGAATATAATTTATACTCTAACACACCGCCTTAAGTGAAAGCCCTTTGGGCTTGAAACTTGCACAGGCCCACCCTACCTTGTGCTAAATTATTTTTATCAAATAGAATGGGGGTGGTGAGATTCGAACTTGTGACCGCTGAGTCAACAAGGCTCTAATACCATGTTAAGGAATCATCTCACCTAAAAGTTTAAGCTTCTAAGTGAGGCCTCAGAATATGATTTATACTCTAACAATATATATAAAGCAATGAAATTTGATAGAAGATTACGTACACACCACTAGAAAAGGAAAATTGTTAAATTTTAATGAGATTAGCTTTGAAGATAAAAAGATTTAGTTGTAATCTTTTAATTTAGTTGAAATTACTATTCATGATAGGTTTATCAACAAACCTATTATTTATCCAATAACCTCTCCTAGTTTATCGAGAGTTCTAGTTTATTTTAATTTCTAGTTCTTGTAAGCCTATAAATAAGCAAGTTTCAATTGAATAAATTGAGTGAGATTCATTCCAATATTTATGATTTTCGGGTTCTTTAGGATTTCTTGATTTTTTATATTTTTAATCTCAACATTAATTGTTCTAAGCAATTATTGTTCAAGCTAAAAGTCCAACAATGGTATCAGAGTAGTTTTTCTTACAGGACTATGTGACTTTGTTGAATGATAAACACAAGAGAGTTTGAGAGTTAAACACAGAGTGATTGATTGTAAACCAAAGAGGTTTATTTTTATCAAAACATGTCTACCTCAAGCAACATTGTTGCTACCATTCCAGTATTTACTGGAGAACAATGTCATATATGGGCTGTAAAGATGAGATTTTATTGAAGATCTCAAGGGTTGTGGAATGTGGTCACAACCTATGTAGATCCATCACCATTGTCAGTCAATCCAACACTTGCTCAAATAAGAGCACATGAAGAAAAAAAACTGAAGAAGGACAAAGCTATCACTTGTTTATATTCAATACTTGCAGATTATATTTTCACAAAGATTATGGATTTTGAGACACCAAAGCTTGTATGGGATAAGCTTCAAGGTGAATTTGAGGGAAGCAACAGAGTCAAGACTGTTAGGCTTCTTACATTGAAAAGGGAATTCTAATTGATGAAGATGAAGGATGGTGAAACTGTGAAAACTTACACTGGCAGATTAATGGATACTATGAATCAAATAAAATTGTTTGGCAAATTATTTGAGGATTAAAAGGTGGTAAAGAAAATCATGGTTTCCTTACAATAAAAATTAAAAACCAAAATTTCTGCAATTGAAGAGTATTGTGATTTGAACACTTTATCAATTGCAAAGCTAACAAGCAAGCTTCATGTTCAAGAATAGAGGGTACAAATATAAGATGATGAGGTTATCGAAGGTGCTTTCCAAGCCAACACTAAGGGTAAAAATTTTGAAAACATGCAGAGAAAGAAGCAATTTTTTTCACCTTGCTCTCACTGTAGAAGAGCAGATCATGTTAAGAAGGATTGTTGGTACAAGAACAAATCTTCTTTAAAATATTTTTTCTGTAATAACCTTGGTCATAATGAGAAGTTTTGTAGAGCCAAGAGGAGACAACTTCAACAGCCTATTCAAAAGCAAGTAAATGTGACTGAAGAAGAGAAAGAGGGTGATGAATACTTGTTTATGGCATCTTAGGGTATCAACACACATGGAGCAAAGGTTTGGCTGATCAATAGTGCCTGCAATAGTCACATGACCAAATATTTTGTCATTTTCTCTTCCATTGACACCTTAATTCGACCAAGAATCAAGCTGAGAAATGGTGATGTTGTCCAGGCTAAAGGGAAGGGAACAATTGCTGTCAACACTAGAAAAGATACTAAGTTCATCAATAATGTTTTTTACATTCCTAAACTAGACCAAAATCTGTTAAGTGTTGCACAGATGTTAAGGAATGGTTATGAAGTTTCCTTCAAGAATAATTGTTGTTTTATTGCTAATATTCACGGATCAAAAGTAGCAAGAATTGAAATGAACAGTAATAGCTTTTATTTAAAGCTTGATGCAATTGAAGGGGATGTTTGTAGTGCCATTGTTGATGACAGTCTCACATGGCATCAATGTTATGGCAACTACAACCTAAAATCATTAAAATACTCGCATGATACTGATATGGTGGATGACGAGCCCATGGATGAGGTTTCTTATATTTCTAGTTCTTTGAATGCGAAACAGTGTTTTTTCACTAGGCAACCAAGTAAGGGTAGAGAAGGATTTGATAAATCTCAGATGAATTGTGCTCACTCATAAATTGCTTGCATGAAGCAAGAGAGGAAGCTCAAATTCGTATTTGTAATGTTGACCTTGAAAAATGGTACACGAAGACAGGAGGAGCAAAATTTGAAAGATATGTTGATGTTGATTTTGGACAAAAACAAAGTTCACCAACTAAGCTCTATGGTGACAATAAGTCAGCTATTACAATTGATGAAAATCCAATTCAGCATGATTTAATGACCAAGGCACTTCCCTCAAGCAAGATTGGAGTTCCTGAAGATGAAGTTGGGGATGTCCAAAGCAAATCTCAAGGAGAAGTGATAGATTTTAATGACCAGCTTTGAAGATAAGAAGATTTAGTTATAGTCTTTTAATTTAGTTGAAATTACTATTCATGATAGATTTTATCAACAAACCTATTATTTATCCAATAACCTTTCCTAGTCTATTGAAAGTTCTAGTTTTTTTCAAAATGTAGTTCTTGTAAGCCTATAAATAGACAAGTTTTAATTGAATAAATTGGTGAGATTCATTCCAATATTTATGATTTTCAGGTTCTTTAGGATTTCTTGCTTTTTCATATTTTTAATCTCAACATTAATTATTCTAAACAATTATTGTTCAAGTTAAAAGTCTAACAAAAACAATTATTGTCCTATATATACTCTTTACACTCAAGAGATTTTTTATATTTTACCAATATATGAGATAGTTTTTTGAAATATTTACTTTAATTTTTTACAACAACACTTACTGCAATCGTCTGTTTCACCAAGTGGCACCTTAACCAAACCACTGATATCATATGGATATGCGTCAATAGGCAACTGGAGTTGATATGCCTTTTTTGCAAAGATCCGAGCTCTAGCTTCCGTATAATGGGCTCCGTCCCAATACAAATGCTCATCCCTGTAGGGGCATGTATAAGTAAGAGGAGCACATGGTATTTCTCCATTAGGAACTTGACAACAGCTGTTACTGGTATTTTTGAAACCTGCAAAGCAAGCCAAAGTAAAATTAGTAGGCCGTGCCGATGTCTGTCTTGATGATCAACCATTAATGAACCCCAAAAGAAAAGATAGATTGATATTACCTAAACCTGTAACATTTTCAGAACCAATTTTGTAAGAGTTTATGTAGGTAAATATAGCTCCAGGAAGGTTGGCATTGAGCTTTGGGAGAGCTTTTTGAAGCTTGCTGTTGAAAAGTTGAGCAGCATGGCTGAGCTTGTCTACACATGAAGATTTACCAGCGCCAAATACGTTCTTATATGCAGGCATACAGCCCATCCGAATATGTCCAAACACGGCTACCTTTCTTGCTCCTTCAGTGTACAATTTCTGTCATTGGCAAGAAGAAAAAACGAAAAGGTCGGTATTAGTTAGTTTATAGTCAACGATTAATCTGAATGGATCATTGTTTTCACAAGATCTAGTTGTGAAAGGCTTGTAACTGATCGAGTTGATCGTACTGTACTCATCTGTGTTCTTTTTTACTAGATTAACATCAGCTTCATGGTACTCTGGTTTTATTAATAAAACTACTCGATTATTATTATTATTATTATTATTATTATTATTATTATTATTATTATAAGAAAAGAAAGGAAAAAAAAAAAAACCTCTAGTTGAGTTTCATAAGTTTGAACAAGAAGCTGTGCAAATTGTTCAGGAGTGTAGATCTTGCTACTATTGTAGCCCTCACCGTAATAATTGTTGAGATAGTCATTGTAACCTATTTCAACAACATATATGCATTGGCCCAGGTACTTGGTGGCAACATCTGCAACTCCCAATTCTTTGGCAATCCGTGATGCTATGATCTTGTGGTTGTACAACTGAAGATCCATGGAGTATCGCTGTCCCTTTCCAAAAAAAGAAACATACAAATTATAATATAAATGCTCTTCCTGGATTTATTGAAAGAAGTTGAGCGGTTTTAATTATTACTATGCGCGTTGTTTTTTCTTAATATATATATATATATATATATATATATATATATATATATATATATATATATATATATAAAGCAATGAAATTTGGTAGAAGATTACGTACACACCATTGAAAAACGAAAACAAAACAAGGCATGAGTTTTAGGAGATTTTAGATTTTTTATTATTCAGTGGTAATTAAGAGGCATATATGTCGGCAATCACCAAAAGATATCCAGTCGTGTTAAGAATGCCACTTCTACCAGATGCATAGTTTACACAACCCATAAACTCCCTGCAATTTCCCTTGCCGAAGGGCGGAATGTAATTCTCAAAACCCAACAGGTCAGCTGCAACAAAAATTGCACCAAATTAGCGCGCAATGGCTGAGAGAGTATATCGCACGAAGTTCTTTGTTAAATAAGAGAAGAGAGGTTGCTGCAGACCAATAGCGTCGGCTATGTTGACGCCATTGCTGCACCTTCCTGTAGACCCGTAAGGAAAGTCAACACCGTACGGTAGATAATCAACAGTCACATCTGTATCGAGGGCCAGATTGTTCCCATTATCAAACACCGAGTCTCCAAAGATGAAGAGACAAGGAACTTGAGGTGATGATCCCCGAGCCCAGTGTTGCCAGTTTGATACCACCCCCAGCACAATAGACAGCAATATCCCCCATGCCTTCAGTCCACCTTCCATTGACGAAGTTCCAGGTGCTTTATTTTCAGTTTTGTTGAAAATAAAATTTGATTTTCTTCAATTGTTATAGAAATATAGAAATCCTAATTAATTTGCATGTTCTCTGCTTTAAATTTGGTCTACAACATTGTGAAGGAAAAGAGTAGTTCACAATAGATCGAGAAGGAAATTGACTTCATTTGTTTTGAAGATAAAGCTAGAACACATACATCTCTTTAGGAAGCATTCAGGGATATATACAACGAAAAAAACAATCATCCTTCATTCTATAAATTTTGTTTGTCTTTAATTTGGATTTTATCCTGTCATTAAGATTTGGGATAACTTTTCGAAGCTTGTTGTTGAAAAGTTGAGCTTCGTGGTTGAGCTTGTCTACACGTAAACATTTCGATGTCTGATGGCATACAACCTATAAGGGAACTTACATAAATCAGCCATGATTTCCTCTATTGCAATTAGCCACGATTGCCTCTGTTGATATCCCACTGATTCTGTATTTATATGCATTAATGTGTATTGATATTATTTCCTTAATACTGCTGCCATTGTAATATATATACACAGAGGAGATGTAATACAAATCATCCTTTAAAAACACCAAATCACTGTGTAAATCTTTTATGGTATCAGAGCGTTCTTCTCCTACGAGAACAGAAGCATCCAACACCATGTCATCTACTGAAAACTCATCAGTAGCAAATTCTGCAACCACTCTTTCTCTAATCACCATAAACACTTCCAGCCAATTACCCTACAAACTCACATCGTCAAACTATCCCTCCTGGCGTGCAACCTTTCTAACCATTCTCATCGGCTATGATCTGATGAAATATCTGGATGGCACCTTCCCGTGTCCTCCTTCACCTGCTGTGGATTCTTCAACAACTGCTATAGCACTCTATATGCACTGGTGCCGACAGGATCAGTTGCTACTAAATGCTATATTTGCTTCTGTTTCTGAAGCAGTTATGCCCCTTATAGCCATGATCAACACAAGTCGTGATGCCTGGCAGCATCTCTCACGCTTGTTTGCTAGCAGATCAAGAGCACGAATTATGCAGTTAAAAGAAGATCTTACCCTTATTCAAAGGGGTACCCGCACAGTGACTGAGTTCCTTCATGCAGTAAAAGCAATTGCAGATGAACTCTCATTGATTGATGCACCAGTTTCGGATGATGACTTGACATTATATGTGTTGAATGGTCTAGGGATGGAATTTAGAGATATGGTAGCACCTATTCGCACAAGAGAAACTGCCCTCTCCTTTGCAGAATTACATGATCTATTAATTGGTCATGAACACTACATCAAACGCATGGATGGCCATTCCTCACTGGTTGTTACTGCCAATTCCTCACAAAGGAAGACTTTCAATCAAAGATTCAAAAACAACAAAAATCGTCCCAAACAGAATCCCAACAACAGACCTCACCCTCAAAAGTCCTCTGTTGTATGTCAATTCTGTGACAAGCCTGGACACACTGCCAAGCAGTGTTTTAAAATGCAGTCTCGGCCTGCTGCCAACTGCACTACTTCGGCTTCATCCAATAGCAAATGGCTCCTTGATTCCGCTGCTTCACACAACATTACATCTGATTTGGCCAATCTCTCAATACACTCTGAATATGATGGACAAGATGAGGTTATTCTTGGAAACGGTACAGGTTTGCAAGTTGCCAACATTGGTTCTACCTCAATCTCTTCCCCCTCTCGGTCTCTTGATTTAAAAGAAACACTGCATGTGCCATCTATTCACACAAATTTGATATCTGTTCACAAGTTCACTCTTCACAATAATGTTACTGTTGAATTTCATCCATATTTTTATCTTGTGAAGGATCGGATGACGAGAACCGTGCTCATGCGCGGCAGGTGTGAAGGTGGTGTTTATCCCATGGATCTACTATCCTCCTTCCCGCAAATTCATTCTGTTACGTTGGCTGGAACTCGGGCTTCCTTTGATCGTTGGCATCATCGACTGGGTCATCCCACCCCAAAGCTTCTATCATCACTTTTAAATTCCTTTAATTTACCTTTGTCCTCCCCAAAATCTCAACTGTCATGTATTTCCTGCAAGTGCAATAAATCACAAAAATTACCCTTCACTGTCACTTCCCTCAAGAGCTATGCTCCACTGGAATATATATATGCAGATGTTTGGGGACCATCCCCGGTTTCTTCCATTGATGGCTACCGTTATTATATTCTGCTTGTTGATCATTTCACCAAGTACTATTGGTTCTATCCCATGAAAAATAAATCAAATGTGTCCACCATTTTTGTGCAATTCACCTCTATGGTTGAAAATCAATTTTCTGTCAAGATTAAAAACTTTTACTCTGACAACGGGGGGGAATTCATCGCACTTCGATCCTTTCTAACTGATCATGGCATCAGTCACTTTACCACTGCGCCACATACTCCTCAGCAAAATGGTACTGTGGAGCGTCGTCATCGCAGTATTGTTGACATGGGTATGACTCTCTTACATCATGCATCTGTGCCTTCAAATTACTGGACATATGCATTCTCCACAACAGTCTATCTTCTTAATCGTCTACCCTCCCTTTTACTATCCAATCGAAGTCCTTTTGAAGCATTATTTAAACGCACTCCTGACTATCACAAGCTGCGCACCTTTGGCTGCCAGTGCTACCCTTGGCTTGTTCCTTATCGCACAAATAAGCTTCAACACAAGTCAACACCCTGTGTCTTTCTCGGGTATTCCCTTAATCAACATGCCTTCAAATGTCTTGATCTACACACGGGTAAACTCTATCATTCTCGTCACGTTATATTTGATGAAAATCTCTTTCCATTCACCAAAACATCTCCATCTGTTCCACTGCCTGCTGCTGCATCGTGCCCAATTCCTCTTCCACCTTCTCCAGTTCCTCCAGTGACCATTGAAGAACACACCACCACACCTGCTCTGCCTGCAGTCACAGCTCTTGCCATTCCGTCACCTTCACCAGGTATGTCCTCTCCTATTCCCACTAATAATTCTGATTCAGAAATTGCTCTCCCTATAGCACCTGCTCCTCCTACTAGAACTCATCCCATGGTTACAAGGGCCCAGAATAATATTTTTTGTCCTAAGCAAATTTCTGCCACTACTAAACATCCTCTTGCAGCTCCCTTGGTACCAACTTGTGCTTCACAGGCTTTAAAAGATCCACGTTGGCGCAAGGCAATGGCAGATGAATTCACAGCATTAACTTCACATGGCACATGGAAGTTGGTTCCCAAATCCACAGCCTCCAATATTATTGGTTGCAAGTGGGTTTTTCGGATCAAGCGACATCCTGATGGTACAGTGGATCGGTTTAAGGCGCGCCTTGTCGCTAAAGGCTTCAATCAACGTCCTGGTGTTGATTACACCGAGACTTTCAGCCCAGTTATAAAACCAACCACCATTCGCCTCATTCTATCCCTGGCTTTGTCCAATAGCTGGCCACTTAAGCAAATTGACGTTAATAATGCCTTTCTCCATGGCACCTTAACTGAGCAAGTTTTTATGCAGCAACCAGTCGGTTTCCTGGACTCATCCCAGCCTCACCATGTGTGCTCTCTTCAGAAGTCCATTTATGGTCTCAAACAGGCGCCTAGAGCCTGGTTTAATGCATTGTGCTCTGGCCTCCTTGCACTGGGATTCTTTAATTCCAAATCTGATAGCTCCTTATTTATCTTTAATAAAGCTGGGATTCTATTTTATGTGCTAGTATATGTGGACGATCTAATTCTCACTGGCAACAACCCTCAGTTTATGCAACATGTTGTCCACTCATTAGGCGAGCAATTCTCACTAAAGGAGCTAAGTGATCTTCACTACTTCCTAGGGGTGGAAGTCATCCCTGTTCAGCAAGGATTGTTTCTCTCGCAGAACAGATATGTGCATGATCTCCTTACAAGGTTGAAGATGGATGGTGCCAAAGAAGTTCAAACACCCATGTCTGTCTCTGCTAAACTGCAGCTAGAAGATGGATCAGCTGCCTGTGATGCTTTGGAATACCGACGCACCATTGGTTCCCTTCAATATCTCTCCCTCACTCATCCAGATCTTGGTTTTGCAGTCAATCGTTTGGCTCAGTTCATGCACAAACCATCCATTACTCATTGGCAACATGTTAAAAGGCTCCTAAGATATGTCAAGCAAACCATTCACTTTGGTCTCCTACTGCGACACCAAACAAATCCAGTGCTTAGAGGATTTTCTGATGCTGATTGGGGTGGTGATATTGATGATAGAAAATCAACTACAGCCTATATCATTTTTCTGGGCAACAATCCTATAAGCTGGCGCACTCGTAAACAAAAAGCAGTGGCCCGCTCCTCTACAGAAGTTGAGTACCGTGCACTAGCAACTGCAGCATCTGATATTGCTTGGATTCAGTCCCTACTTGATGAACTTGGCGTCAAATTACGTGAACCACCACTTCTGCTATGTGATAATGTGGGTGCCACACAGCTTAGTCTAAACCCTGTTATGCATTCTCGGATGAAACACATTGCCATAGACCTTCATTTTGTCCGTGATTTTGTTCGCAAGGGTAAATTGCGTGTTGCTCATGTTCACACTGACGATCAGCTTGCAGATCTTCTCACAAAGCCCCTTGCTCGATCTCGCTTCTCCTTACTGCGTGGCAAAATCCACGTTGCTGATGGCACGTCCATTTTGAGGGGTCGTATAAGGGAACTTACATAAATCAGCCATGATTTCCTCTATTGCAATTAGCCACGATTGCCTCTGTTGATATCCCACTGATTCTGTATTTATATGCATTAATGTGTATTGATATTATTTCCTTAATACTGCTGCCATTGTAATATATATACACAGAGGAGATGTAATACAAATCATCCTTTAAAAACACCAAATCACTGTGTAAATCTTTTACGACCAGTCCGAAGACGGCTGTCTTTCTTGCTCCTTCTCTGTACAGCCTCTAGCAGTGTCAAGAAGAAAAAGAAAAATGGAAGGAAGAGACCCTATTAGTTATTTAGTCTATACTCACTCTCATAAAAAAAAAAAAAAAGCAATGAAATCATATTTAAATCTCTTACAATAACTTAGGATTATGAATTTATTATCAGATGAATATACACATGGTCCTAACAAATTAGCTTTCTGGAGGAATGATTTCTCAAGGAACTAACCTCAAGTTGAATTTCATAAGTTTGAACGAGAAGTTGAGCAAATTGTTCAGGAGTGTAGATCTCCCAAGACAATAGTTGTGGGAGGGAATAAAAGAAGCAAATCACGACAGAAACAAGATTTCTCCTTGGTGCAATATGCTAAACTCATCGGTTCAAATTGCATAGTGATTGTATATGGAGGCTAATATTGTAAAAATAGATCTTTAGGGGCTCTATTAATTATTGTAAAGGTAAATAGAATGATCTATCACTAGATGAAATAACAGATTAAGTGCCTGATTTTAAATCTGCTTTCTGTCAAAATTCAAAAGTTTTTTTTTTATTTTAAATAATTTTTTGTTAATGTTTTTATATTATTTTGATGTGTTGATATTAAAAATAATTTTTAAAAAATACAAAAATATCATTTTAATATATTTCTAAACGAAAAGCATTTTGAAAATCAACCGTCACCACACTCCCAAACACCCCCTAAAATTATTACAGCCATGTTACGCATGTATCAATATGTGATGAGAAAATTCAAATGGGATACAGAAGATTGGAAAAAATAATAACGTTGGGTGGTGTTTATATGCGAAGTAAGGTTGAAGATTGATAAGATTCCATAATTTAATGTATATAAAGGAAAATAATAGGAATATATATTCTCTTGCTGACCTTAGTTGTGTTTCCTAGAGGCAGGACTAGTCATATGATTGATGTTGTTTTTTAGAATAATTTTTATTTAAAAATATATTAAAGTAATATTTTTTATTTTAAAAAATTATTTTGACATCAAAAGATCTTAAACAATAAAAAAGGTTAATTTAAAATAAAAATATAAAAAAAACATTATTTTGTTGTGTTTTCTTCAAAACACTGCTTTAGATTATTATTATTATTATTTTGATATATTGTTATTAAAAATAATGCTTTTAAAAATAAAAAAAAATATATTAATATAATTTTAAATAAAAAATATTTTAAAAGATAATTATTATTATAGTATTAAACAAACTCAAAAAAAGCAGGATATTTTTTTATGGGCGAGGTGAGCAGAGGTGATGATTGAAACTTGAGTGTGCATAAACTCGAAAACCACTCTAAAAAAATACATTCTTACCCAAATCTAAAACCACTCAAACCAAAATTACATGGGAATTTTTAGTTAGGTTAGGTCATCCCAACGGTAGACTTTGTTCTTAAATAGTGTTTGGTATTATGATAATAATTAATTTTAAATATTTTTTATTTAAAAATATATTTATTTAAAATTATCACAATTCTTTATTGGGCGTCTCTTCAAGAAGCGAGAAATAGTGAATAGAACGGCAGCGATCTATTTGAATTGGAAGAAAATGAAGGGATACTAGAAAATCTTTCTAAGGAAACAAAGAAAAATGATGTGGTCCCACATGATGATACCGATTTAGGAGTTTGCATAGATCAAAACTTTCTCACCATAAACCCCCTTCGATCTCTAGAATTGCTTACATCTACACCATTAACTAAATAATCGATTAAGAATGTTCTTTCTCAGGTAAATTCAAACTTTATTCTTGATAAAACTAATGATATCCTTGTTTATGTAGAGAATACAATAAATAAATACCCACAAAGATTGAATAGAGGAATCCCGAGAAAACATTATGAACCTGATCTCAAAACCAAGGCTAAATACCCCATCAGTAATTATGTGTCTCCTCATAGATTGTCAGAGTCGTATGTATTTTCTGTTAATTAATTATTCACTGTATCTATTCCTAGTAATGTACTGGATACATTAGCAGATCTAAAATAGGCCAAGGCGATGAACGAAAAAATGAAAGCACTTTAGAGAAACAATACTTGAGAGATGTGTCTAATGTCCAAAGGGAAGAAAACAGTTGGGTGCAAATGAGTGCTCATAGTAAAACTCAAGCTTGATGACAGTATTGACAGGTACAAAGCAAAATTAGTTGCGATGAGATATATACAGAAATATAGAATAGATTATCAAGAGACATTTGCTCCAGTAGCAAAAATTAACACCATCCACATCCTCATCTCTCTAGCAGTAAATTGGGACTCGGTCTTGCAACAATTTTATGTCGAGATTGTTTTTCTAAATGGAGACCTTAAAGAAGAAGTATACATGGAACTGTCACCTAAAGCCAAACACAAATCTCATATAAAAAATGAAGTTTGCAAATTAAAGAAGATGTTACGCAGCCTAAAACAGTCAACCCAAGTATGGTTCGAAAGATTCTCTTCTACGATGAAGAAATTTAGCTACAAGCAAAATAACTCGGATAACATTAGCAAATCCAAAATAGACCAAGGCGATAAACGATGAAATGAAAGCACTTTAGAGAAACACTACTTGAGAGATGTATCTACTGTCCAAAGGAAAGAAAACAGTTGGGTGCAAATGAGTGCTCACAGTAAAACTCAAGGCTAATAACAATATTGACAGGTACAAAGCGATATTAGTTGCGATGAGATATATACAAAAATATGGAGTAGATTATCGAGAGACATTTGCTCCAGTAACAAAAATTAACACAATTCGCATCCTCATCTCTCTAGCGGTAAATTGGGACTGGGTCTTGCAATACTTTGATGTCAAGATCATTTTTCTAAATTAACACCATCCGCATCTTTATCTCTCTAGCAGTAGATTATTTAAGGTTTTATAAAATTGTAAGAAATAAATGGAAAATAATTATTAAATTTTTTATCTTCGTCTCTGCCCACATTTTCTTTGTTCATGCTCTTCATAAGACATAAATTTTATTAAACAACGCAAATTGCCCATCACTGTACGAGTCCAAAAAACTGCTACTAAGAACTGCATACCTACGATCCAGCCGGGCAATATTATTCCACAAACTTACTAAGCCCTCCAAAAACACCAAAACCATATTATTTTATCAAGAGTCTCCTGCAAAATCTTATTGGAAGCTGTTTCCAACAGACCGAAGCAATGACCCCCCCAGCTGAAACACCATTAAATTCATATATCCAACAAGTAGAAACATGAATGCATGGATTATAAAAGAGCAACCAGGAAGTCCATCTACAGAACCCTCTTTTGGTCTTTTTTTTTAATTTTATTTTGAGCAATACATTTGACCTCTGTTTATAAATTCTGATTTCCTTACTACCTCTACTTCAAGTGGCCAAAGTACCCCCTATTTCAGGCAGCTATATTTTTCACTTAACCTTTCATTTTTTTTTTGATATTGTGGACAACATCTCCTAAACCACTTCCTGTATTTAGCCAAAACCAACAAGCCATGCGTAATACCAGGTTAAACAGCCCTTCCATATCAAACATACCTTCTTGGTTTAAGGAATAACTATCTCTTTTCTCAGATCCAGATGGGCATTTTCAACTCATCCCCCATCTTCCTAGCTGTGACATCATCAATAACTTAAATTCTGACTAACCTCATTCTCCTGGTCGAGAGGTCTCACTTGACCCGATTCCCACACGCCTCCACTCCTCAGCTCAGAGAATTTGCAGTCGTCTCTCTTTACATTTCAAGGAAATCATATCATCATCAAATCAGACACGTCGACTCCTTATTAACCTCCTTAGATCACTTCCAGTTGCCTCTCTACTCCATTTCAAGGAAATCAACCTGTAATAAAAACAGTAATAAGACCTTCATGGTGCGCTTGATTAATTTTGTTACAAGTTTGAGCCGCTGAATGAAGTAGCCATCAGTAGCAAAATTGCATCTCCCCTTTCTTCGAGTCAATTAGCATAATAACTTCCATATCAAGTCCACCATCACTTAAAAATTACATCTTCAAACTCTCTCTACTCACAAATTTTAATCTGGTTGGGTATACCAACTCCCAGCAATCATCACCTGATACTACTACTTAACAGTACAACCAGCACAATCTCTAGTATTGAAAATTTATCATCGTCTACTCTTAGATTGCATATCAATTATAATATCATCACCAAGAAAAGACACAGACATTACCAGAAACTTAATTAAAAATTCTAAAACATAAAAAGTCCCCCATAAAAAAAGTTACCTTTGAGCAGTATAAGTCAAATGATCCTCACTTACATACAAGTTGCAGTGAAAAAACAACTAAGTTATATTTCCCCTGCTGAGACTCGACGAAATCTTCAAGATTCGCGTCAATGTCTTATCAGAATGACCATGCACATACACATAAGGCTTCAATGGGATTTTGATGAAATTGGATTTCAACATGGACAAATCAAGTGTTTTCCACAGCAAAGGATCACAAGCAGCCCAACGCCACGCACTACAAACATGAGCAATGCCTGAAGTTAATTCAAACACAGTCAATGACTGGAATATCTTCACCAAGATATCAATGTCCATGTCCTCCCATCTCCTCGTCACAGTTCCACCCTCGTCCATCTCACGAAATTCCATCTCAACATAACAAAAGAAAAACCTAAAGAAACAATGGGAATCAAGAAAAACCACAACTAAAAAATCAGTCCAAAACTCAATCTTTCAATTCCAGAAACAAAAGAATTCACAATTCAAATACAAAAGATCAATGAGCAAAATATTTTGATAGCCCCCCATGCAGTATGCAATTATCTTTCCAAGATCAGAACACACCCGCATCAACTAACTTTACAAACATTTTCTCAACATTAACAACCTATGACCCTTTAGGAACCAAACTGGATCTGGGTTCTCAAGAAGCAAGCAGAAGGTGAAAATATTGAGACTGTTAGCGTTTGGTTCCGGTCAGAATCTTGAAAACAAGCAGTGGAAAGAATCAAATGGGAAGGGCTAAAGTTTTACCATAAAAGCCTTACGTGTATGTCTTAGCTTTGCCTTTTCTTTCTATGCAAACTATACATGGGATATACAGGCTTGCTCGGTGAGTGGTGACAGTCTAATCCTGGTTTCAGTCACTGATGGGGGTACTGGAGCATTTGGTATAGCTACTCCAATTTTGTTTTACTTTCGTCCCTCATTTCTTTTTTTATCTTCATCTCATCATTTTTATGTCTGTTATAATGATGTTTAACTCTCAATGTCGGGTGAGCAGGTTTGTTTGTGTCTAAGCCCCGTTTGGGTACAACTGCTATTTGCTGGAATTTTGATTTTTTTTTAATTTTGAATGAATTTTTTTATATATTTTTAAATTATTTTGATGTTTTAATGTCAAAAATAATTTTTTAAAAATAAAAAAAATATTATTTTGATGTATTTCTAAATGAAAAACACTTTCAAAAGCAACAACAACCGCAACCGCACTCCTAAACACCTAACTGTATTTGTTAGAGCAAGTCCAATAATAAAAAAAATTTGGAGAGTCAAATTTCCAAAATGGTTTTTTAAATAGTATATATATGATTTTGTTGTTGATGTGTACTCCAATAGTAAAATTCATTTTAGAAAGCTATTTTTTTATTATTTTAAATATAGTACAATTATTTTGTATGTAGTTTAATTATATAATTAATATGAGTAAGTTATATAATTAAATAATCACTTTTAAAAAACCCTTCAATAATAAATTATCATTTTTTAAATTATATTTAAATAAAAAATGAATTTAAAATAAAAAAAACCGCAAACTAAAAAATCAATGATCAATTACTAAAATTAACACACTAAACTATTATAAAAAATAAAAAATAATTGACATAGAAGAACATGGATATCAAAATATAATCAAAATAGACAAGAGAGAAATACCTTATTTAATATGAATTCTTCTATTTTCCAAACGTGTTTAGAATACAAGATAAAAGGTTTATTTATAGTAGAAAGTAATGAACTCAAGGATTATAAAAATCAAAGAGACTAAACTCAAGAGTCATGGACATTCAATGTACATAAATATCAATTTATTATGAATTTACAACATAAACAATATATTCCAAGTAACCAATAAGTTTAAACATAATTAATTAAAATACATTCTATTATAAATAATTCAATCAAAATAATTACAAATTAAAACCCCCATTTCCCATAATTTCCAACTTTCTATTTAATACATGGGAAATAACATCATTATCAACATACAAATTACACATAAATGCACAATAGCTCTAAACATAAAATTTCAATAGTTTATAAATCTAATAGCAAATTTAATGCATGTAATTAAGTTAACTAGCCATAAAATTCTTAATTTATCAATTTTGTATAATTATTTTTTTATATTAACTATTATTATTTTATAATTAATAATAATAATTAACATAAAACCTCTCACCAAACTCGTTTAATTCCCCTCCCTTCCTTATGCCATCTCCAAGAAACCATACATCTCCCCACGTTGTCAATCCTTCTCCCCCACAACCCACCCCCCATAACCAACAAACCCAACCCCAAGCACCCACACAGCCCCCCCAGGCAGCCCCCACCACACAAACACACGCAACCCCCCCACCACTCACATATACACACGCGACACTCACACACACAACATAGTCCCCCAACCCCATATCAAAGAGAAACTATTTTAGCTACTAGTATGGCATTGGAGAACTGAAAAAAAAAAAAAGTTAAAAGGATAAAAATTTAGTTTTTTCTATCAAGATAGCTTTCCCGATAGACTTGCTCTTAGTGCGGTGCACCATGGGGTTCACCACAAATAATAGATTTTTAAAAAATTATTATGTTTGTAATATTATATTTTAATTTGCTGATTTGTTATTTAAAACCCATCAAATGGTAAGATTGGGTTAGATAAAGTTTAGATAAATTAAGAGAAGATTAAGAAATATAATAATTAAATTTTATTCATGATTAAGAAAGAAAGCCATGAAAATAGACTAATTTCTTTCAAAAAAATTAGGTTATTAAATTAGTTTTTAATTTATTGCATGTGGTGGTAATTTCGTACCACGGACAATAAGACTTGGTAAAATAGAATATTTAGAATAGGTAAGTTTTGTTATAAGAAATTACCTAATCATATTAGCACCTGTATAAACTAACTACGCATTACAAATTCATATCCTTCTGATGTCCTGGAGAAGAATAATACATTACAAATAAGAAGAAAAGGAAGACAACACATGCATATTTAGTAATGTGTTTTAAAAATATTTTAAAAAAAATATTTTTTTTATTTTTTATTTTAAATTAAATTTTTTGGTGTTTTTAAATTATTTTTATGTGTTGATGTAAAAAATCAATATTTTTTTAAAATATCGTTTTGATGCAATTCTTAAACGAAAAATACTGAAAAAAACAATCTCAATCACATTCTCAAACATGCACTATATCCAATTTGTTTTCAATAATGTTTTCAAAATTATTAGCCATGGTATTATTTTAGGGTTAGTTTTAAGAGGGTGAATCATTGTCTTGAAATCCAAACTGGGTTGGTACATCAATTTGTTGACTTCAGACTTGAACTAGACTAGGTTTTCTATAAAATCAAATGTGTAGTTTGCTTGATCAAATCTAGATAACTTGATGGGTGAACTTATGACCCGAGTGAGACCCGATAATTTTTTTAAATAACATAATTTTATTTTATTTCATCTAAAATAATAAGTTGTCCCAGAAAATAATAATGTTGATATGAGTTAGCTTGTTGACTTGTGAGTTGACTTGCGGAATCTATGATCTGAACCAAGTGACTAGCATGATTGGGTTGCAATGGATGAATAAAATCTAGATGAGCTGCTTGCTTTCTTGGAAACCCCTTTTTGATTTCATCGTTTACACTTGGAAAAAAGGAACAAGGATTGATTGGATTAAAAAAATACAGAGTAAATTTATGGGTGGTATTGGGGAGGAAAAGAGCGAGGCAACCAAAATAAGATAAAATTAAAATTATAGGGACCAAATAAAAGACTTTTAGCGGGTCAACTATCGAATGAATCTTAGATTTTCTGGTCCCATCAAGTGAGAATATGCTGCCAAAAGGCTAATGGCTAAGACTATAAGGGCAAGTCCAATGGCAAGAGTCATTTTTAAGAGCCAAATTATATAAATGGCTTTTTGAATAGTGTATAAATGGCTTTTGAGTTGATGTGGTCTCCAATGGTAAAGAGCCATTTTTAAGAGCCATTTTTTTTTATCTTGTTTTAAATTAAATTCAATTATTTTGTATATGGTGTAATTATACAATTCATCATACAATTAATATGAATAAATTATATAATTAAATAATTGTTTTTGAGAAACCCATCAACAATAAAATTATTGGCGGTAATTCTTTCATTATATGAAATTTTAAAAGCAAATTATTTAATTTCATAACTTGACGGGCTTTTATTTACCGCCAATAATGAAAGAATTACCGCCAATAATTTTAAAAATTATTGGCGGTAATTCTTTCATTATATGAGTTCATTATAAAATTAAATAATTGTTTTCGAAAAACCCGCCAACAATAAAATTTAATTTTTTTAATAAGAAAATAAAATATGAATTTACTTATAATTAAAAGATCCAGAATATATGAAATTTGAAATTAATGATACTTATTGTCTTTGAGTGTTAGAAAAACTTAAAAATAAATTTAATACATTAACAAATAACCAATAAGTTGTTACATAATTCATCAACATACAATCCATTACAAATAATTCAATGAAATTACTTACAAATTAGTACTCTTTTTTGCCATAATTTCCAACTTTTTTTCTTCAAAATACGCTGCAGAAATTCGATCCATTGTAGAAGTATCCATCTTCATAATCTCCATTTCTTGCTTCTCTTGCTTCTGTTTAATCAATAAAGCTTGTTGCTCTAACAGCATTTTTCTGTCTAGTTTTTTTTCGACCTCAATTTCAACAAACCTATCCTTCAATTCTTGTAAGATATTTGTTACACTTGTTTCCCCAACTGTCTCTTTTCCTTGTCTGCGTTTAAGTCGTTCCTTTGCAGCTTTCTGGCCAACTGGTCTATTTTGGTAAATAAATGCGTCACTGTCTTCTCCTAAACTAACAGAATCAGCTGTTGATGGAGTTGAGGAAGCTGGACTTGCATTTCCATGATTTTTTTGTTTCTTGTTTGACTTCTGATGAAGACTTGCACGTTCAAATTGCCACTTGGGTTCTTTTTTTAAGATAACCCAACAATGTTCCAGTTGAAATCGTTTGCCAACGACTGAAGCATACATTTGTCGAGCATCATTAATCTGGTAAATCAAATTCAATAAATAAAACTATGTTATATAATTAATATGTTATACACATAATTTAACATGTAAACGATAAAAAAAAATTACCCTTGATTCTTCAGTCGTTCCACTTTGTTGACGATTTTCAATTTGGGTCACAAAACCAACAAATTTTCCAACTTCTCTATTTATTTCTTGCCATCTATTTGAGATGCTTATTTGAGAACGATTATTAAGGTTTCCTCCATTCTCGACAAAGTAAGCATGTACTCGAGCCCAAAATTGTCTTGTTTGTTGATCAACTCCTGTGACTGGATCTTTGCTAGTATTTAACCATGCAGATACAAGTAAACAATCTTCTTCTGGAGAGAAGTTTTTACTTCTTTGTGATTTTTTAGTTGTACGAACATTATGATCACTTTGTTGAGAAACAATATGTTCAGTCTCACTTATAAGAAAATCGGTGAATGAATTTGACAAATTTGAGTCCATCTGCATAACAAATATATTGTGTTAATTACGTTAACTGATCAAAAAAATCATAATTTTTCAATTTAACATATTTATTTTTTTACTAATTATTATTATTAATTATTTTTTCCCTAAATATTATTATTAATTACCTCCACAACAATTCAATACACAAAATTTACACAGTTTTTATATCTAATAATAAATTTAAAACATGTAATTAAACTAAATAATAAAAAAAATTCATCATTTTTCAATTTAACATAATTATTTGGTTACAAAATATTATTATTAATTATCTTTTTTTTCCTAAATATTATTATTAATTACCTCCACAACAGTTCAATACACAAAATTTACACAGTTTTTATATCTAATAATAAATTTAAAACATGTAATTAAACTAAATAATAAAAAAAATTCGTCATTTTTCAATTTAACATAATTATTTTGTTACAAAATATTATTATTAATTATCTTTTTTTCCTAAATATTATTATTAATTACCTCCACAACAGTTCAATACACAAAATTTACACAGTTTTTATATCTAATAATAAATTTAAAACATGTAATTAAACTAAATGATCAAAAATTTTATCATTTTTCAATTTCATATAATTATTATTTTAACAAATTATTATTAATATTCACCCATTTTTTCCTAAAAATACTACTAATTATTATTTCTACTACATATTATAATTAATTACTTATTATTTTTCCTAAATAAAACTACCCGAAACCCTAATTCACCCCCATTTAAATCTCATCATCTCTCTCGTCTCTTCACCCCAATTCAGCCACCCACCGTCCCTCTCACTCTGCCTTCGCCGTCGTCCCTCTCACTCTCTGCTAGCCTCCGTCCCTCCATCCCTCTCTACTCTCCTCCGTCCATCTCACTCATCTCTCTTGCCTTTGTCCCTCAGTCCCTCTCTGCTTACCTCAGTCCATGCCACTCATCTCTCTCGCCTTCATCCATCTCACTCAACTCTCTCGCCTCCGTCCCTCTCACTCTCTACGCTTTTTCCCCCTTTCTCCCTCTGCTCTCCCTCCTCTGCATTTTCCAATTTTTCATAGCATTTTCCAATTTTTGCAAACAAATCCATCACTGAAGATTAAATCAAAGCTTCCTACTTGGAAAAAAAAAAAAAGGTTAGACAACAAACCGAAGATGCAGTGGGCAGAGGGTTTGACTGGAACCGAAATTTGTTGTTGGAGTTGAAGTCTGATCGTTCAATTTTTGTTGCTTTGAATTTGTTGTTCTGTGTTGATGTATTTTTTTTGCAATTTGATGAATATATTGTTTTTGCAATCTGATGAATTCTGTGTTGTGTTGATGTCTGTATTTAATTGTGGATTTGCAACGGTTATATTTTTCCAACGGTAGGATTTTTATAGATTTGCCTCTGCTTGGAAAATATGTGGGAATGGCTCTGGACAATGAAAAATCCATTTTGGATATTCGGATGACTCTTCCCGTTGGAGTGATAAATTTCACAACAGAAGCTAAATTTTTAAAATTATGCCTTTTTAAACACTAATGGCTAGTCCCGTTGGACTTGCCCTAAGGGTTAAATCCCACTTGTTTGACTCAATATATAATTAAATATTAAATAATTTTCTGTTTTTGGACTGGATGATAAAGTATTTGAAATAATTAAGCGAAGAACTCTCATGTTTAAGAACCTCATGCTGAAACTCCAGTACTGCAGTTTCTTCTTTATGCTGAAATCCCCTGATCTTGTGGATTTGACCATACCATACCATACCTCTGAGTTAATAATTCGACCATACCATACCTCTGAGTTAATTCGACCATACCTCTGAGTTCATGCATTTAGTGCCTTCTTGGCACTACGGTCGTACCAGCGTTTGGCCGAAATTCAAATTTTTTTTATTGTAAATTATTTTTTTTATATCATTTTAAAATGCTGATGTAAAAAATAATTTTTAAAAAATAAAAAAGTATTATTTTGATATATTTCTAAATAAAAAACACTTTGAAAAGCAACCGCAATCACACTTTCAAATACTCCTTAGTCCCAGAAAGATAGGCGCAACGTCCCATCAGATCATTTAATTTTAAAAGTTTGTTCTCTTATCAATAATTATATATTCTAATATTTATTTAATATTAATGTTTTTAAAAAATATAACACATCAAAACTACATTTAATATAAAGATAAATTGTAATAAAAATTAAAAGTCAAAACTACTGAAAAAATACAAACAAATTATTTAGAATTATACCAAGATTACTGAAAAAATAAATGGATCGAATGTAAATAAAAAAATTATTTATTTTTTCCTTGCAAAAGTTTTTTTCCCATTTAATCCTTTGGTTAAAATTATTTACATATTTTATTTTTATTTTGACCCATATACTTTTAATTCTTTATTTTTTAGATATATTTCTCAATAGTCTCTATTTTTATCCATATTTATATACACACACTCTTAATTTTAGTTTTAATTCTAATTATTTTCTCTCTTTTTTAGGTTGTATTTCTTAGAAAAAATTAATCCTTAGATTTAAATTGTTTTGGTTAAAAAATCACTCTCATAAAATTTTTATATATAATATTTTAGATCTAATATTATGTAAATAAAAAAAATACACGAGGCAATTCATAGACAAAACAGGTAGACAAATTTACTCAAATTATTTACAATTAAAAAATATTTAAATCATTTTCCTTATGTTCGATTATAATGTTACTTGTAGGTGAAAAAAAACACATTTCTAATAGATTTTATATATTATAATAGATTTTATATATTATAATTTTACTAATTAAATATTAAATAACCAATTACAGAGTGCAAAAACATCAATCAATTTTCTAAAAAAAAAATCATTAATTACAACGCACATGCAAGTTACCTCATGTTTTTTACTGCAGTACTGGTTTTTAAGATAGAATTTTGAGAATTAGGATTAAATATTATATATCATATACTTAATACTTGTCATAATTTGATTATTCTTAATATCATATTCTATTAAAACTAACCTAATTCTTTTGGATTGTCCCCTTAGATTCAAGTATCACAACATCACCCCGTCCCGTCATATCAGACCAGCCCTGTGCCTCATATATATCAGCGCAGGCTCAAACCGTACCCTCATCCACCCTCGCTAAAAAACTTCAGAACCCCATAGATCCCATTACCTCTTTCATATCAGACCAGCCATTTGCCTCATTTACATCCGCCCAACCCCTCCTTTCTTACTCAGCCGCTCTCTTTTGTCACTAGCTGCAGCTCAAAACCATACGAAAATTTCAGCTACTAGTAACTTATTAGCTTGGCCCCGGGTTCATATTTGACACCTCTGGACACAGTCATCATTTATAACAGCTCCCATATACTAACACAGAGCATTCAGGTAGAGGAAGAGAATCACATTGCCATGGAAACAGCTAGCAGCCACGATGCTAATGATTATTACAATTATTTAATTTTAAAAGAACACAAAATCTGAAATTATTCGAATTGGGTTCTTATTCAGGAGGTAGGATTTAATGCAGTAATAGAATATAATGCTGATATCCTAGCTAGGTGAAAGAAACGTTGTCGATAATCATTGACAATTACTGTCAACCAGTCTTCTCCGAATAACAATAAAAAGATAGCTTCTAAATAAAATATACGAGGGCCCTGGTGGTGCTGCCGGCCCCTAGCCAACTAATCACCATTTTTTATGGCCACACTTACTGCAATCGTCTGTTTCACCAAGTGGCACCTTAACCAGACCACTGATATCATATGGATATGCGTCAATAGGCAACTGGCGTTGATATGCCCTTTCTGCAAAGATCCGAGCTCTAGCTTCCGTATAATGGGCTCCGTCCCAATACACATGCTCATCCCTGTTGGGGCATGGATAAGTAAGAGCAGCACATGGTATTTCTCCATTAGGAACGTGACAACAACTCTTACTGGTATTTTTGAAACCTGCAAAGCAAGCCAAAGTAAAATTAGTAGGCCATGTCGATCTCTGTCTTGATGATCAACCATTAATTAACCCCATAAGAAAAGATAGATATTACCTAAACCTGTAACATTTTCAGAATCAATTTCGTAAGAGTTTATGTAGGTAAATATAGCTCCAGGAAGGTTGGCATTGAGCTTTGGGAGAGCTTTTTGAAGCTTGCTGTTGAAAAGTTGAGCGGCATGGTTGAGCTTGTCTACACATGAAGATTCATCGGCGCCAAATATATTTATATATGCTGGCATACAGCCCATCCGAATAAGTCCAAACACGGCTACCTTTCTTGCTCCTTCATTGTACAATTTCTGGCATTGGCAAGAAGAAAAATGGAAGAGTCGATATTAGTCAGTTTATAGTCAACCTTTAATCTGAATGGATCATTGTTTTCACAAGATCCAGTTGTGAAAGGCTTGTAACTGATCGAGTTGATCGTACTGTACTCATCTGTGTTCTTTTTGGCTAGATTAACATCAGCTTAATGGTACTCTAGTTTTATTAATAAAACGACTCGTTTATTATTATTATTATAAGAAGAAGAAGAAGAAACCTCTAGTTGAGTTTCATAAGTTTGAACGAGAAGCTGTGCAAATTGCTCAGGAGTGTAGATCTTGCTACTATTGTAGCCGTCGCCATAATAATTGTTGAGATAGTCATTGTAACCCATTTCAACAACATATATGCATTGGCCCAGGTACTTTTTGGCAACATCTGCACCTCCCAGTTCTTTGGCAATCCGTGATGCTATGATCTCGTGGTTGTACAACTGAAGATCCATGGAGTATCGTTGTCCCTTTCCAAAAAAACAAAACATATTGTCAGTGCTGCAAATTGAAATATAAATGTTCTTCCTGGATTTATTGAAAGTAGTTGATCGGTTTTAATTATATTGTGCGTTATTTTTATTAAAAAATAAATATCAAAGTAGTACAATTTGATAGAAGATTACGTACACACCATAGAAAAACGAATCCAAGGCATGAGTTTTAGGAAATGTTAGATTTTTTATTATTCAGTGGTAATTATGAGGCATATATGTCGGCAATCACCAAAAGATATCCAGTAATGTTAAGAATGCCGCTTCCACCAGATGCATAGTTCAAACCACCCATAAACTCCCTGCAATTTCCCTTGCCGAAGGGCGGCATGTAATTCTCAAAACCCAACAGGTCAGCTGCAACAAAAATCGCACCCAATTAGCGCGCATGGCTGAGAGAGTATATCGCACGAAGTTCTTTGTTAAATAAGAGAAGAGAGGTTGATGCAAACCAATAGCGTCGGCTATGTTGACGCCATTGCTGCACCTTCCTGTAGACCCGTAAGGAAAGTCAACACCGTAAGGTAGATAATCAACAGTCACATCTGTATCGAGGGCCAGATTGTTCCCATTATCAAACACCGAGTCTCCAAAGATGAAGAGACAAGGAACTTGAGGTGATGATCCACGAGCCCAGTGTTGCCAATTTGATACCACCCCCAGCACAATAGACAGCAATATCCCCCATGCCTTCAGTCCACCTTCCTTTGACGAGAAACTTGCAATGAGAAGAGGAAACAATAATAAGAAGGGATGGAAGGAGTACGAAGAACGAGTTGGCAGTGAAATGGACAAGCCAAGACTGCTTACTTATAAGCGGGTCGTGACTCAAGTACCAACATCGGGAAAATAAAATAAAACTTTAATTTAATTCAGCAATTAAAAAAAAATATCTTATTCCATGCTCTAAAACTATTTTTTTATTAAAAAAAAAAACTATCATTTCGTTTTGTTTTAAAAATAATTCCAGTGTCTTTAAATATGCTTGTAACACGATCCTTTCTCACCTATTTCACGTTCCTTTTCCTTTTTTTTTTTTTTATTATTATCATTTAATAAATAAAAAACCAAAAAAGAAAAAGAAAAACTAGATAATGTAGAAAGGTTGGTAGGGAAAGGAAATATTAAATTAATTATGGAGTTAACTAACTAGTTTTGAAATTAGAGAGAATATTTAATTCATCTTTGCATATTAATTTATAATTCAATCGAGAGCAAGGGGCAGTTTTCAGACATCGTTAACACAGCACGTTTCTCAACGCCCCCTCTACCCAGCCAGCCAGTCAAACACGTTATTCAACTATCCTTCGACGAACGATTTATCACCATGGAAAACGAGATCTTCAAACTCATTGCAGATTTCAGTGGACTGCGCAAATATAATAAGGAAAAAATGAGAGAAAAGAAAAGAAATAAATATAAAAAAAAATGATACGTGAGGGTGAGCTGTATTGTTTCAACAGTTTACATAACTTTCAAGCCCAAGATAGACATTTCCTGCCATTGATAATATGTGCAGTAAACTTGTTTTTTTTTTTAATTTAGATTTAACATATAATTTTATATTTTATATTTTAGTTTTGATTTTTTTATTTTTTAGTTTAGTTTCGATCTCTTGATTTTTTCGGTCCTTCTAAGATAATTTTAAATTTTTTATTGTATTAAATGCAACTCGCGTTAAAAAAACATAGTAAGTTTAACTTTGGTGATATAAAATAAGAATGAAATTCTTTTCTATGCAAGTATAGTTAACAGTAAAATGTTTGAAACACTACCGCAAGTGACTCTTTCGTTTTGTCTTATTTGAGGCTATAAAAGTTGATTTTTGATTTTTGTCTTATTTAAGAGTATTATAATTATTATACTATACACGAAAATAAAAAAAAATTGAAAATACCTCTGATACCATGATATTATTTTAAATGCATTTTACATAATAAAATAAATATATAAAAAAACTATTATATATTTTTAGAAGTTCTACAACGTCGCACGAGTCATCCGAAATGTACATGAGCTCTGAAATTGATACGTGCCCGAAGACAAGCCCACAACACTGCTACAGAAAATATAATTAAAAATTGATAAATTACCAATACACACTAATAGCCAACTTTTGAATTTTATCTTATAGGGGTATATAAGCTTAAGTTGGCTGAGAGACCATGATTATATATATAAAAAAAAAAAGTATAAGTGAAAGGAAAAAAAAAATTTAAGCGTGAAAGCACTACAATAATCAATATTATTTAAAAAAAATCAGCTTAGGAATTATTCGTGATGTGCTTAAGCTGGTCTGAAGATTCCTATTATAAAAAAAATAAAAATGAACAAAATAAAAATATATAAAAAAAAAAGTATTAGCAAGAAAGCACTTTAGAAAACACAAATATGGGTCCAGGGATTGTCATGGTACATATAAGTTGGTCTGAACACCTTGGTTATAAAAAAAAAAATAGATATGAGAATTAATCGTGATGCGCTCAAAACACCCCGGTTAAAAAAACAAAAAAAAATATATCAGTGGAAAAGAAAAAAAGAATATAAAAAAAGCATAATGGGCAAAAATATATTTTGGGGGAAAAAACATAATAAAAAAAATAAAAAAATAAACATAATAAGGGGAAAAAATGGAAAAAAAGGTAAAAAGAAGAAAAAAGGAAAAAAATCACTGTAGCGGGAAAGTACTATTGCAATCAATAATACTATGTGTATGGAGCTACAGTGTTTTCTCCGCACTATTTACAATCTATATTGTTTAAAAAAATAAATTCGGTCAAGGAATTAGTCATAGTGTGCTTAAACTGACCCGGAGACATCAGTTACCCAAAAAAATTGATCTGATGATAAGGAAAAAAAAATATAAGTGAACAAAATAAATATAAGGAAAAAAATTTAGAAAAACTAATAAATTGGTTGAGGGATTAGTCATGGTACATGCAAGGTGATTTGGACACCCTAGTTATCAAAAAAACTTGGTCCGAGGATTAGTTATTAGTTATCGTGCATATAAGGTGGCACGGAAATCCTGGTTATAAAAAAAATATAAGTAAAAAAAATGAAAGCATAAGCTGACTTAGAGATTATAATTATATATAAAAAAATGAGTTACAGAAAAAAAAAATATAAGCATGAAAACACTTTAACAATCCATATTGTTTTAAAAACAAATTCAGTTTGGGAATTAGTTGTGAAATATATAAGTTGACCCATAAACCCCGGTGATATATATATATATATATATATATATATATATATATAAGTGAACAAAACAAAAATATAAGAAAAGCACTTTAGAAAAAAAAAAAATAGGTCCGAGGATTAGTGCTGGTATACATAAGCTGGTTTGGACACCTTGGTTATAACAAAAAAATTGGATATGGGAATTAATTGTGGCTCGTTTAAGCTAGTCAGAATACCCTAATCATAAAAAACAAAAAAAAAATATAAGTAGAAAAAGAAAAAAAAATATAACCAACAAAAAAAATATTTCATGGAAAAAAAAATTATTAGGAAAAAAAATAAAAAATAAAAAAATTGGATATGAGGATTAATCATGGTGCATTTAAACTAGCCCAAACACTTCGATCATATATATATGTGTGTGTGGAAAAAAAAATTAAAAAATATAACAAAAAAAAAATTCATGAAAAAAAATGTAACCAAGAAAAAATAATTATAAAAAAATTGATTCCGAGAATTAATCATAGTACGTTTAAGCTAGTTAGACACTCTAATTACACAAAATAAATAAAAAATAAATATATGTAAGTCAAAAAGGGGGGAATCACTATTGAAATCTACAATAAAATATATGGGGAGTTACAATGCTTTTACTACACATTTTAGTGTATTGTTAATGTTATGAGATGGGTTCAAAAATAAATGGCTACAGTAAGAACACAGCTAAAAATAATAAAAAGGTGTGGAATTCTGACAGAATGTTGACACATTCTGTCAACGAATTTGTCAGCAATGTTATCTAACATTTCATTCAAAAGTTATGGTAAGTGAAAAATATAAATATATATATTTTTTTTTACACTATGTTTTTTAATGTTTCTGGAGCTTATTTTAAGGGTGAGCTGTATTGTTGACTAATAGAATAACGTTACTTCATGCAGTAATAGATGGCATGGTTAATTCCATCAGCATATGAATTCAGTTCCAAGTGCACGAACATGGCCCAAGAATCAGGAAGGACCTTTAGTTAAATGAAAAAAGAGAGAAAAAACCACTGGCTTCCCTCGTGAAAAAGACAGAATGACTAAGGGGATAACTCTTCCAGTTTTGAATGAAATTTTGGTGTGGGAATCTGCCTTTCTATTTAATGAGAAAAATGCCTCATTGTAATCCAACTTATTATTTGTTATAACAACTGGAGCATTTGAGGCTATCCAGGCATAGATACAAAACATAAGAGAAAAATGATATGAAAACATAGAAGAAGAGAACAAATATTTTCTCTAAATTTTACATTTATCAATCTATCCTTTATATACAAGATGGGATCACTATCTAGGAAAGTAGACTAATTAGGATCTCTACAATTAGATCCTATATAGGAAAATAGAATAGGTAGAATCCTTATAATTAGACTCTACAGTATTTCCTAAGTATGTGCTATTTACATCCTACACCGGCGTAGATACAAAACATTGGAGAAGAATGATATGGCATATTCTTCATGTTTGCTAGAGTCCAATATAAGAAGTATCAGAAGTTCTGAATCTATGATCATATAGTGAGATTGAAGATGAATGTGGACGTTGGAGATCGAGATCCATTGCCTACAGATGAAAAATAGAAAGTTGATGATCAAGATGAAAATTTTGGCTGCAATTTGATCACAAGAGCTAGCATCCAAAATATTTCCATTTTCAAGTTACATAGTTACCTGCCTCAATAGAGCATTGTTAGTGAGGGACTCAAGGTAGGCACTCCAGATTAAGGGTTCCTGCACCAGATCGCCTGGATAAGTACCATGGTTCTAATTCGATAAATGGAGAGAAGTTAAATGTTCATGAATAGTACGTGAAGTAACGGAGTTTGAGTAGGTGAGACATGCTGGTCAGCCAAAAAAATTGATTGTTGGTACATGTTAGGATTATCTTCATGGTCCATTACTGGGTTCTGCTGCTGGTACATGCACTGAACCACCTGATTAGCCTCAAAATTATACAAACCCTGCTTGATACACATGGAAGGATCATTCAATTATCAGCTCAATCATGAGAAAGAATCCAAGCAAGAAAAGGAAGGGTCTAAGTATGAACAGTTGTGATTGAAAGTATGGCTAGAATAACCTGCAGAAGAGGGTTGTGAGTTGGGCCTTCAGTCATAACACATGCTTGTGGAGGACTTGAAATGCAGCTACTAATATTTGGTGAAGGTGTTTGTCCAAGCTGAAATCTTTTTTTCTTACAGCTCTTTCCATTTATATTCTTCAGTTGATGTCTATCAGGAGCAGCACTCTCCTTTTCTTTGGTTCCGTCCACTCTGTTGTCTTCACCTAGATCCTCAATTTCTTCCTCATCAAAGAAATGCTCAGCATTTTCACTTTCAAAACCATTCGGCACTGTGTTACTAGAGATGATGCCTTGACGCTCCTCATCTTTCAACATCAAGATCTTCTCTACACCTTCAATTAGCTCATCTAATCGTCTTAATGCAAACTGAAATGCATCCTTTGATTCAGCTGCTCTGGCTGATATTTTGAGTACGTTGTGGCATAAATTTTTGTAACGGCTAGCTACAACCAGCTTTGGGTTCTCTTTAGCAGTGAACTCACTGCTATTTCTTACTCGTCTGAGCCTTGTATCTTTTGTCCATCTCTTCAAGATATATCGGGATGGAACCACCTTTATGTTCCAGTTATCAAGAACTTTCAGAGCATGGCCACATAAAAACCCAACATTCTCAAATTTCATGCAGTTGCAAACAACTGTGTCATCTGCTGAATTGAATGTGACTGTATATTCTTGAGCCTGTCCAAATGTACTGACTTTATATTCAAGCAAAACTCCTTTGTCATTGCACTGGGTAACTAGAACATTTAAACACTTCTCATATTCCTTCTGAAATAATTCAAATGCCTTTGGCGTATAAATACCACTTGCATGCTTTAGCAAAACTACATTCCCCAGTAATCTCGGCATGCATCTAGTCATTTCATCATTGGCATGTATTTCTTTGAGACGTTGCTCATCTACCACCCTTTCAAAAATTTTGTAAATCTGAAGAGCATCTTGGTCAGAGTTTAGGTAACTTCTCAAGTTATTTGACAAGTCTTCAGCCACATGCGAGCCTTTCATGTCAAGAAAATATGTGTTCCATCCATATGCTATGGACCATTTCTCTCTTTCTCTAAACATCCATCTTAGCCGGTCATTTTGTTGAAGACCATATTTGTCCAGCAGAACCTCCCAAACATGAACAAAAGCCTCCTCATTATTGTAGTCATAAATACAACTTCGAAAGTCATTAGAAAAGGATTCAATATCCTTCACTACAAGGCTAAGATGCTTAAGAGCATTTTGGTACATCTGCCAAACACAGATGCGATGGCTTGTTTCAGGTAAAATTGAATTGATTGCTTCAACTATTGCTGCATCTTGATCAGTAAGAATGACTTTTGGCTTCTTTCCGGACATTGCCTCTAGAAATGTATTAAACAGCCACTTAAGTGATTCAACAGTATCATCAAATAAAAGTGCAGCGGCAAAAATTACTGCTTGATTGTGGTGGTTCACTCCTATGAACTGGACAAATGGCTGAAGATCTTTATTCATTCGGTAACTAGTGTCCAAACAAACCACGTCACCAAAATGATCATAGTCCACTACCATTTTATCATCAGCCCAGAATATGTTACTTACTTTGTCATCAATATCAACCTGAATGCTATGAATGAATGATGGATTTTCAATGTGCTGCCTCTGGAAATAACGCAGCAAACGTCCTGCCTCCCCCTTCTTCATATCTCTAATCCTTTTAGACCGCAGGGAATTGTCAAAATCCATGGCCAGGTAATCAAGAGATTGCCAGACTTCAAATTGTCTGTTCATCAGTTCAAAGGTTGAACTTGATTCTGTACCTGAATTACTAGGCAAGTCACCTTCAGCATCTTGATCAACATGTATTTCCCTGCATATTAGTTGTGATTCAGAGTTATTTGGGTCTATATTATCATGATTATGCTCTGCCTCAAGATGGGTCACTCTGTATTTGCCATAAGGCTGGCGAGTGACAATCATGTGAGCCAAGCAACCAGTTCTTGTTTCTTTCCGATGTTTCTTCACATTAAGATCTCTCTTGTCTTTCCGCCGGTAACCTTCCTTAGAGCAAGTAAACTTTCTAGACACCACTAGACCATGCACCTTACTCCTATTCACCCAATCTTTTCGAACACTGAAGCCTACTGTTTTGGCATACTTGTTGTAAGATATATAAGCATGCTCATCCGATTCAAACTCTGTGCCAATTTTTAGTTCCCCGCCTCTATTAACACCATATCTCGATGAGTTATTGAACTGGGATGAATTAACCAGTGCAAAATTCAAACTACTGCAGTCCTCATCTAAGTTCAGGTCCAAATTATCTGACATTTGAAGCCCGATTTCCATGCTGTCATCACTCATCACAAGGACTACCTAATTCTTCATCATCTCTACTCATTGACCTTCAGAAAACAGGAAGAAATAAGGACAACAACATGGAAACATTACATAAAAGAAATATACAAAGACAACCATTAGCTCACTTCAACAGAAATCACAGCTGGCAAAACGATCACAGTTCTTGAATTACAATCATAATCTGCCCATGACAACATGCAAAAATACTAGTAGTTTTTACATTCATTTCAAACTAAAAATACCATCTAATATGATCAAAACAGGAAAAAAAATTCCATCTTTATTTTATAAATTCATTGAAATCCTCTTAGCTATGAAATTAAATACCAAAACTGAATTTATTGAATTATTTCTTGACAAATATACTCTAAGAACTCCACCGTCACGGAAATTACCATCACCAGTACTAATAATAAGAATAATACTAACACAAGATAAGATAAATTCTCTTGAATTGAAACAAACTACAACACAATACAATATACACAAAAAGGTCTCTAATTCTCAAAATGGGCATTGTTTCCACACCATAAACAAACCCATTTCTTAAAGCAAAGTATGAAACTTAAAAAAAAAAAAAAAAAAAGAGTTTTGATAGATAAGAAGCAACATCTCTATAAATTGCAAGACATGCAGAGAGAGAAGAAAGGAAAAGAAAGTGCGTGTACCTTTAGAAGGGTTTTGGGGGTCTCAAAGGTTCAAAATCCTAGAGCGTTTCTGATAAAGAGAAAGACAGGGAGGGGGTTTTGCTTTGGATTTGGGATTTTAGGGAAAAGTCATGCTGAAGAGCCATTTTAGTTCTTGTCTGAAACAGCAAGCCATGAGGCATCAGTAAGGTCTCCCGAGCCCAGTCAGTTAGGGGTTAAGTATAATTTGTAGAAGTTTGGGCTGTTTATGCAATTTATCCAAAAGCTCTCTTTTTTTATTTACTATTCTCTAACACTCTCTCTCAAGTAAAAGAAAACTCCAAGTGAGGTCTTAATCTAGTGTAAAAATTGATTAGTTAAATGGGTATTTGGCTCTATGATGTAACTTGTAGTTAAAATTTACCGCAGAGCTAAACGCAATTATAACTAAACGAGCCCCTAGTTTTTTACTATGGATCCCATTTTAAAATTTGTAGCTGCATCGCATTTTAAAAAGCATTTGTGAAATGCTTTTCATGCCACGCCACACAGGTTTACACGCTGTGTTCATAACAAATGAACACTATGTGTTCATATTATACAATTTCACCTCAATATCATATGGAGTATATCAAAGGAACTCTCAAATCCTTAAACACAAGCCCTAAAAACACACATATAAGATACACTAAAACGGGCAAAAAGATTAAAACTTTACCTTCACAACAAAAGCACTAGTAGCAACTAGTGGTAACCATGGGAATCTCTCTGCAAACCATGGGTGTTCATATTACACGAGCTGGTTTATCTTTTCAAGCTTGCATCAAACAACCCAAGAAAGAAAAACAAAACTCTTTCTTTCCCTCATTTTCTCTGTGACTATGTATGTCACGGGTTATAGTCATTCTCTCTTCTTTTGCTCATCTTTGTCTCACATGGTGCTTATGTTCCCTTCCCTTCCTTCTCTATTCTACCCCTTGCTGGTATGTTTTTCTCTCATTACCGTCGACGAAGGTCTTTCTCTCTCTCCACAGACACTGCCACTCTCTCTCTCCTCTATTATCACAGCAGCTCCCTCTCTCTCTCTCCTCCACAGCAGCAGCAACCCTCCATGTCAACAGTACTAGCTACAGCCTTTCGATGATTCTACCAGCCACCACAAGGCGTCATTTGCGACGCTACCACCACAAGTAGAAACATCTCAGCCTCCTCTACCCATCAGTACCGGTTGATGACCCTCTCGTCATAATCGGCCATATTATTGTTCACATGTTACATGAAACAGTAACAACGTGAATAATTCTAAACGAAAGGAAAAACACACCATTTTGTGCTTTTTTTAACTCTTGGGTTGGGTTAGACCTGCTCATGGCCCAGCCCAAGTCCAGCAAAGTTAAGCCCTTTTGGCCCTACTTGGTTAGGTCAGCTCATTTAGTTTAGGATAGGCTCAGTCCAATTTAAAAAAAATATATAAAAATCATATTTTTAAGAAATTAAAAATTGTGTATATAGAGATCAATCCTGATGAAAATGAAAGGTGTGTCACTTCATTTTACTTCACAGCCCCGTTGCTTTTCGATTAATTATGGATAGAAACTTGCAACTAGATTTTGCCTTGAAATTATATATCTACAACATGCAGATAGAGATCCAGAAACAACACTATTTATATATCGCAAATGTTGTTCTTGATGATATTTCACCAGATGTTATTCATCGATCAAATAGTAAGGGATCGCAGAGGCCTTGACGTGTTGTATGAATTTTGTTCGTAATGAAATTGCAAGTAGTTTAATGAGAGAATAAAAATGAGTATGTAATTTACTTGAATTATCATTTATATTTTATTATTATGATAATTAAATCTATAATATTTAAATATATGTGTTCTTTAAAATAATTCATAAGTTGACAGCAATATGAAAAGCATGGTAACCAAATACTCGAAATAATTTTTCATTAAACCTCAAGCTTAACCACAGTTTTAACCAAACATTTCATTTTTAGTTTTGAACCATAGCTAAAAATACTTTTCATGAAACTGTTTTTTTTTCAACCTCAACTGCAATAGCAACAATCATGTCAAACACACTCTAAAAAACTCTCTTTTTTAATTTACTCTCCCTCTCTCTCTCTCTAAGAGTTTTTTTAGTATTGCTTTTGTTTTTGTAATTGAGGTTTTTAAAAAATAGTTTCATGAAAAACATTTTAGTTACGGTTCAAAATAATTTTTAAAATATTTGGTTAAAACTGTGGTTGAGTTTGAGGTTAATGAAAAACATTTTCAAATGTTTGGTTATCAAACTTATCATATTGCTTTCAACTTATGAAATTATTTTAAAGTGTGTATATATATATGTGTGTATTGTTTTTTAAATATTTAATAATTATAATAATAAAATATAATTAATAATTTAGGTACATTAGACATTTATTTTTATTCGTCCATCAAACTATTTATAATTTCATCACGAACTATAAATTCATATGTGAAGGCTTCTGTGATCCTGGAACAACATATAATAAAATATCATTTGAAATAAAATTAGGATTGTGAGGCAAAAATTATATTGTGATCTCCTTTTAATATATTTATTTATATTTTAATTAATTTTTAGATTATATTAATATTATAAATATATATTTTATATGAAAATATAATTAATAATAAACTAAAAAATAACCCCCACCCCCAGCCTGCATCCCAGCCCCACTCCCCAGCATTTTCTCCACAAGAAACGCATGAAAAGCGGCATTTTGCTGCTTTCTGTAAAATGTTGGTTCAGTAAAATTTTGAGGCGGGCCTACATGTTTTTTTCAACTTTTCTACATTAACCAAACACCCAAACCCCTAATTTTTTCCAACCTCCGGTTACACCACAATCTCAAACACCCTCTAAGTATAATTTGTAGAAGTTTGGGGTGTTTATGCAATTTATCCAAAAGCTCTCTTTTTTAATTTACTCTTCTCTCTCTCTCTCTCTCTAAAAAAGTGAAAGAAAACTCGAGGTGGGTGTTGGCCTGGTGTAGAAAGTGATTGGTTAGAAAGCTCTCTCTTTTAATTTACTCTCTCTCTAAGAAAGTGAAAAAAAATTGTAAATGGAGTATTGGCTTAATGTAGAAAGGAATTTATTCTCCTTTTCTCTCTAATAGGGTTTAAATCTTTTTTTGACACTTGTTATCCTCGTTGTGTTTTATTTGCACATTAAGTTTGAAGGATATTTAATGAATTCAGGAATTGATTGTGGTGCGTTAAACTGACTTGAATACCCTAATTAAAAAAAAAAAGTGAGAGAAAATGAACTTGACACATGTTTGGGTGTGCTTTTTGTAACTTATTTGGTGAAACTTCAAATAAAAAATGGATATATATTTTATAATTGTGACCTAGACTGGGTTGATGAGCCCAATTGATGACTGGATTATTTTCTTGAGAAAATAAGTCTGATGCCAAAATCATGGAAATATAAAGTTGGGGAAATGTATAGGAAAGGAAGAAATAAAACAAAGTGTGTGGCTTATAGTGGCCTATTAATTCTATAACCTAGCCTAGTCTGGCCGGACTTTCAATAATATCGTAGCTCTAGCTAGCTTTAGTATGGCATATATATGTGGCTTTCTTGATGTATGCTCTTATGCTATTTTGAGCTATGACCTGAACGAACATTATTGTGTCCTTAATTTGCAGGCTGGCTAGTTCCTGATCAATTTTTGATTGTTCATCTGAAAGCCACATGCTATGCTTGACTTTTTTAGGCTGCGTGCGTTTGCAGTGAAAAAGTGATGGTTTTGATTAGGTGAAAGTCTGATAGAATATACAATTAACATGGGAATTAATATGTTAATCATTATTTAATTTATTGTTTCCATGTGAGATCCCAGTTCACCATTGTTAACATAATTTCAACTGTGTAATTTTATGTTATGCACTATAGTGCTAGAATCTCTCGTCAGGCCAATCGTACTGCATTTCTACGTGCATGTATATCCAGTCACAGATACGATAGAACAGCGTTTAATAATGTGTTTTATTTATTATTCAGCATGAAGCTTCTGCTTGGTCACAGATAGGGACGACACATTTGAAAGGGAAAAAAACAGAAAGAAGGATTGATGGATCATAAACTAACTCCAGTGGGATTATTCTTTGGTCACTCTTTTGACAAATTAAGCTCCATGATGCACCTGCAAAGAGACAATATATATACATACATATGTATATATATAAAAAAGTCAACGATAAGGGATGGATACTTCATGCTTGGATATGAATGTTGGGTCATATTTTATATTTTAATTGCTAGGAACAGTTGGAATTGTTTTCGTCAAGATCCATCATAAGAAAGAAGTCATAACTTAAACTGTTAGATCTATTTTGAAGAATAATATTATCTAAAAATAAACATTTGCTTTTAAGATGTTAATTGATATTATATAATTTGATTACGAAGTTCATACCTACTGGTTACCACAAGTGATAGGTGGAAGATTGCATTGAGATGGAAGGCGAGCTGCAATCTGGAGAGTGCTGCAGAGGCAGTCATGTTGCACTGCACCAATTGCATTACAACAATCAGTACTAGGGTTGGTGTTCGGGGCACCAGGAACCACAAACGGCGCACAAATATTCAGGCTGTTGAGCTGGGATGTGCATTGCTGCGATTGAGACAGTTGAGTTTGCACTGCAAGTGCAACGAGCAAAAGAAGCAGTGCTGCTGGGGAGCGCCTGAGAAACTTGAGTGATGCCATATATTTGGTTATCTAACAATTTAATTGTAACGAAGACTAAGTTTCTAGAGCTTCTGTATGATTTCTACCTTGCTTGCTTTGATAGATATCTCGTTATGTTAATCCCTGCCTCAATTTATAGCTGGGGTTTGGCTAGATATAGTTGATCTTTTACATGATTCACCTGATAGAAGTTTTGAGCTCGTAGCGATTGCTGAATTCTATGTAGTTAGATCATCAAATTTATGTGCAAGAAAAGTGGCCAGCACAAAACATGCACTTGATTTGGGCACAGGTCCATTTCCATGAAGGTAAAATACAAAATTTGAAACAAGCTAGAGGCTGCTAGCCACTTCTGTGTCCACTTCAAGAGGTGTAACATGATTTTTAGAGTTCTGATGAATTGATTAAGCTTTAACTACTCTAATAAAGAATCATATTTGAGAGAGAGAGATCTAAATAGAAAACAAAGCAAATGTAAGTGAAGCTCCTTAGGAAGATGTGGTGACAGCAGGAGCTGTCCAGTAGGTCTTGATAGCAAAAAGAAGCTTTTCCCTCTGATGAGGTCCATCTTCATGATCAACAATCTGACCATCCCAGTTCAATCCATCAGTTATTTTCTTGATCTTCACCAACACATCAACATCATCTCTGAAGATTACACTTCCTTCAGGCCTCAGAATCCTATCCATCTCTAGCAAAATATTTTCCATTCCACACCTGTAACGAAACTCATGTCAGATAATATTCATCAAAACATTTCCCATTTAGCAATTCTTGTTTTCACATAATTTTATCTTATATAAATATAAACTAAAAATAAATAAAAAAGAGTAAATTTTTTTGTCCTCCAACCAGACCCTTATCCCGTGGAGTCCCCACATGACCATGTGTTTGATATTCTCTTACATGGAATTTTTTTTTTATTTCATATCATTATAACAGTGCTGTTGACCATGATCCTGCTATTTTAGAACAGGAAAAGCAACAAACTTGTCTGTTCATGGCATAGAAAAATAATTAATTACCTGCCCTCATAGAGGCTAAATACAGAATCAGCATGGATTAAGTCGTAAGTTCTTGGATAAGTAGACATGGCTTCACACCTGTAAGAGAAATGAAATCATAAGAAAAATTAACCACTTAATTTTAAATATTATAATTCTAACCAAACCAAATAGTTTATGTTCGATCTGCTTACCAATCCTGGTATGTTCCAATTAATCCTCGTTCATAAATCACTCCTAGAGTGTTAACCTTGGCTTGGATAGGAACCACATTCATAACCCAAAGTGGGTCATCAATAAGAGCAGCAGCAAATCCACCCAAGTAAGCATTCATGTCCAAGATGTTGCGGTATCTACCAGCTTGTTCTAACTGGTTGTTTACAGCTTTATAATAAGACACTCTCCTGTTCCATAGAGATTTATCTTTCTGGAAAGTCTCAGCTGTAATTCCTTCCAACGTTCCTCCACTAATTCTTGGTGGCACGACATTCAATCTCTCAGGCCATTTTGGCAATTCTCCGCCGGCAACATCTTCCTTGTTAGATACCTCAGGCAAGCGAGTCAAACATATCTCCATGTTGGTGTACCTGAAAAAAAAAATGGAATGGAATTGATAGAGATGCATAGAACATCCAAGAAAAATGTACATTTTAATTGTGTTGCCAAGCACGTGTATATACCAGGCTTTTTCAGGATCCTGAGCAGGACAAAAAGGTGGATCTTGTGTAATCTTCCTGTTAACCTTACAATTCAAGTGATTGATTGGTTTTTGCCAAATAGCAATGTCTCCTTTCTCCACCAATTTTTTCCAGCATAAGCTTTTAGCCACAGCCTCAATTTTCATCTGTTCATCATGCAAATCATCCTTTGTTCTTTCCCAGCCCTTCCAATATTTTTTCCAGTTAATTGGAGGTCCAGACAAAATCCAATACCCACCAGGTCTTAGAACTCGATCAACTTCAATCAAATACTGTCCTCCTGTTCCATACCAAGAAAAAAAAAGTTCTTTTAAATTTAACGACTGCACTATCAAACACAGAATTTTGTTTAAGATAATTAAATTATGTACCGAATTCGGCCCATGGAATAAGGCAACGAGAGCAATGAGCCATGTCAAAAGCTCTAGATGGGTACGGCAGCCTTTTTGAGGCCATAATTCCGATCAAGGCAGGAACTCCTCGTTCTAGGGCAAATTGCACTTGTGCTTCGTGCGTGTCTCTTGGTGCAAATGACATTGTTAATATATTGCGTGACAGAAGATAAGCTCCCCAACTTGCAACCTGCACCAGTTCTAACCAAGTTCAGGGACTAGAAAATTTAAGAATATCCCAACTCATTTATTAAAGATTCCTGCCGAAATCATATTCCTGATATAATCTAATTCATTGAATGAATGAATTTTACTGGTGGATACCAAGTCAAATCTGTCTATAATATCTAGAAAGTGATTTTCGGGAAAGAAAATATTAATTATCACTTCAAACGGTCTAAATTATACTATGGATTGTCCTTGACTAGCTTAGAGAAGAAAGTTAGCTATACCTCTTAGCCTCTTAATGCTTTATTTAGTAGTAATTAAATCAAATTGATCTCATTAATTGCTCGTATTTTCAATGATAACTATATATTTCAAGAATGAAGTCTATCAAATTCAATGAAAAGATCCATATTATTCTCATCCCCTTGATCCACTTGCACCAAAAAAAAATAATAACACTCATCAAAAAAATAAATTGATTTAGCAAAAGTTATAAAATAATTTCAAAGACCAAAGTTCTTAACCCTAATGTTAGATCCACACTCCACAATTAATAAATGATTAATTACAAATCCAGCTGGTTAATTTGGCCACAGCAACTTTGTAACGTTTTGAAACCAAAAGTCATGTACATATTCCAATGTCACACACTAATTAATTTATAAACACCGTTACAGGACTTTAAAACTCAATTAATGGGTGCTTATCTAGGAGCATGAAAAGACTCCATCTTCGTTTTTATCTTCACTTTTTTTAAGAATATAAACATTTTAAAATTCAAAAAGATGGGGAGAAAAATGAAAAGAATTGTTTTAATAAGCTAAGATTAGAGAGATCATAAATTAAAAGAGGGTAGAGTATGTGTGGAGATTAAGGATCAAGAGCTTAATTACCCCACAGCCAGTATCAATGGCAGTCCTAATAGACCCATCTTTGAGATTGATCAACCTTCCAATATCATCAATATAAGCATCAGCACCTTCAGGAAACATAGTTCCTCCGCCAGGGAATCTAAACCGATCACCTTCAAATTTGATCCAATTTTGCACTGCCTTCTCCACCGTTAGATGCTTGTGTGGCACGTTATTGTACCAAGCAAAATCCCTACAAGCAGGCCATTTAAAAGGGTTCTTGTACCCGTGTGGAGCTGGTATACGACACTTGAGTATCTCATGTTTCTCTGGACAATGCCTTTCTCTATAGATCAATTTGTGCCTATTGAATTTTAATGATCTTTTCACATCCTCACATGGTGTGTATTCACTGAAGTTCACGTTGCATGATGGGTAAGTTTTGACCTCCGATGTTGACGTGACATCTAAATCATCTGCCTTGTGGTGGGTTGAAAAGTCAAGGGGTTTCTCCCCTTTTGTGGCTGCAGTGCTGGTTTTTGAGGGGTCATGACATGGGTTTGAAGTGGCGGCAGTAGCGGTGCTCTTAGTAAGGGACACGCCGCCACCGTCGTGGCGCCAGACACCAAAGAGATAAGAGAAGGTGCAGAGGAAAAGAACAAGGGCTAAGGTGTACAGACTGGTTTTCTTGAAGAAGAAAGGGCTAGTAGTGGAAGTGAAGTGTTTGTGGGTTTTGAAGGTGGCATGGTATTGTTGATTAGGACTCGCCATGGCTAGCTAGTGAATGTTTCTTTCTCTCCACAAAACCCTCTATTTATTGTGGTGGGGGAGAGTGTGAGAGAAAAATTAAGGGTTGAAGAGAATTAAGGGTTGAAGAGAGATAAGTTGTGATCATGGTAGACACAGCTATTATAGGCTTATAGCTCTGAATTATGGAAAGAGAGATATTATAATAATTGATTAAACAAGCAATATGTGAGATTGGGAAGGCTGGGATTTGAATAATAAACGGTATTGATTTCGTCTACTTCAATAAAATATTATGGGGCACAAGTGAGATTGGGGGAGTCAGTAAGTGGGCTGGCCAGGCTCTATCCAGTCTATTAGATACAGTGCAGAAAGCTGAGAAATGCCAATTGATCACATCGTGCCACTCTGTCTCTTCAGCAAACAAATTACTAGAAAACTACGACATGTTCAGCCATTGGAGCCCTTCAAAGAGCTCACCTAGTTTTCTATAATTATTGCATGAGGCATATGGTGATGGTTTTGAGGATTCTATGTTCGGATATATATATATATATATATATATAACCCCTCTTGCTGCGTGCTCATATAAAACTATGCGGCAAAAACTTGATAAAATTTTTTGCATATCATTGCTGCTACGTACTTCTACTCTCAATTCAAGAAAAAACATTTTTCCAATATATATAGGAAGAGATCAGAGCTAAAAATGTTTGCCAATGCAAGTGAAAGTGGAAGTGTGGTTAAAATTATTTTTAAAAATATTTTTTATTTAAAAATATATTAAAATAATATTTTTTTTATTTTTTTTTAAATTATTTTTTATATCAGAACATAAAAATAATATAAAAATATCAAAAAAATTAATTTTAAATAAAAATAATAATTTTAAATTGTTTTTAAAACACAAGCACCAAAAAAGTTCTGAAATTTAAATAAGAATTAATAATCGATAACGTCAATGCAACGATATTTCTACAGTGTGATGTGTTGACTTCATCGGTTTAAACAATTTGCAGCTGTTAATTCCGGCCAGTTAATAACTAGCTGCTATTTTTTTTTTTTTTTGTTATTTATGTATTTGACTTCTAATTTATTTGAATATTAATTATAAATACAAGTAATTAAGGGCTTGGGTCGTCTTAACTTTTTGTTGATAGTAGATTAGTTTCATATATAATTTTAATAATCTATCATGTCGCTCGCTTGGCTAGCATGCTAGTTGGTAATTTGTGTGTATTTTCTTGTCATGAAGAATTTGACTAGCAATTTAATGATATAGGGATAATTTAATTAACGAATTTATAACTAAGATTTGCGAGGCTTGTAGTAACATTATTTATAAATTAATAATTTTAAGAATATATTAATCAATTGCTTGTTTCTACGTTAGTTTGAATTGAAAAGTATTTATTATTTTTATTGATTTATTAGAAGATTTGGTGGGTGTTTTCTAAGCAAGGAATGAAAGTAGTTCTTCGCATTGCTGTTAAAATCAAGAGTTAAGTTATAAAATTGTATGATTTTGTAAGTTAAATTTTGTTAACTCGGGAAAAAAATTGATTTTAATCAAATTCAGTTAAAATTACAAAGTTATAAAATTTATGAGCACGCATCAAGAGGGGTTATATATATATATATATATATATATATATATATATATATATATATATATATATATATATATATATTTTTTTATATATATATATATATATATATATTATCTTTCTCTCTATCTCTTATATATATATTATGGAATTACCATTAAAAATTAGTAATATTAACTTTAAAATTTATACTTAAAATTCTTGAAAAAATATTATTATTTTTTACTTTAATTTAAAATTTTTTGATGTTTTTAAATCATTTTCATTTCCTGATATCGAAATGATTTGTTGAAGTTGGAGCTAGTACTAACAATATCGGTGTTGGTACCAGTATTAGTATTGATAATCCTTTCAATAATAATCCTTTTGATGAATGTATTAAAAATAACGAGGAAAATGAAGGTCATGAGACTGATTTTAATTTTATAGCACATCAACAAAATAATTATTTTAAATTTGTTAGTTTTTACCTAATGAAATTCTATGGACATAATTGTTTTGTAATATATTTTTAAGTTATTTTGAATCATGTATGAACCTTAACTAATGAAGTTTTATGACTATAATTATATTATATTGTATTCGGAAATATTTCACTTACGATTTTATGATTTTTCTATATACACGATTTTAGCTATGATTTTACAATTTTTATACAGAAAAATTCAGGTATGATTTTACAATCTGATTTTTCGAGGCCTCTTCCATATCGTGTCAAAATCGTGATTTTAACAACTATGATTTTTCATATTAAATTATAAGGCATTAGAGTTATTTGAAGCATAGTCTTACCCATGCATGGTGGAGTGGACTAATCTAATGATAAAAGAAATCAAAATAATATTATTTTAATAAAAATATAAATTAATGGTTGGACTTTAATTGGGTCAAGATGAAACTACAAAATGACCAGAAATTAGTCGGATAGCATAAAAATGGAATTTCTATTAATCTTGATATAAATTTAATTTGAATGAATTTTGATATTTTTATTTAAAAAAAAACATGATAAAAACTGGTTAGGAAATCAATGTTTTGTTTTTAAAAAATAAACGCCAACTTTATTATTATTTTTATTTACTAAATCAGGTTTAATAACAATATATATATATATGATGCGAACCTCATGATAATGTGGTCACGCAACCCACAACGAAGAATAAGATATTATCTTGGAAAGCTAAAATAGGTCTGATAGGAGTGTGACACAATAAAAACATGTCCTAAGGCACCAACACAATTGGAAGGAGTAGAATGACGTCACAAAGTCAATTAATCTTCAATAAGTTGGATTCAGTTTGTTCAAGAACTAAAAAAATACAAGAATCATTCTCACACGTAAACTAAAAAGTTCAAAATTAAAATACATCAACGGCTGCTAAAATTTAGCCAGCATGAGTTTAAATAGTCTTTTAAAAACTAACCATAGTGGACTCCTTGTGTGGACTTAAAAAGAGATCCACTAAAAACTGACTCAAAACTCTAAATTGAAAAGCCCATGATTTAATTTAAATAAGACTTGAATCCTAGCTGAAAACAAAGTTTTAATTAAGTCAAAACAAGTCTTGGGTTGTAGCTAACAAAATTAAATAAAATCCATTAGATTTTGTTTTATAATCTTCCTTCAAGCCCATTAATCTCATGTTTCCATATTGCGGTAGGATTCTTTTGACTCCTTTACTGTCCTCACTTCATTGCTCAAGTAAAGTTATATTAGACTCCTCCTACACATGTAATGGATCTTTGTCGGTATTTTGGGCTGACCCGCATTACAATGGGTTTTTTTTTTAAAAAAAAATATATATATTTGTTTTTAGCCTCTCTCGGAACTTATGGCAGGAAATAAACTAGAACGAATCGGATGCCAGGCCATGTCTGGAAATTGGAAGTTGGCCAAGTAAGATTACATGTGGGCTGACTTGAAGTTCTTGGGATTACCAAAGCTCAGCTCTATTGTTACAAACAATAAGCCCATATGTAGGTGGGCCTGTGATTTTGCTGGCCTTTTGCAGCTCCCTTAATATTTATTCTCCATGCTGAATGTAAACTTGGCGTGTTTATAGAGCAGAATTATGAACTAGAATCATAATTCAAAATTAGGGAAGAACTGATTAAGCTTTAAGCAAGAGGAGGTTCCTTAATTATGAACTGGATTTCAAGGGAAATCAAATTTTGAATGTTGCTCCACATTTTTCAAAATTACAGCATGAATATTTGCTATTTTCATTTCCCCTGGATTTCCATGCTCAATTCTAATATTTGCTATATGTATATGCTCATTAATTTTAATTCATCCATATTTTCAAATAGAATATAATTGAAAAAACACTCCTGAAAATAAAAAACTTACCCTAACATATCAATGTTCAAAAACACTTTATTATAAGCGGAAAACAAAATGAAACTAACAAATTTTTTACATATATAATTGGGATATTCGATCAATTTACACGGACTATAATTAATCCTTAAACCTATTAAATATCTTACAAGTTTAATAAACAATTAACATACCACAAGATTAATAAATATATACGAAAAAGCTTAAACCCGAGTATAGAGAAAGAGAACAAGTCCCGGTACCCGCTACGCCAATACACCAATTGCGCTAACAGCTTTTTATTCTGTGCTGTGCTGATCTGAAACACTTTATTATAGCAGACCATAGACAAGAATCAGTCCGAAGTTCCAGCCTTTTTTTTGGGAACGAGAAGCAGAGGCTGTTCCTTCTGCAAAACAAGACAGAAATTATCTTTCATGTCTATCTTTGCAAGATCCTCACCATTGGGACGTGACCAGTCAAAACAACGGAGCAAAGAAGCTAAGATCAAGAGGATAAGTTTACTGGCCATGGGTAATCCTGGGCAAACTCTTCTTCCAGCACCGAATGGAAGAAACTCGTAGCTGTTACCTTTGAAGTCCAGATTTGAGCCAAGAAACCTTTCAGGTTTAAATGATAATGGGTCTTCCCAGATCGACGGATCACGGCTAATTGCCCAAACATTCACAACAACTTGAGAATCCTTCGGAACTGTGTAATTCATAACCTCACAGGTCTCGGTAGCACGATGTGGAACCAGCAATGGCACAGGAGGGTGTAGCCTCAGGGTTTCCTTTATACATGCATTTAGATATGGAAGCTGAGAGAGATCAGATTCAGAAACTGTGTTCTTTGTGAGCTCTCTCTCGAGCTCTTCGTCAACTTTCTTCATAATTTCTTTGTTCTTCAGTAGCTCGGCCATTGCCCACTCTAATGTTGTGGCAACAGTGTCTGTGCCTGCGCTGAACAATTCCTGCAAAGCAAACCAACAGAAAATCCATACTGTTAGGATCCAATGGATTCAAATTAACCAGATACATGGAATAAAAGCAAAAGGTGCCGTGATTGTTCATACTGCAGATATCCAATTGATTTGATCGTCGTCAAACCCGTTTGCAAGAAAAACATCCAAGAAATCTCTTTTAGGAGAATCATGGACATAGCTATTTCTTCTTTCCTTAACTTTGATTGCCCATCTAGCAAAAGTTCCTTCGATAAGTTCCGATAGTTTCCTTCTTAAACGTTGAGGATCCAACCCTGCAAATATAGGGTAAAAATCAGCTATGTTTGGAGTAGCAAGCACCGCCGTCAGCTTCTGAACATGGCTCTTCATTCCACTGGCCATCCCTTTCTCTTCCAAACCAGCAAGATCATTTGAGAATAAAAGATTCGATATTGTGTTGAATACCGTACTAAACACTACTTCTCCAATGCTAACAACTTCTCCTTCTCTTGCTCCCAAAAAATCCATCAGCTCCCCAACTTTCTTCTCTCTCAAACTCGCATTTGACTCCATTGCTTTGGCTGAAAATAACTCAGCCCTGCACAAGCCTCGCAGCAATCTCCATGAATCCATGCATTCAGGGCACCAGATAAGCGCCACCCGGCGAAGGACATGGCTTTCCCGAGGAATCACTTGAGGTACGTGTCGACCCGAGAGGAATCGATCGTGAGTTTTGAGGATTTCAGTTGCTGCCTCGGCTGAAGAACCAACAACTAGGAGCTGAGTTCCTAGCCTAAGTGAAATGAGGGGCCCGTGAACTTTCGCAATTTCTGCCAAGGAGACATGAGGCTGATTCCCCATTTGGAGAAGGTTGCCTACGATAGGCCATGGCTTCGGACCAGGTGGAAGATGCTTGCTTTTAGAACTTGGCCGTATAATTTTCCTGAAGATGATGAATGTTAGAGGTAAAAGAAGTAGAAATAGAACCTCAGCAGAGGATACATGACTCAACAATTTTTCCCAAGATGTTTGAGACATGTTTTCTCATAAGATTGAGCAGATTGAGGTGGCTATATATAGACTTATATCTCTTGAGAAGGCTGACTGGCGACGGCCTTTCTTGTCTTCTAGCAACATTATCTTCTAATTGGTGCTCGTGCTCTGAAGTCAACAACAATCTAGCAAGAAAAATAAAAGCTGTAAATTAAATACAAATGAGGCAGCAGGTTAAAGAAAATAATCATGTTATATTTAATATATAATAATGTGTACTATTTAGTTTTATCAAAATAATCAAGGGTTAAAGAAAAACAACAGGAGTTTTCATGTTTAAAGAGAATTTTTTAAAATTATAATTAATTATTCTAAACAAATAAGAAAATTAAAGGGAAGACAATCTCATCAATCAATCTCCTAGCTTATTTTGGATATTTAAAGATGACAATAAAGATCCTAGTATTTCTATTTCTACAATAAAAATCCCATTTATGACATTAGTTATATATTTATCTTTGATTATTTTGTTTAATTAGATAAACAAACTTTACTCTATGTGTTATATCTGTTATTTTTATCATGTCTAGTCTTAATTAATATTTTATATTAGCTAAGATTTAAGACTTATTTGGATTAATATTTTGTATTTATTAATATAGCTTAGGAGTTAATTTTGTAAGTTGTCTAATATAGTCCACAAAGGTGGATTCAGTAGGGTTAATCTGCAGGAGTATTTTAAATCTTTATAAGCCTAAATTCAACGGTTTTTAAACAATATCATTCTGAATCTTTATCTCGTGTGTGAGAGTTATTATTATATTTTTTTAGTTCTTGAAAGAACTAAACCGAATTATCAAATATCAACTGAATTTACGATTTTATTCAATTTAATTTCAATAATTTTGATATCTTAAACAAGTTTTGTTGGTATCATAATTTTTATTAGATCTCCTCTGACTTTCTAAGATCAAATAATTGTGAGTTGCTTAACCTAGAAAAGAAATAATCAACAAATGTTTCTGATGGGCTGAGCCATTAAGAAACTTGAAAGGAAGCTAAAATATTTAGTTGAGAAATGAGAGTATACAATTTCGAATGATATGAGCGAAGATATATAATTTCAGTTCAAGCAAGAGACTCTCAATTCTCAATGAAGGAATCATTTTGATTGCTGCTTCTAAAATAATTCCATGGATCTCGTTTTGCAGTAGGAAAAGACTTCTCCCGAGTCCTAAAACAGCAAAAAAATTAATATAAAAAGGGAGTGACTCCTACAACCTCCCAAGCTGCCGGCCAAGGAAATGAGCATTCATGAGCATAGCAGGGATATGAATTTTTTTTTTTATATTCAGAATATCTAGTTTATATATATTATAATTAATTATTGAATCCACTAAATATCTTGCAAATAAGCATTCATGAACGTATTAGAGATATGATTATTTTTTTATAACCGAAATGTCCAAGTCAGCGCACCACAATTAATCATTGGACCTATTGAATATCCTGCAACCCCAACAAATAAGTAAGACACTATAGGGTAACAAAGCGTGTATAACGAGACTTGAATCATGATACAAAGAAAGAGAACAAATATTTTCAATTACTAGACTAAGACCCCACTTGTGAGGGGTATGATTTTTTTTATTTGATAAGAAGTTGATTTCAGGGTTTTTAATTTTGACATGCAAAATATTAATTTATTTTGTTTAATAACAATATAAAAAAATACATATATTTTCACAATTCCTTTTTAGGATAACTCACAAAGAGATTTGGGTGATTATTCTACTTCTTGATTATAATGAATTATTTTAATATTACTTCTCACTAGATTTCAATTTAGACAAATACTTAAGATTAAAAATATTATACTATAATTAATTTGATATTTGGTTCGTATAAAGATGATCTAATATGAGGAAAGGAAAATAATTCCAAATTCATCGGGAATTTTAATTAATATTAGTTCCTTTGGTATCTAGTTTTTAAAAGTATTGATATTATTAATTTAAATAACTTGAATTCTAAGATTAAAAGTCAATATAATATGCTTAACCGAGAAAACAAATAATATGCAAATGTTTCAATAGGCTGAACCATTGAATAAAAGTTAAAATATTTAGTTGACAAATGAGAGCATAAAATAATGATGTGATGCATTTATTTATTTATTTATATATTATGGGATCCGTGCCTCAATGAAAGAGCCATTTTGATTCTTACTTGGCCCCGTTCGGCATTGCTTGTCAACCTGCTTTTTGCTGTTTTTCGATTTTTTTTTTTTTTGTCATTTTAAAAACTGGCGGTTAGTGTTTTTAGATCATTTTAATGTGTTGATGTCAAAAAAAATTTTTAAAAAATAAAAAAATATCATTTTGATGTATTTCGGCACGAAAAGCACTTTAAAAATAAGCAGGAACCACACTCCCAAACACCCCCCTAATATAATGGGCTGAATCGTTTTTGTAACTGTTTAGAATTGTGTTTTAAATTATTTTTACAAATAATTTTTATTTAAAAATATATTAAAATAATAATTTTTATTTTTTAAAATTATTTTTGATATCAATATATTAAAATAATTTTTTTTTTAAATATTCTCCGGCAATCCCTCGGCAGAAAATGACTTCTAAACCAACCAAAAAATATATAAAAGGGAGTGACTCCTACAACCTCCCGGCCTGCCGGCCAAGGAAATGAGCATTCATGAACATATTAGGGCAATTTCGATATGATTATTTTTTGGTAAAAAGCTGGTTCTGGAGTTTTAATTTTGACATGCAAAATATTGATTTTATTTTGTTTAATAATAATATTTTATTATTATTTTATTATTTTTTTCACAATTCTTTCTTAGTATAACTCACTGCATGGCATGAAAAATAACCTGGCCAGCTACTAAAAATAGTGGTGAAAACAATTCTTTTATTTTTATTTGTTGTTTTGGATTAATATTTTTTTATATTTATAAATTATTTTGATGTGTTGGTATAAAAATAAAAATAAGTATTATTAATTTTAAATAATTTTAATAAAAAAAACATTTGATTTAAAAAGTCAACCATACTCCTCCAGACAGGCCCCTGCAATAAAGCGAACCATTATGAGCTTTGAGAATTTCAGCTGCCATCGGAGAAGACCCAGCAACAAGTAGTTGGGCTCCAAACCTTAGTGAAACGAGGGCCATCAATTTTGGAAAACTGGGCCGACATCTCGTTTGGTTTTTTTCCCATGTGTCAAGTTAACATGTTTGATGATGATAAAGAGACGAGGTTTTTTTGCTCTCTCTCTTAAATCAATTAAAATAAATTAATTAACAAAATTATCTTTTTTAAAAAAATAAATAATAATCTATATATATCTAATTTTTATTATTATGAATAATTTTTATGTTAACATTCGCAAAGTGATTTGGGTGATTATTCTACTTTCTTTATTATAATGAATTGTTTTTGAAATTAGTCTCATGATCCACGTGTTTCATCCAAAACTTAAGGGTGGAAAGATATAAAAACACTATATATTTTTTTAAACAAAAAATAAAATATAAATCTATTTCGATTATTAGACGAATAAGAACATTTAAACAGAGTTATGATTTCGAATTGTAAATTTAATTTATTTAAATTCAAACTAATAATTAAGAAATTAAATATATAAAATAATATAAATGGAAAAGGCAAGCAAGGGATAAAATTAAAAGAAAAGACATTTAGGACAAATAATATGCAAACCATCAGAAACTATGGCTACTAAGTGATATTTCAAAATATGTATGTCTATAAATAGAAATTGACAGGGACTAAAATGATATTTAGCCAAAAGAAACAAACGCCGTAAAATATAAAGCAAGGCCAACACGAGAGTTTCTTTCTCTCCCCTATTCCACAGAAACAGAAGGGGTTTAAGACCTACAAAGAACCAGAGAGTAGTTCTCCTTCCTTCTTCAAGAATCAATAATGGCAGACGAAGATTACAATGATGTGGACATGGGGTTTGCTCCTGTTTCTTCTTTCTCATAGGAAACGAGCTAGTGTTTATTTTTCTCTGTTCAAAATGGTCAGAAAATAGGGTTTTGTTAGAAGGGATCTGTTTTCCTTTCTTTTTTCAAGAACCAACTGAGTGATATGATGATATTGTGATATATTTGAGCTGGTTAGGAATTTTTTGCATTTAGGCTCTGGGAAAGTTTTTATTTTTTGGATTTTATTGTCAAATCATGCTACTTAGTTGATTTTTCATGCTTGCAGTTTGAGTTTATAGTGTGAGTATGATGCTTGATGTAAATTTGTCTGCTTTGTTGATATTGTAACCCCATGAAGTAATCATTTTGATTTTATAAAGAGTTTCTCTGTGTTTAATTTGATGAAGTTGTTGGTAGAAGTATAGATAGGTAGATGATGTCGGTGGTTTGGTTTTATTTTTGTTAAGATTTTGATTTTATATTAGGGACTAAGATCACTTAGTTGCGGACAGCAGGATTTTGATAATTTTCTTACTGGTGATAAAATGTTTGATTTCTGCTTTTATGTCATGAAAAGATGTGAGATTTTTTTGTTCTAGATTATAGAAACCATTTGAATATTTATGACCACTCTGGATACTGTGTGTTTGTTTACTTGAGATTCATCCTTAATGTGTCATGCACATGTTTCTGCATACCTTTGGAAATGCCCTTGCTTTCAAGAATTATTTCCCCCTTTCTGTCTGGTGCTCAAATAACAGGTGAATTGGTTTTCTGCTTTGTTGTTGCAGATACGAGGATGAGCCACCAGAGCCTGAGATTGAAGTAAGAACTTGATATTATGATTTGTTACCTGCAATGTAACTTAGAAATCGATATTGCTCGTTATATAAAATGTGGGTGCAATGAATGGACAGGAAGGAGCTGAAGAAGATGCAGATAACGATAACAATGAAGATGACAAAGGGGAACCGATTGAAACTGAAGACAAAGATGAACAGGAACCAGTGGAGCGGCCTCGTAAAACATCAAAATTTATGACAAAATATGAGCGTGCTAGAATTTTGGGAACCCGTGCTCTTCAAATCAGGTTTATTCATTTTTCCCTTAACAAACTTCATCACTATAAAATTGGGTTGACCCTTTTTAGTTTTTGAGATTGCTAATTTTTCTTTTGCTCTGCAGCATGAATGCTCCTGTGATGGTTGAGTTGGAGGGTGAGACTGACCCGCTCGAGGTAAGATTGTTTTGCTGAGATCGATGTTGAATTACTAGATTATTGCTTTATAGAGATGAAACATGCTGTAGTCATTGGTTTTCTTCTTGCAATGTATGATATGGTTTGTGTTGGCAACTGTACGCTCAGTGCTTTACACTTGTATATATGTACAATAATTTGATGTTTTGGTTTTTAATTTGATTCAGATTGCTATGAAGGAGCTTCGTGAGCGAAAAATACCTTTCACTATCCGTCGCTACCTGCCTGATGGAAGGTCAGATTGTTAGCTTAAATCATCATTAGCAAATTAATTTTGCCCCTTGAAATGGAAGGGGCGAATGTATAGCATCTTTCTCCTTTAGTTTTTTTTACTGTTCACTCTAGTTTGTTCTTGTTCATTAATGCACCCTGTGGAATTACCCAGTTATGAAGACTGGGGAGTTGATGAACTAATCGTGGAGGACTCGTGGAAGAGGCAAGTGGGAGGTGATTGAGAAACCAAGATTTGGCTGGTGATTCCAGTAGCAATTTGATCAAGCTGGATGTAGTTTAAAGCCGTGTATAATATGTAACCAAAAGTCTATGCTCTAATTGCTCGGAACATGACCTGTGATACAAAACTGAATGTGTGGTGTTATGACAGATTTTGAACTCTAGAAGTGCTTGTGATTCTTAGAAAGAAATGAATATGGGTGCTTTGAATTTCAAATGTTATGAGCTAAAGTTCTGATGGAACGATTGGTTGGATGCATGTTATGGGACGTGAGAAGTATTTTATTCCCCTTCTGCCAGGAAAAGAAGATAAATTTTCTTGAATTTATTTCAATTATGAATCTATTGCCGACTATATAAATGAATTCCCAAGTGATTTCTCTTACTTTAAAGCCTCTCATTCTGAAGCCTAATCATCTTCCTGCGGCCATTAGAGCTGCACTGCTAGTTTGGTTCTGAAAATTTTCAATCGGTGCAAGTGTTTCTTCTCTCAAAAATAGTATTCAAGTTCCAAGTTCTCTTTTGTGAGGAAAGAAATGAGGAAAGAAACTCTTTAACATACTACAAAATTATAGTTGTCTTTTTCCCTAGGCAGCTGTGTATAATTAAGTTGTCTTGCTATGTAGATTATGGCCACTCGACCGCCTCTGTATGAGTGTAGCTATCATCTTGAAATATCTATATCAATTAACATCAATTATTTGATGGTCGATGTGAGGTATTACCTAGTTAATTTTTCCATCAATGGTTAAATATTAATCGAAAACTCAGTCCTGGACGTATAGCATATTGGCATTACTCTTTAAGAAAGATAAATAACCCATCCCATCATTATGTCGTCCTTCATCGCCTTGTTCACCAGATTCTTACAAAAACTGGTCATAAGAAACTCAGTAAAGTTTCCCAGATGAGAATAAAGTTAAGGCTCACATACATTTTGTTGCTCTCATGTTCAGGTTAAGGATTACCTTAAGATTCATTAACCATTGTGAGAAAGACTCTAGCCTTTTAATGCATGAGACGAAGAGGATGTTCTTTTCTGATTTAGAGTAGATGTAGTCTCTTCAGAGACTTCCAATAATCTTATTCCAAACAAAACTAATAAATTATTGAACAGATCATGTGCATAGCACAACTACACACCAAATAGCCTGACATGCTTCATGGATCACAACACAGAACAAGAAACAATCACACAAGATGACAGAAAACACAAGGAAATTAAAGGGCTGCTTCATCATCACCACGAGAAGTTCTGATCATTTCCTCCATTTCGGTATAAGCTCAAGAGGTTGCTCCTTCATCAATGTGATACCATACTTCTCATCCATGTCTAGTTCATCGGGAAGCATGTTAGTTGGTAGACACCAGTCAAAGCTATGGATTAAATTGGCAAAAGCCAGCTGAACTTTCTTAACAGCCATTGGCATTCCAGCACAAATCCTCCTTCCACTTCCAAAAGGCAAATACTCAAAATGGTTTCCTTTGTAATCCAGATCAGAATTCAGGAATCTTTCAGGTTTAAAGCACAAAGGGTCTTCCCAATTGGCAGGGTCTCTAGCAATTGCCCATACGTTCACAAGAACTTGGGCGTCCTTTGGTATGGTGTAGTCCATAACTTGACAGTCTTCTGTTGCTCGGTGAGGTATTAGAAATGGTGCTGGAGGGTGTAATCTCAAAGTTTCCTTGAAACATAAATGCAAGTAAGGGAATTTGGCTAGGCTTGATTCTGGTATCAGGTCTTTGGGAATTTCTCCAGCAAGTTCTTCGCGAAGTTTTTTCATTGCTTGTGGATTCCTCATCAATTCTGCCATCGCCCACTCGACTGTTGAGCTAGTACTATCCGATACAGCAGCTAAGAGTTCCTGCTAGCAGAAAATAATCCAGAGGATATTACTAGTATTTTAACAAAAGGAATGTATCATGTATGTATAAGTTAGAGATCATACCACCAAGAATAAACTGATTTGCTCGTCAGAAAATTCCAAATCAAGCAAAACATCAAGGAAATCTTTACGTCTACTCGAATTATCATCATCTCCTGTATCGTTGCGGCCTTCTCTACGTTCTTTGATGACACCCCTCCATAATTCCTGAATTCTACCCTCGCTCTCATTGCACTTTCTACTCAGACCTTGAAGATCCAAACTACCTAGTATAGGATACAAATCCGATATGTTTAGAGATGTATGTAACTCCATCATTTCCCTTACAAGCCCACACACTCTTTGACACTCTCCAATTTGATCGTAATTCAGTAAGTCTTTCGATAAGTAAATGTTCGCTAATGCATTAAATATATAAGCAAACACAATATCTCGGATTTTGACTCTCTCTCCTTCCTTCTTTCTCAAGAAATCTATCATTTCTTTGGCCTTGGCTTCTCTTGTACTTGACTGTCCATCAACGACTTTCGAAGAAAATAGCTCATTCCTCATCAGGGAACGGAAGAACTTCCATCGGTCGCTGCACTCAAACGTCCAAGCTATGGAGTCCTCATTCAGCTTAGGGTCCTTAGCGAAGGATACGTGAGGCACACACCGGCCGGAGAGTTCCCGGTCATGGGTCTTGAGGATTTCGGAGGCTGCTTTCCTTGAAGACCCTACCACAACAAGTTGAGTCCCTAGTCGGAGGGACATGAGGGGACCATAAACCTGGGCTAATTTACTCAAAGAAACATGGGGCTTGTCTCCCATTTGAAACACATTCCCGACAAGTGGCCATGATTTTGGCCCTGGTGGAATAGCCGGGACTTTGGAAAGTTTGCGATTCAGGAAGAGGGAAAGCAACAATAATACTGCTAGAAGAAACAACATGGGAAAAGATAGATAGGTGTCTGATAAAACACTTGCTGAAACCATGGTTTCCATGAATGCAAAGAAGTTGTTGTGTTAATTACACCATTAACAATGTTGCTATTTATAAGGGTAGAAGAAGCAATCAAGCTGCTGACTACGGACTGCTGTTGCCAATAATTAGAAAACCTTGCCGTCAACCTGAGTGATGGGTTATTATCATGGTACATGATCATGATATCAGCAAATCTCAAAATATATATACAAAAAAAAAAGAATTAATTTATATATCACTTTCAGCTAATCTCCTGGACAGGTGTGACTGGGAACATTTGTGGGATGATCTTTGAAAATCTCATGGAATGTGACTGGTTCTTTTTTATTCTTTTCGTAACAACAACAAAAACAATTGACTAAAAAAGAAGGCCTTTCATGTTGGAATAGCCCTTGTTTTTTCCGTTTTCCTTTTTCTAACAAATCGAATACAGAATCATTGAAGACAACGAAAAAACCGTGGGGAAGTGGCTTTATGCTGTTTTTAAAGTCTTATTTTCTTGAAAATATATAAAATCATGTTTTGTTTTTTATTTTGTAGAAAATGTTTTCGATAATTTAAGTGCTTTCACTCAAAAATACAAAAAAAATAATAATAATGCATATATATATTTTTGAAATATTAATATTAATATATTCAAATTATTTAAGAATACTAAAAAGAAATTAAATGTGTATGCCTTACCACCATCTTCTTGTTTTTTTTTTTAAAAAAAAATCATTCCTCTTAGCTTCTTAATATTTATAAATCTTTTGGAATAAATTCAAGGGGTTGGTATTTCATTGTCAAAGTTGTTTTTACTCCATTTAGAGTTGTCGTTCAAATTATTTTTTAAAATATTTTTTATTTAAAAATATATTATAATAATATTTTTTAATTTTTTTATATTAATACATAAAAATATCTAAATATACTGTAAAAAATAAAAAACCAAACCCATCATTAGCTTTAACTTTACTTTTAAGTAGTTTTCTTGAATGCTCAAATTCAAGAATACATTTTTCATTTTAGATGTTCAAGATATAAAGTTAGCAAAATGTAGTTAAGATTTAATGTCGCTTCTTATAATCTTGAGTTACTGTCATTTATTGTTCTTTTCCATGCTTGTAATCTGTAAAGATTTGATCTTTCCATCATGGGGGCATGCGGTGTATTTATTGTATGTTTTAAAACAAAGTAATTATTCTTTCATGAACATCCTTATGCTTTACGGGAATGATTCAGGAAAAAGATTTTGTTGTTTTTTATGTTCAAGATAATCTCCTTTTGATTTACTAGTAACCATTTATTTGATTATTTAACTTTGGCTTGACCTGGAAAAGATTGTAAAGTGTTGAACTTTTATGGTTAATTATGAAAAAGACTATAAATTCGAAGCATCAAAGTGAGAATTAAAAGGATATTTTGTTGTGATATAGTGTTGATTTATCATAAATGATCCTTGTTAATGTGCTGTTAATGATAATAAATAGTTTTTCTCACGAGGGTATTGAATTTCGTGTCCATAAAAGTGCAAGGAGAAGTTTGATTTGAAAGGAAAAGTACAAGAAGGGATCCTCAATTTTGTGGAGTAAAATAAGACTGCCTCCAATCTGTTGTGTGTTCATCATGAAGGGAAATCAATATGGAAAAGATTCAGATTACTGGGTATGCACTTGAATCTAGACTTGTTGAACGTTTTTTAGCTGATCCTGACCGCAGTTCAGACTCTTATCAGCACTATGTACATCAGATTCTTAGTTTAACATTTCCTTAAGCTTTAATCATATGTTCTTGATGATTGTGAATTTAAGTTTTTTCTTCTTTGGCTAACAATGCTGCAGGGAAAATACTCCCAGTATGAATCATACGAAAACGATGGCAATATTGCATCCTATTATCCTGGTTCTTATGAAAGCACAAACCAGGGATAGAGCTCAGGGCAAGCAGCTGGAGGTTTATGGCAGAATAATGAAGTTATGGCTAGACAGCTACAGGAGATGATAATTTATGGTGAAGAATCAGGAAATACTACTAGTAAAAACCACTAACTTTTATTTAATTTTTATCCAGTAATTGCTTGCCTTTTGTGGTTAACTTTTGGCAAAGTTTTGTTCCTAATTCTATAATCTTAAATCTACAGTACTTAGTGCACTTCTAGGAATGCCATAGATTTTATTGTGGAGCTTACAGATGCTTAACATCTCAAGATAATAAAAAAAATTATTATAAATTAGAAACAAACTTTTTTTACCATATTCTGTTCGGGATGGATTGAACGAGACTAGATGCAGACCTTCATGAAAAGAGCTCATAGCTTTCAAATAATCTGTGCTGGCTAGTATATTGGCTTACCATATTTTGTGGACTAGACATCTTCAAGAGCAGAGCTCACAGCACTGTGCTATTTTACTGGCTATACCCATCTGGTTTAACAGAAAAACTGAGTACAACTCAAAATTTTAGGGAATCTTATAGAACAAAGGTGATTAAATGGAACAATTTGGTGGAAAAAGTGACTCTTGAGATTGGGGCATTCCACTGTGACCACACAGCATAACAAGCAATTTTCAATGTTCTTACTTCCTGGCATTGAGGTGGACCTGGTTAAGAATTTTAATCGGATTCTTGCAGTTTATTGCGGATCCCTTTGAATAAAATAGAAAAACCTTCACTTTAAGACTAACATGATATCCTTAATCTAAAGGTAGAGAGAAAAAGCTGTGACAATCAGCCATCTAGCATCCTTGACATAATGTTTAGAAGTTGAAACTTGAAAGTACTTTAGGATCCGTGGTCCTGATGGTGCCTATAATATATCCGACCTCTGTTTCTGTATTAGTGAATACACACTGCTAAAATTAATATAATTAGAGCTATTTATCATGCCATTAAAGGAGTAACTAGGGGCAGTTCTCAGGAGCGATGATGGGACAACCATGCCATGGAAATTATGGTTGGTATTTGGAAGATGATGAAGCTATAGCTCGAGAGCTGCATCAGAGTTACGATTCATATGTATCTGATGATGCAGCTATAGCTAGAGAACTGCAGGAGATGAAGGATAGCATGGGGACTATGGCCTTATATGATGTAGCCTTTGGAAGTATAACAGGTAAATTTTTGAACCTTTCATATTTAGTTAGTGGTTAAGCTTCTTGGACAACTCTTGGCAAGTGCCAGATTTTGTTCCTCTCTCCGTAGTCTGCTTTCTAAAGACTCATATATCTCATGCTACGAGGTTTAAAATCTACAAAAATGAGTCTGCTCTTTGTTACGCAACTAGTTACAGTCCTGGAGATGCCTCCTTAGACTCGATATAAACAACTAGAAATCAAAATAGTGCAAAAAGAAAATAACAGAATGTTGATGGAATGGAATTGGATGCTGACCAAGGGCCTGGACTTGCAATATTTGGAGCCTGCAAATCATAACTAGGATTAAGTCGCAGTATCACAGCATTCCTTTGTGACCAGACACCATAAAATATTTGTCCTATAGGAACTTGTGATAGGTTCATTTTTGTCTTTCTGGCTCTTTTGAATAAATTTAGAAACCCTCCACTGTGATTAACTTGCTCCAAGGATTCAGCACAATGTTTTGGGAAAAGCATGGCAATGAAGCATCTGGCATTCTCAAATCACACTGAGTTTAAATCTGAAATCTGTAAGATTATCCTTGACCGTAAAATGAAAGGCTTGTTCTCCCCGTGAGTTTTTCAGTGAGAAACAATGTTATTTTCTTCCTGCACCCCAGACAAGCAATGGAGTGACAGAAGTCTCACTGTTTCAAGCTATTATCTGTGTAAACTTCTTGATTTGGCCTGGTGATGGATTTAACTGATTGTTATAATGAACTTACTAAGAGTAAAATTTCTAAAGGTTTTCAGTTGAATAAACATATTCATCTAGCTTGTGGTCTCTACATTTTTCTTTATTTGATAATTGAACGACATGAGCAACCGGACCACTTTCATTGTTAATTAGGTTTAACCTTGTTTACATGACCAAAATAGTGAATTTCTACAGATTCTGCATGGGAGGGTAATCTTGGAGGAGCTTCTGCTAAACGTGGAGGAACTTATGATAATCATGGAGGTTCTGCTAATCGTGGAGGAACATCTGCTAATCGTGGAGGAACTTCTATTCGAGTAAGATAATGAACTCATTCCTCTTTTATTTTTGTTCTTCTAGTTTTCTTCAAATGCTGTGTGTGTTACTGAGCTTAATTTTTCTATTTTCTTACTTTTTTTATCAGGTGAGTACTCATGTTCAAACACGGGCTGGAGGTGAAGTTGATACAGATAATATGTCGTATGAGGTAGGCTTTCAAACGGGAACTGCATGCTTTTGTAAAATTTCTTAGCTGACTTGTTTTTAGCAAACTCCATTAGTTTTTATTTTCTTCTTCTTTGAAATTCTAGCTGTATGCTCTGTCAAACAAGATTTTCCACATCACGGTATGATAATTTATGCTGTTTATTGCATTTAAGTTTTCAATAAGAAATCAGTATGACAATTTTGGTTCAGCCTATGGCAGAAGTAGATGATGCCCACACAAGAATATTTAAAGCATTGGGAGAATAAAATTCTTCCATTCTGTGTAAAGTCTGAATTCTTTCGGAATTTCGGTCAAAACTTGGCAATTTGTGGCTTCAAATGCTACAAAAATGGTCGTCCACATGTATCGAGAATTCCTGGCATCTGTCTTGTCATCTAATTCTCAAGTTCTTGCCGGGATCTTTACAATATGGACATAACTTCGACGTTCTGTTATTTTTTTCAGGAAATGCATCGATTTGAAGAATCCATGGGTAGTGTAAGCAAAGGTCTTTCAAAGGAAGCAGTCTCTAGATTGCCTGTTCACAAGTACAGTCCATCAAGCACAATAAGCAAGTCAGGGGACGCAGAGTGAGAGAATCATTAACTTCAATTACAAGTTATGATTACGCGAATCTCCTCTTTAATTCTTCTTCCATGTCTGCATCTAGGTGCGTGGTATGTAAAATGGAATACGAGAGGGGGGATCGCTTGATCACTTTGCCATGCGCACACCAGTATCACGAGGATTGCATTAAGAAATGGCTGGAAGATAACAAGGTGGATTGTTTGTTCTTGCATGGATACGTTGATTACTGTTTAGCAGCTTCTAAATGTAATCTTCTGTTTCTCCTGATCTTGCAGAATTGCTGTATCTGCAAAGAGGAAGTGGCTGTCAATTAGTTCATTTTGGCCCCTGCCATGGTAACGTGGAAGAGATTAGAGCTGCTAGTTCTGAATACACTCATGTCATAGAGTTTTCACCATTCTTTTGTATTTATTTATTATTTTTCTATTGAATAAGTGATACAAGTGCCCTCATGATCTATTGGCACTATGACATTTAGTTTTGGTAACCTAAAAAAAAGAACTTTCTAAAAAATATTTTTTTGTTTTAAATTAATTTTCTGTTTTCTAAATTACTTTAGTGTGCTGATATAAAAAATAAAAAAATAATTATTTTAATATATTTTTAAATAAAAAAACACTTTAAAAATAAACCTCAACCAGAATTCCCAACATACCCGCAAAACACTTAACTTTTATATATATATATATATATTATTCTTAGGAACCAATAAGTTTCAATTGCTATGGAACTAGAGTTATCCATGCAATACAAAACCATGTGATTCATCAATTGGGACCCTCATACCAATTTCCCTATAATTATCAATTTAATTTATTGAAACTTCTTGTTCAACCCTATTGTATTTTATTATTATTATTATTATTATTATAAGCATTGGTAAGAAAGCGATGCATAAACAACACACAAACCATCAATATTATGTCCAATCCTTTTGAGATGTAATCCTTGCCGGCCCCATCAGAAAACATAATTCGCCAGCTAATCTTGGACTTTAGATTTAGAATATTTTTTTTATGTTTTTATCAATCATAAAAATATTTGTTTAGTCAATTTGAGTAATAGGGTTGTTTAGGATTGTGATTAAAAATCATTTTTTTAAAATTATTTTCATTATTATTTTGCTATGTTAAAAATAATTTCTAAAAACTATATAAAAAACATTATTTTTGAGGTCTAGCTAAAGAATTGAGCGATTCAAGAAATGAGTTCTTGCAATACAACATTCAAGCATGACTTTATTTTTTTAAAATATATATATTATTATTTATATTTTATATGTGAATTTATATAAACTTGTAAGTTGAAGGGTGTTCTCTTCAACACCCTTTAAATCTAATTCTTTAGCTCACTAGTCAACTAAATTGGTTTTATATATATTGAATGTTTTGTAAATACTTTTTTTAAAAATTAAAATTGGTCGACACAGATTTGGATGTTTAATTTTTTTTTTGTTCATTATTAAATCTGAATCTTAAATGTATGGATTTATATTTGTTTTTTTAGATTGACCTATGTACTTAGTACCTGAATTTAATGGTATAATTGAAGTTATTTTTTAAAGTGTTTTTATTTAAAAATCTAATAAAAATATATAATAAAATAATTTAAAATTAAAAAAAAAATAAAAATATTTTCATAAATATTGTTAAAGCGAAATGGCAGCACTTGAAAAGCAAGATGTGGTACAAAACCATGTGATTCATGTTTGAGGAGAACGGGACCCTCACACCAATTGGCCTATAATTATCAATTTATTTAATTTCTAAAACTCGTTGTTGAACTATTGATGTGAACGTGCTGAATTAACAAAAACATTAATAATTAATATTTATAGTAATGCTTTTGAGATCTAATCTTTATTGGACCAACCAAAGATAGGTCGTTGTTGGAACATAATTATATGCTATGCTAGATTTCACCAACTACTCTAGGACTCTAGCATGCATTCATTCCTACAAATATAATTTACATGAAAAACATCACATGAATTTTGCGAGATTATTCAATGATTAAATATATTTTAAAAAATAATTAAATTGCAAGATTTTAATACAGAAACTTAAAAACACACTATAGTTTCTTTAACCATCAAACTTACATTTTATAATTAATATATTACCTCAAAGATATATCAACCACCTAACTTTGATCTCTCGCAATTTAGATACTAATTCATTTTTAAAAGTAGCATGTCGACATTAATACGAAACGTTCCTCATCCCATTATCTATATATATATATATATAGATAAGGTTAGAATATTGTCAAGTTGCGTTATGAGGAAATTAAATTTTTACTATATGGTGTTGATTTATTTATTTTTAATTATTTGGTTACATGTCAGATGACTCCCATGAAAAGAATAGGGTCCCGACAGAGCAGAGCATGATGGGGCCATTGGACTAACTAGTCACCATCTATAGGAAACAAAATGATTTGATGTGCTGTGCACATTCGGTTAATTAAATAGCTAGTCAACAAAGCATTAACTTTTTTTTATGTGCTAGTGTGAAAATAGTGTTCAAGGATGATTCTTTTGTTTGAGCATGATGGGGGTTAATCATGGGTTATTATCATTTCTTTTTTTTTTTTTTTTAATCAGAATATTCAAACCAGTTAACACACATCTCAACTAATTTCGGGATCCTCTGAATATCCTGCAAACTCAATGAACAGGTAAGATACTGCAAGGATGATAGATATATATATCTGACAATGCTCGAATTAGGGTGAGAATAAAAAAATCTTACCTGCTAAATTGCTAGGCCAAGTCCTGCTTGCACATTTCTTCCATTCTTCTAGTAAAGGAAAGTATAATGAATTTAGGACTCTTAAAGTCAATATATTTGTATTGGAAAATATAATGAATTTGCAAAAAAAAATTAAAATTTAAAAACAAGGTTATTTTGTTTTTGTTTTGATACGCGAATCAAGATTAATAAAAAAAAATATATAGTAAAATATGTTGGCAAAATCAAAATCCCATGTTCAAGATAATTTAAATGAACTATGTGGTGCAAGCAATCATGTTATTATTTTTACTATTCATAGAACACCCAAGAAACCATGAATATCATGTGTATAAATTAAAAGGAAATGTCACTTTACAAATTGATATTTAATAAACTCTCGGCTGGAAATGCTGGACCACGTTGAGAGAGCAGCCTCCCCGAGTAAAGACAACACCCCAATTAATAATAAAATATTTATTTTATAAGAACTAAAAATGTTGCCTTCGAAAAATAACACCCCGATGTGAACCGGTCTTATAATTATTTAGTGTTCATACTTTTGTGTTGCAATTAACCAAGTGAATATTACATAAATTTAGTCTCATGCCCCGAAAAATTTGATTATCTTATTTGTATATTATTGCAGTCATTATAATTATGTGTATTTTAACATAAATCTTATGCCCATAAAAATATTTAATAATCTTTATATTGTTTTTTTAAAAAAAAAGTTGATATCAATTGTTTCTATTGATTGAAATTTAATTATTAAATTCATATCTTTAAAATAAAATCAAAAGGTAATAGGTTTTTTTAAGAAAAAGAAAAAGATGATATATTTTATTTTCTCTATTCATTATTCTTAATCATTCTTATTTTTAAATAAATATTATTGTATCATTTAATTTCATTATTTTATTAATAAAATGGGTTTCATTCAAAATAATAAGGTCCTTGATATAGGTTGATCTAGCATAAGAGATAGGTTCTTGAAGTTTTGTAATTATATATCTTATCAATTTTTTTATTTATTAAATATGGGTTTATTTGGAAAATAGAATATATATATATATATATATATATATATATATATATATATATATATATATATATATAGGCGCCCTGGCCATGCCATGATTGGAAATCTCCATGAATAAAGAAGTTAGCAAGCAATTATTTGAGGGCTCATCGAGAGGGTGCATTATATGAAAAAGAAATAATCAAAAAGCAAGTCCATCAGAAATCATTATACTATTCTCCAATTATACACACACACACGTATACGTATACATGTATATATGTATGTATGTATACGTGAATGGTTGGTTCCCACACGCCACAAAACCGTGTGTGGATAATAATATGAGATTATTATTTATTGCCAAGGAAATATTTATTCCATGCACACTCAGGTACACGTCCCTCCTCCAACTTCTGATCCTTAGCTTATTCAGCATATATTTTTCAATATCACTTTATCCCCTTTTTCTTCTTCATAGGCTTCTACTTCTCCCATCTTTCTCTCTCTTAAAACCAAAGATCCATACGTCCCTCGTACACGACGAAAATGGTGACACGTCTTTCTTCAATCTCTCCTCCAGATTGCCAAGTGACTCATTACCTCCTGCTCTACCATTAAACACCTGGTATCAGTCGAGGGTGTCTTCTTGTTTCTTTTCCTGGCTCTTTTCGTTTTCTTTATGGGAGCTGGCTCGTCTAGTGTGGCCTTGGAAACTGAGGGGGGGTTTTCTCCATTAACAACTAATCTTGACGATGTCCCAGAAAGCTGTGTTGCTTCTATTTTTATGCACTTAGATCCTCCTGAGATATGCAAACTGGCCAAGGTGAACAAGACTTTTCATGGTGCTTCCTCGGTTGATTTTGTCTGGGAAACAAAGCTTCCATCAAACTATAAGTATCTGGTGGAGAAAATCTTAGGTCAAAGTCCTGAGAGTTTGAGCAAGAAAGAGATCTATGCAAGATTGTGTCGACCTAATTGCTTTGATGATGGAACTAAGGTATATATACATATATCCCTCTGATCTCTTTTATTATTATTTTTTCTTGCATTTCTGTAAAAATAAAATAAAATCGATTGCAAATTATCTAATTAATTAATTATATGTCAAATCTCTTGTATAAGTAATGATAATTTCTCGTATGATTCATTTTCTACAGCAAGTTTGGTTGGATAAAAGTAGTGGCAAGATTTGTGTAGCTGTTTCTTACAAGGCATTAAGGATAACTGGGATAGATGATCGAAGATACTGGAATCATATATCATCTGACGAATCCAGGTTAAATAGTTATATATTCTTCTTCTTTTCTTTTTGGTCTCTCTCTCTCTCTCTCTCTCTCTCTCTCTCTCTCTCTCTATATATATATATATATATAAGTAAGTAAGATTCCTGATCTATCGAAGGCTTCATGATGCGCATCAGTAAAATTTATGGGATTTTTTTTTATTTTTTATTATTATGACATAAAAAATGGGCAATGCTTATACTACATATATAATCCATTGGCTGTGGCTTTATCTTTACTGAATTTTCATAGATATAATTTCTTTTCATGAAAATGAAATATCATTTTTGTGTATTTTGATGGCATTATAAATTATTTATTTTGCAAAATATCTAAAAAGATAGAGGTTATTGACCCAAGTTTTTCTTTAATATCTAGTAGCTCAAATACCTTTCAAATTTAACTCAAAGATAGAGATCCCAGCTGTCATGAACTTTAGTTGATAATGGTTTGAAACATAAATTATAGTTTTTTTTAAATAAAAATAAAAATTGGACCACACTTTTCCTTGAGGAGTGAGTATTAAAATTTTCAATCTGGCCAGTAGCTGGCCATTTCTTAACACTACAATTAATACTCAGAAAATAGTGCAAACAATTGACTAAAAACAATGACCTAGTAGTGTTATAAATATATTCAAAGTTACATAAAAGAAAGAACTAAATATTGTTGCCATGTAGGTTCAACACAATTGCGTATCTTCAACAAATATGGTGGCTCGAGGTAGTGGGGGAATTAGAGTTTGAGTTTCCAGCAGGAACGTATAGCCTACTCTTCAAGCTCCAACTAGGCAAAATCTCGAAAAAATTCGGCCGACGAGCCTGTAATGTCGATCAAGTTCATGGCTGGGATGTTAAACCAGTCCGATTTCAACTTTCGACATCGAATGGCCAGCAAGCCTCATCGGAATGCTATTTGCATCAGCAAGGAAATTGGGGGCATTATCATGTTGGTGAATTTGTTGTTGACAGCAAAAACACCCCAGTGAAGCTCAGATTTTCGATGATGCAGATTGATTGTACACATACTAAAGGTGGTGTGTGCTTAGATTCTGTGTTAATATGTCCTAGTGAATTTAGAGAGAAATTGAAACAATTTTAAGGCAAATTAAATCTTTGTAGGTAGGATTGGTAATGAGATGTTACATGGTAATGCATATATATATATATATACATATTAGGGGGACAGCTTTGGCTGAAAAAGGAGAATGGTGGGTTAGATATTCGTGGTCCACAAATATTGTATTCTAGCAAATCAATGTAAATTTTGAATTGATCAAGTTCATTTTTTTGTGAAAAAAAAATGAAGGATGATTTTATTGTAGAGCTGGATGTTAAACTCTAAAATGGATACCTCACCTTCAAAACAGGCAACTAATTATCGTTTAAACAATTTCTAAGCACCGATTAATAGAGATAGTGGAGATTAAAAGATGTTTAGTTGAGAAGAAGATACAAAAATAAATGCCATTGAGATAGTTTAAAAATGAAATGTTAAACTTCCAAAACAGGAGACATGTTCCAATTTTTTGTATCTCAAAACACTAACTGAGCACTAATTCAATGGTGTTGGATTCAAGAAAACTCTATATCTCTCTTTATATATTTTTTATGGATTTGAGTTAAGTGAATAAAACCTTAATTATTCTAAATCTTTACAAGGTGAGCACGCAGCGCAAGATTAGATGATAAAGTCAACCATATTACAGGAATCACAACAACCTTAACCTGTAAATTTTGATAAGTTTTAACTTTTGACTTGAACTATGTATAAACACATCGCATAGTCGGTTCAAATGCCACAATATGATCACTTATCCACTACTCTCTTTCGCGATTTTGTTGTGAAAAGACTCTCAGGAAAATAAAATGGAGACACAGAATCATTAACTAGAGAAAGTGGAACTTTTTGAACTAATATATAGTTTCTTTACTTGAGAAACGGGGTCATGTTGTGTCTTCGAGTTAGGGCATGATTGCGATGAGAATGAGTGGTGACAAACTGATTTGGAAGATTGTTCTTCTGTCACTTCATGCTACTTTGGCATTCTTATCCAGTGGCATTCTATTGTTTAAAGATTAGGGCTTTGCCACTTGGCCCACCAATTTATTGCCACGTCAGTCATTACCATTAACCATAATTTTGAAACACCAAGGAACACTTGTCAGATCCAATCCTGTTGACAGCGCGGATGAGGTGGCTTCCAGGCCGCGACGTCAAACCTTGAAAAAGGGCAAGATGCTGGCCCTCAAATGAGGCTGGGGACGCATTCATTTGGTTTCGGTAAAGATAGGAGCTTGAGTTAGAAAGCTCAAAGCATATTGAATGGATGGATATGATTGATGTGGATTTCTGTGACAAGTCACATCAGCCATATCCAAAAACTGGCTTCTGTCTTCGACCTTGTCCTTGGCTCTGCAGTCTTCAACCTTCCTCTGGCATACTTCTCACCAGATCCAGATCCTCGATTCATACAACTTTGGCTACTTTAGCCGCATTCGCTGCATCTGAAGGGACGATTTCAGATAGGTAGGTTGGGTTGCTCGTTGTGGTTGCCCGGACCTCGATTAACTTTCCAACCCTTCAAATTTCTTACAAATGAACCACAGGCAAAGTAGCCATATATATGTGTAGGTTGATTTTCTCAAGGATCTTCATGGGAGAAACCAATCAGCCATAATCTTTACGTTTCCCTGCATAAAACACAGCACCATCTTGGTAGCTCTAATAATTATTAGTGCAACAGAACAGTAAGATTGTGAAGGTGATCATCATCAGAGGAGCGAGAAGTACATTCTAGAAAAGCTTAAATACAATATCGGAGAACTCATTTAGATATCATATTCCAGTTATGTCCAATAGATTACACTTGCAAGACCTGAATAAAAAAAATCCCTAAAAAGACAAGTTGATGAGGCAAAAGAAGAAAAACAAAAATAGAGAGAACCTAAGTAACTACTGAAGTGCAAGTGCCTGATGCCACAACAAATTCCATAATTAGAAAAACTTGAGAGGTAGGGGAGAAAGCAGATATTTGAATATTCTGTACAAATACAGATGGCCAACACTCGCTCATTTGAGAGCAACTAACTGGTCCACCTCTGTTAGTCATGCCTTCCAACCATAACCCATGTTATCTTCAAGGTCACTGTTAAAAAACCCATTTTCAGTGAACTCATGGGCAATATCATTAACAATGACATCCTGCAGATGAAGATTCTGATGCAAATCTGGTACTTTCTGGTTAAATCCATTATTGTTAACAGCTGCCGAAGAATCACTGTTTGCAGGAGCTTTAAAGCTGTTGCTCCGGCTTGGTGCGGGTCCTCCTGTGCTTATTGACACAGTGGAAGCAGTCGGTGCCGTTGCCAAATGGTTGCTTCCAAAACCTAGTCCATTCCTTGCCACACCATCATTCCCACTCTGCCCAGAAATGGAATGTTGTTGGACTCCTCCCCCGCTGTTACTGGACATTTCCTGCAGCAGTTGTTGGATCATTTGTGGTTGCAAGGTCTGGTTGCCATGGGAGGACCGTGGAAGGTTCTGTTGGAGTAAGCTATTAGAGCTCAATGAGCGCTGCTGCAGCTGCTGGGGCTGTTGAGGTAGATGTGGACTTGAAAAGCCACTCACAGATAAGTTCTGCATGGATCCTGGTATGAAATTTGCAGCTCCTTGGAAGTTTGAGGATGGACTCTGATTAGAATTACTAAATGGTGAAGCAGCCTCCTGTTGAAGTGAACAGGAGTTTGAGTTCATCGAGTTCTGTCTCATGAGCAGATTTTGGTAGTTTGTTAGAGCCAAAGCAGCCTGCGCTGAACCACTCAAAGCACCTCGACCAGCCATTTGATTGTTGCTATTGACATGGTTGTTTGCTCCAGGATGTAAAGCCATCAACTTATTGAGGGTATTCCTATCAGTTGTCAGACTTTGAGCACCATTCCTATCAGTGGGCAGACCTTGAACACTAGCAAACTGCTCCATTTCTTGCATTTTCTGCAACTGGAGCTTAGCAGTGGCATGTCGAGGATAACTTTTCAGGCCCTCTGCAGACATGGATTCACATCAGGTCTTTATGCGGTATGTTTGAAACAACATTTTCTCTCATGAAAAAAAGTAGCAGGCAACAGAAAAACAAAGCAGAATACAAAATGCACAAAAAATAAACGCAAAATTGTTAGTTGCCTAAGAACTAAAATAATAAGGATCATATAAAAGAAAAGAAACCAAACAAGGCTGGTTTTTGATAAAAATCATTTGAGGTTAGTGAACTTCATGTTGAATGCAAACATCAGAAAAATCTCGTTAGAAAATTCCTAGCAGCAGATAAGGCCAACTATCCACATGAGAGCCTTTCAGACTAAATAAAATTACAATGCAGACCATTGCAAATAATAAAGAAAGAAAACAAGAGGCCAAAACAGACAAACACTCCAATTTTTCTCAAGTACTAGATATTAAACTTGAGAAAAAGCTGAACTGCATAATGAGATTTTATTAAAAAGAAACCTCATAGGAATGGGTAAAGCACGCAAAATGTAATCACACCAGCCACAAAAGGAATTTACCAATAGGCCCAGCTTTTTGCTCCCGACAGAAATCAATCAGATCCTTCATGCTGTTGACAACCTCGGATATCTGTCATACGTTGGAGTAAAAATCATTACGAAAAATAATTTAGAATTCTTCTATCAGTATAGAAATTCAGATCCAGAAAGAGTGAAAGTTATACCTGCAGGCACCGGACATATCTTTTGGAAAAACCCAAATCGTTCAGTGACTGCAACTCTAAACTCTTTGCAAGCTGGCGACCAGCTGTCAGAACCCTTTAAAAAAGATCAATGTTGGATCAGTATTAACTGCTAACCATAATTATAATCCATTCCTGTGCAAACCAAATATTATTCGATAAAGCCTTCAGTTCAAATTTTAAAGCTCATTCAAGAGTTGAGACACTTCTTTGTGAATGTCATGCCTGGGGAGAGCTACATGGTTTTATGCTCCATTAGAGCATAAAAGATTTAAGAGGACCACTGTTTACATTGGTAACAGTCTCAGCTGCAAGTTCTAGTCTACAAATTCAAATCTTGAGAGACTTCATCCAAAATGCTCAAGGACAACCGAATCCTCTCTCCACAACTTTCATTTATGCAGGATTAACCCTAGATCTCAGGCACTCATTGTATCATATGAATAGGGGAGCTTGAGTTAGCAAAACAAAATAGCTAGTAGGAAGTTAATATGTCCATCAGAACAGCAGGCACATGTCATTGTATCATTCCCTTAATTGTATTACGAAAGAATTAAGGGAATGCTCATTTTACTTACATATTGCTGTTTGCTTGCAAATCCTGTTGAGAAACCCCATCAGATCCACTTTCAGAAATTGTGCTCTGGCATTTCTGCGCAACATGGAGCAACTGATTCACCTGCGAAAGCACTCACAAGGTTGAAGTTAAAAATGTATCAACATTCAAAAACTGAAGAAAGTTCACCTCATAGCAACAAATGATGTGCAATCCAGTAACTGCTATCTAAAACTTCATAGATGTTATAGAAGATCCACCATGCATATCTTGAATGTTTAAGATTAAGAGCAGTCAAAACCAAACAAAGAGATGACTAATTCAGCTTCTATTTCTCTATTCATTTTCTCATGCTTTTCTTTGGTTAGGGTAACTGTGATGGATCATCCTAGGAAGTATCACTCAAGAAAAACAAGAACTAGTGGAACTTTTCAATGAACACATCGTTTCAAATATAGTACCTGTGGTGCAACCACCCTCCGTGGAAGAAGTTCTTCATGACGCCGCGCACAAAATTCCCATGACAATATCTAAAAATGAATATAAGTAATGGAAATTTATTAAGAAATTTAGAAATTATCAATACTTGTATCGGAAACAGTGTTCATATTGACCTTTAAGTCTTGGGTGAATATAATACGAAGCTGACCCTCACGAACTACACGAAGTTGCTCATATACACTCTCTTGGACTGCTTTTGCATACTCCAGCATCATTATTCCAGAAGGCAATCTAGATTCACGTGGCAAGTCTAAAAACAGAAGCTCATCAATGACACCACTTCCAAACTTGATTTCATTAAGCCTGGGGAGTACTTCAAAAGCTGCCTCTGCAAAAAATAGCCCATAACAAGCTCGAAGTCACATCTCCAGAATAAATCAATCACAGTTATTATGTCTGTTAAGTGTTGAACAAGAGCTAGATGGAGGCCCTAGGAGTATTTTATGACAAAAAGAAACATAGAATCATTATGTTATCATGTTAATATTCCAAAAAACAATGAAGAACAAAACCAAAGCAAGCATTCTAACTTTTTTTTTTTTTTTTGTAGCTAACGAGCTGCAGATGGTTCTTTGATGATGTATATAGAAATTTTTCATCTACCATATTCTACATATTTGAATTTAATAGCCTAAAAAAGGTGGTTTGTGGAGAGCACAACACAACCATAAAAGCTCTTAAACAAGTCAATTTAAACTAAGCAGATCCGAGTAAAAAATAACCGCCGGTGAGAATTTAAACTCAGGGCTCATCCTGAAGTAACCCCCTCAGCTAATGCCCAAGGAAAATAGATTAATCGGAAAATCAAACCACCCAAATAAGTTCTGTTCCTTTTTATGAATGACCCCATAACAGAGCATGGATACTATACAAGTGCACACATATCATGGGAATGATTATAGGTGAAAATAAGGGCCAAAAGGTTGACTAACCAAAATATTGGACCAACATCAAAAGAGAGAGAGAAAAGAAAAAAACTTTTATAAGTTCTGTCATATCTCAGTTTTTCATCCTGTGCAAACCGGATTTCAAACCCATGCCCGTGTTATTTCATGTCAGCAAGCGTACTTGATAACCAACAATTTGAATGTGAAAATGAATTGAAGTTAAGATTATACCATTTGTTTGCATTAACACTCCAATTAACAAGCAAAAGTTCCATGAAAGAAAATTGAAGTCAAGATTATGCTTTGTTAATCTTGTCTCACATACGTCCATGTATACATTACACTGGATTGACCTCCATAAAATCATGTAGGGTCGACTAAGAGAGTGACCAGAGTTTGAAAGTGTTTACACAAGATACTCAAATTACAGAAATGCTTGCACAAAGTAAAAGCATTCAGTAAACTTATGAAGTTATATTATCTCACACTAACATGCAATTCTTTCCAAAATCAAACCAGTAGTTTTCAAAGTCATTTTTAGAAGAGAAGATTCCAAGAATTAGAGTATAGGAGTGACAATGTTGGGGCATAACATCTATCACTACAAAGCATATCAAAATCCCTTACCAAACCCTCTTCCAGACTTGGAACCACAAAGGTCACACTGCCATGCCTCCTGGAAAAAGAAAAAGAACTGTTACACACAGGTGATGCCAACATAATCTCCATAAATAAATTAGTGATGAATGAAGCTACTGAATTTATTGTTTGCTCTTAACAATCATATGAAATCACCATGAGAAAATGGAAAAAATAACACACAACATCTGGAAAAATAATAGAATCCACTCACTTATATTAGTAAGGAGTACAATGACTTGTCAGGTTAAAATAAAATAGAAAAACTTTATTAACAGGAAAAGGACAAATACACTGACCATAGCTGCCTGGGGGAAAACACCAAGTGCATGATTCCCAACATTATCGTATAATGACAAGCACCACCTTTTCTTTGCACGAGGAGAATAATACTCTGCAACAAATTTGCGCCAGTATGCAATACTGTTCTCCTGTTAAAATAATAACAGTCCATGACAGGATTAAAAACTCTGTTCTTCAGAAACTGCTTAATCAAAATAAAGTTAAATATTGGGCAATAAGTATATGAGCATACATATTTACCCAGGGAAAACATGAATTTAGTATGACATCAGAATGCCATAATTAATAACACAGAAAAGGATATTTGCTATAGTGTTATCAAACAACAGCAAGAACTTACAGCAGGCCATTGCCGCTGATGATATAGATATTGCATCAACCGACGGGCACAAATACCCCCATCAAAGGGACGCTTTAGGGAAGATGCTGGTTGCATGGCCTGTTGTTGCATTTGCTGCCTCAAATGCATTTGCTGCTGCTGCTGCTGCTGCTGCTGCTGTAACTGGGCTCTCTGCAATGGTGGCATAGATTGGAGAAGTTGATGCTGCTGTTGCCTCAGTCTGTGTTGATGAATCAAGTTTTGTAGCTGTGAGTTTCGGTTTTGCATCTGCACAGAGTCCTGCCTTTGCAGCAGTTGCACAGAGTCCTGCCTTTGCAGCAGTTGTTGCAACAACTGATGCTGTAAAATATCTTCCTGCTTGATATCTAATCTTGGCTTCTTTTGCACTTGCGATAGATTATTAGGATCTTGAAGAAAGGATCCTTGGCCTCGTGGACCAATGGGAAGTGAAACTTGCCCAATTTGTGATGTGGGCAAGGATGTAGCACTTGAAGTCCCATGTTGTTGCTGCTGATTCTGTGGAGCCTGCTGGACATTTCGGTCCTGATGGTTTCCCTGCTGCACCACAGAGGACCCATCAACAACTGACGAGCCTGAAATGCTTATGTTATTGGATGAAAAAGACATAGGTGATGCTGGCAAGCGCATATATGACTCTGTATTGATGCTTGCGCTTCTCTGCAAATGAGGACCTCCAGAAAGCGCTGAATTTGCATCGGTCACCAAAGAACTCGCCCCAACACTTGGTCCGGAGTTTGCCACACTGTTCAAAACCGCATTATTCATGTCCCCAGAAACCGGACCCAAATTGGGTCGCCCGGTTCCAGGAATCGAATTTGATGAGTTGCCAAACGATGAGCTCAAGTGAGAGTTAACTAAACCCTGGGACTGCCCATCCCCTTGGAAGAAAATTCCAGAACTTGAGGAAGATTGGGCTAGAGCTCCAGCCACTCGAGAAGGTGCCATACCAGACACCGACCCATGGTGGCCAGAATCTAAGTAGCTCTCCAGAGCCAGCCCTGGCCAATATTTTCAATACTAAATATCCTTAACCCCCTCGGTAATAATAAAATTAAAAAACCAAAACCCAGATAAAAATTATAAAACCCACAAAAACCACACAATAAAATCAACAATTCGGGCGTCACCAACCAAATTTGAACCCAATATTTTTGTGATCTGTTTCAGCTTTCAACAATTTCTTGTAGGGATCTAAAACAAACAATATAACTCTACATCAGCACTAGCAAAAAGAAAGAACACCAAAAAGAAAACAACAAAGAAAACTAGTTTCAATTACCACAATTTCAAGAAACCAGCTTATCCCTGAAAAAAACCCAAATTACCTCACAAAAACCCTAATTCTTTGCTAAATTTAGTAACAATTACAAAACCACATCAGCCCCAAAATAACCAAATTTAATCATCTTTTATTTACCCCCCCCCCCCACACACACACAAAAAAAAAAAAAAAAAACAGCAACAACTCAGAAAACCTAATTTCCTTTACTGTCCCCAAGAAAACCCTAATTTTTTTAGCTAAGCTTTAGCTACAACAGCCACACTACTTAACAAAAACCCAAAAGACTAAATTTATCACGTAAGGCCCCTATAATCACTAATTATACGTTATTAACAACTAATTAAACTTAATCACGACTTAATTACTCGCGTTCAAATTAAAAACCTCGAAAGAAAATCATTACTTTGATCAAAATCAAGCTCTTAGTTACCCTTAATTATCTCCTAGAAATCAAAAGATCAAAAAATAGGGAAAAAAACTCAAAAAGTTGCTTTTTTTAGCTCATAAGATCATAAAAATAACAAAAAATTCAACAAAAAATACTTCAAATAATAATTTGTTTTCCAGGAAAATAAATACATAATAAAACTAAAAGATTAATTCGCTACTGACCTTGAAACAGCAAGCTGGGTAAAGGGAGACGCAAAATTGTTTTTGGCTAATTCAGAATCGGAAAATCGAAGAGAGAAAGAGAGAGAGAGCAGGAAGGGATGGAGCTGATTATATACCTAGCGGGAATTGAAGCACAGAGAATGACCGGCTGTACCGGTAAGGGAGTGTATTGACGGGTGCTACCGGTGACAAGTGAACACGTGTTGGTGTTTGGAGCGGAGAACCGTAATCAATATTTAGATCACGCGGGGCGACTCGAGGTTGGGGATGATGTGGCGTCATCTTATTGGGTTATCGTGAAGGTTGAGTATCGTATATGATGAGGACGTGTAGCGTTTTGGTAGGTCTCTTTGAGGCAACTATGTAGTGTGGTCGGATTTATCAAGTCGTGTGTCAAATTAACTATTTATTTAACATTGGTGAGCATCTTTGACCATATTTAATGATATATAAGACTAGGCATTCTAGGAACTTCAGTAACTTTTGTTTATATAAATAAATTATTTTAATATATTTTCAAGTAAAATACGTATTTATAAAATATATTATACCGTGATATCAAGCAATTGGGTCTAAGAAATTAATGAAATGTGGGATTTATGAAAATTTAAAAATATATATATAAAAATTGAAGAAGTAACATAACAAGTGGATTTAATTAGTAGCTTCTTTGAAAATTTAAAGATTTTGAAAATTTGTTATTTTAAAGTTAGTAAAAGTTGACTTATTAGATAATATTTAATTATTTTATTAAAATTAGATATATTAAATGATATGGTATATTATAAAAAGAGAATTATATATGTGTGTGTTGTTGAATTTAATGACTTAATCCTAAGTATAGGATAAAAATATACTGATAAAGAAATCATTAAATGCGAAATTATTTTAGTGAAAAAATAAATTCAAACATAATAAATCTAAAAAGCAATAAACTAAATAATGAGCACTTGGATCTTTTGCTTGCTAGAAAATGATTGGGTGGTTGCAATCAACGCTTTAAGCACAAGGTTGTAGCATATCGGAGCTTTGTAATTTACTCCGCTTGGTTAAAGGACGGAAATGGGCAGATTGACACGTGAGACCTAACACGTGGGATGGAAAGAAAGGAAAAGGTCCCTTAAGTCCCACACTCTAATAATTTTTATTTTAATTTCAAATCAATCCTTAGAGCTTAGTTTTTGTTTATAATTTAGCCCCCAAACCACACTTGACTTGTAAGATTATTTTAAACAAATCATTAATGTTTGGATTAATTTAAATTACAGCCACTTAGCAGATAGAATAAGCTAACTTTAAAGAATAATTATTTTATTATTCATTCTTAATGAAGGATTAATAAAATATGTGCTTTTGTCAAGTAGTTTGATAGAATATTTGTATAGCTCTCATATTAAATATTTTAAATTATACAATGCTAACTCGATTAATAATTTATTTATTTGCTATCATTTCAAGCAGTGCCGGAGATGGGCTTGAGGGGCCCTGCCCCTGCATGAGAAAAATATCCAGCCTTTGTCTTGAATCATTAATAATTACTTGACCCTAAAACTAGTAATAGTTAAATTTTAACTTTTTATAGAAAGCTTTTCGTATTTTGGCCTGAAATAATTTTTTTGGAAATATATTAAAATATTTTTTTTATTTTTTAAAATTATTTTTAACAACAACACATAAAAATATATTAAAATATTTTTTTTATTTTTTAAAATTATTTTTAACAACAACACATAAAAATATCTAAAAATATTATAAAATTAAAATTAGATTAAATATTAAAAATAAAAAAATCAACTTTTTCAAAAACATTTCAATATGAAAAAATAAAAATAAATAATTTTTTCTATGGTCTCAAGCAATCCGGGGTGAAATCTTGTTCAAACGTGGAATGAAAGAAGAAGATGAATCATTCTCAATTATTTATTTGGGTGCTAGTTGATTAACGGTACTATATATATATTTTTTATACAACTGAGTGAGTCCCAATTGTAACGTCCTTTTAAAATAAGTGTCCATGCTACCTTTCTTTATGTGTGTGTATACACACACATAATAGCATTTAACCCGCGTTTCGTCGTTATCAGAATTATATTTTTTTTAATATAAACAAATATTAATTATATAAAATTTTTTTATTATAATATAAATTTAGATAAAATAATAAATTTGTGTTAAATTCTTGTGAAGTGCATATTATTATAAAATATGAGTTTTATATCGATATAAATTTATTTGTTTAGTAGGTTTCAACGAAATCACTAGTATAAAATTATCATTATTATTAAAAAAGCAATAAAATTCAAATATATGAATTATCGAATTCACTGTATTAAGATCAATTCATTCTATAATCCAATTTAAATTAAACACAACAAACAAAATATAATTATAAAAACACCTGCAATCACCAAATAAAAAAAATAAGTAGCTCATTTTTTATCTATAAAAATAAAAAAATCATTGAAAATTCATCCCTACTTTACCATTATTATCATGACTGTTACAGTTAAAATTGTTGCTACCCAAATTTTGACCCTTTATATTTTATGTTTCGGAAAAAAGACAAAAAATATATAAAAAAGACAAAATATATAAAAAGGCAAAAAAATATAAAAAAGGACAAAATCCAAAAAATATCGTGGTACGAGGGCAAAATTGAACAAATTGAGAATTTAACAGTCAATGCAGGGTCAAATCGCACAAATTGAAAATGAAGGACCAAATTGAAAAGGTGCGCAAGCTGAGGGATGATTGTGAATTTTGCTTTGAAAAAACACTCTATAAATAGAGTGTTAAACCACAAGAAAAGGGACCAAAAAAAAATACATCAAGAAAAAACCCTAAAAGACCTAACCCTAATTTTTTCTCAAAATGGAGGGGCTGTAGCCGCAGCCCTCATCTGGGCAGCAGCTGCAGCCCCCCCCCCAGCCCCATTTTCCCCCCAAATTTCCTTCATTCTCCTCTCTCCGGCCAGCCACAGTTCCCCTCCCCTTTTCTTCTTCTGACTTGCGCCAATCAGCCTCATCCTCAGTCTCCTCTCAAAATCCCTTTCCCTTTTGCCGTTCAGTCCCATTTCCCCATTTTCTCTGTTGTTTTCCCCTTTCACTCCCGTTCCTTCTTCTTCCCCCCGATCATCTCAGCCACAGCAGCCCCACGAGCTCCTCTCTTTTCTCTCCTTTCTCCGTCCAGACCCCACACTCTCTACCTGTCTGGCCGGCGACTATAGCCATTTCCCACACAACCTCCATTCACCGCCAGCCCCACCTAGCTCACCCTCACGATCTCCCATCACCTCTTACTTCCAGCCAACCAGCCACCGCAGCAGCCTCACCATGGCCAGCCCCACCGTCCCGTGAAGAAGAGAAGAAGAAGAGGAAAGCAGAGGAGGAAGAAGAACGGACCGAGGAGAGAGAGGAACCCACCTGCTTTGTTTGTGTTTGTTTTCTGTTTTTTTTGTGTTGCAGGTCTTCAGACCACTCTCGCCGGCAAGGAAGAGAAGAAAAAGAGGAGAAAAGAAGAAGAAAATCCGAGAGTTGAAGGTGCCGAGAACAGATCTGAAAAATTGAATTTTTGATGCTTGTCTGCTGTTTGTGTGTGTTTTTGTTTGTTTGCAGGTCACCGTGGAGGCCACCGCCGGCAAGAGGAAGAGGAGAAGGAGTAGATCCGGCCATCCCCTGCCTTTACTGTTCACCGGCGGCGGCGCTTGGAACCACGCGCCGCCAATGACGGTGGCGCGTGAACAGACGCGCCACCAGTGCCCTCTGCCTCTGCCACTGTTCCCGAGACTGTTCCTGAGTTGCTTTTTGTAATTTTCTTTATATTTATGTGTTTATTTGAATTTTTATTGTATTTTGAATTATTATTTGTAAAATGTAATTTAAAAGAAAAAGAAAAGACATGTGTGTGAGTTGTATTTGTAAAAATATAATGAGAAAGAAAAAAGAGAATGTGTGAGTGTGTTGTGTTGTTTTTTTTATTCATGCAATTATTTATGTTGTTATGGTAAGAAAAAGAATATAAAAATAAAAAATGTGTGTTTTCTTTGCAAATGGCCAAAATGTTTATTTCCCAAAAATTAAATTTAGATTTAATAACAAGTTTATTAAATCTTTCAAATTGGCCTAATATTAAATAAATCATCAAATTAATTCATGGGAATATGCGATTAATTTTAGGTAGCAATTGCCGGATTTACGTGTAGGCTAACATTTACATATTCGGGAATAACCACTAAAATCGTCAGTATTATTCTAAGTGGTGGTCGATTTCTTTATGAATCGATCAATCATGAAATTAATGCATGGGGATTAATGGTTAATTTCAGGTGGTAAATGAAGAAACTACAAGTAGGCTAGCATTTGCATATCTGGAAATAATCAATAAAATTCACTGGATTATTTTGAGCGATAACCGATTTTTTCGCAAATCGAAACATTTTTTTCATTTCAATAATTATGACCCATCGAAACATTTAAAATCATGTCAAAAATAGTCGATGCAGCTTACCTCAGGTAAGGCGTATTAGGGGTGCTAATACCTTCCCTATACGCAACCAGTCCCTTACCCTCGAATGTCTGACCAGACCAGCGCAAATCGGGTGATCCTAGTGACCCTCAACAGCAAGGTGGCGACTCCTCAACAACTCCATTGTGAGACACCAAAAAGACCCCCTCGACGGGGGACGACGCGCTCATCATTTTTCGGGGTGCGACAGGATGGCGACTCCACTGGGAACGATATTTTTTCTGAAAAAATATTGGACTGAGCTTTGAATAATTTTGATGTGATTATTTGTTTTGATGTGTTTGAATTATATGTGTGTTTATTTTTGGTCAAGTTTTTCGTATTTTTTATTTTGTGTATATATACATATGGCCATGCATTTTTAGTGGGTTTGTTTTCCTGAAACATAAAAATAAATCCTAACTGGCTATTATTCACTATCGGTGTTTGGATAAATAAATCCCAAGGGATCAATATCCAAAATATTCGACGGGAATAACTTGCTATTATTCACTATCGGTGTTTGGATAAATAAATCCTAAGGGGTCAATATCCAAAATATTCGACGGGAATAACTTGCTATTATTCACTATCGGTGTTTGGATAAATAAATCCTAAGGGGTCAATATCCAAAATTTTCGACAGGAATAATTTGCTATTATTCACTATCGGTGTTTGGATAAATAAATCCTAAACGGTCAATATCCAAAATATTCGACGGGAATAATTTGCTATTTAGGGCTATTGGTGTTTGAATAAATAAATCCTAGAGGAGTCTATATCCTGTCGTTTGTAGTTTGCAACTTTAAGTTACGTGGGGGACTAGCAGCTTACCTATGACTTGAGTCAAGGTTGAAGTTTGTGTAAACCCCAACTCTTCGCTGAGTGCTTAGACTGGTAGTGATTGGTATACGTACCATCCCATTATCTGCTAAGTCCCCATATTACCTTCACGAAAGGTGATCACTGGGACGGCAAGAGACCCTGTTTAGAGACCAAAGTAGCAAACTCACCATTTATGGTGCAAAGATTAGAACCAATCCTTAGGGTGTATGCTCCTTCCATTTTGTTGTGCATTAAGGCAAACCTTTCTTGAAACATCTTCAATTCAAGCCTTTCGGGTGACAGTCGTTATCACTCGGTAAATTTTCAGCGTAGGGTTTAAAAAAAAAAAAACCAAAAAAATATGCATTTACATTTCAACATGCATTTTCACAATTTGTTTATATAATGTAATTGTTATGATCACGTGTCACTCCTCGAAGAGCGAGTCCGTAAAAAAAAAAAAAAAAAAAAAAAACCAAAAAAGCATATATTTTTCAACATGCATTCTCATAGTTTTTGTTTAGCATGCAATTGTTAAAATCACGTGTCACTCCTTGAAGAGCGAGTCCAAAAAAAAAAAAAAAAAAAACCAAACATGCATACATCTCAACATGCATTCCCATAGTTTGAAATAGAGGTCCCTCAATCTGTCATCCTCCGAAGGGTCAAGAGTCATGGACATATGACACTGCTGAGAAGAACTCACACTGATACGGAGACATCATTCATTTTTTTTCTGCAAGCCAACAATAGAGTTCTCTGCTCTCTAGTTAAATCAGCCGAGGCACATGCTCAGATATCATCTGCAAAGTGTTAATGCATTCGTCAATGAAGATTGCGGAAAATTCAGGTTCCCGTTGAAGGGATGCAGTTAGTCCATATATGAGTCCAATTTCAGAAAGCAAGCATCAGTCAAAGAAATTGTCAATCTATCAGTTGTTGTCTCTCTAAATCATGTGGAGTTTTGTGGCACTGTCAGATCAAGGAGTTATATGCCGCCACACACAGTATACCATGTTATTTTACGAGCAAAGATAAAGTATCCCGAGTGTGCAAATATAATATGAGATTGTTGAATTTATTCTGGTGTCTGAAAGGTTGAAGCATGTGCACTGCAAGATTACATTGCTCGACGAAGTGAAAATTGCCGCAAGAGAGTCTTGTCGTAGTTTGACGAAATTGTTCATGATTGGCGTGCTTTTGTGATTTGTTTAGAGTACTTTCTAACTTGATTCATTTTTTGTCCAATGAGGAGTGCGGTGGAGCGCAAAAAAAAAAAAAAAAAATGCCTTCTTTTTGCCACATAATCCATATGAGGGAGATGACTAGTTGCAAGAATTTCAGTATTCAAGTGTGAAAGTTAATCAGCAAAAGGCAAGTCAAGTTTTGTGGAGAATATTATCATCGGCAGTGTCAGTAATGAATTATCGCGATCATGAGCAAGATCAATGAGCAGCGGCAATACAGAAATGATTGTTTGAAAAGTCCGAGAAAGGTGTCGCACCGTCAATAATTGTCTTATGGAATCTCATCGACTATCACTTTGTTTTGGGGTTAAATCATCATTTCAGTGAAACATGTGTTTTTCTTGTCTTTTTGTTGTTTTGAAATCAAGAGATGTTTGACATTTTTATTTTTGACAATATTTTGATCAAACTCCAACATGCAAAATTGAAAGTTTATCATTCTTGAAAATTAAAAAAATTTTGATTGCAGAATTGACTCAACTTTGTTTAAATGACATGATGACCAATACCAGGTGACGAAACAAATTTTTGAGGCATACACCGAGTTTTGAACCACATCATAGAACCAAGCTTTATTAGTATGCATATTGACATGTAATGGATTCGGTAGTTATTGACCCGTGAATCATGACTCTTGCACGTCCAAATCATTAACTGGACGAGGTCAAAATTTATCAATTAAAATCAATTTTACTTGAAATGATAAAAGGCCATCTTTGTTTATTCCTTCACTATTCTTAAAATGTGTATCCCTTGTTAATCCCAATTTGAGCTTGATATTATATTTCTTTGAAAAAACCCGACATGGATCACACCCTCGCACTGGGGGCAAACACTGGGGGCAAATAAGAGATTTGTAGTTTGAGGATGCAGTGACAATATTAGAATCAACAAAAGAGGGGATGTTTAAGAATGAAAACCCAATATCAGAGAACAAGAAAATTGATGTAGGACATGACAGAAAAACCAAGAGTCGATGCTAAGGAAAATTTAAAAAAAAAAAAAAAAAAAAAAAGAAAGAAAGAAAGAAAAAAAAATTGAAAAAAAGAAGAAGATAAAAATTGAAAAAAAAAAGAAAAAGAAAAAAAGAAGAGAATATTGAACTATACCATGTCCATCGGTATCTTTGGTCAAACCTCATGTGAAAAGAAATGTTATAAAGATTATCGAGTATCCAAGATAGGTTATCCATCAAATGAAGATCTTGCAGATTTATTTTGTTATACTGTATTGAGTGCAACAAGATGGAATAACGTTAGACGATAAATGTTGGTTCGGGTTTTAGCATTTCCCTTTTAAGTTTGAAATTGTCAATGAAATGAATGATATGATTGTAGAGATTCTTAGAGCATTGGTTGGTTGATAAAAATCACGTTAAGATAATTAACGTATTTTTATGAAATCTCTTCTACAAGGATAACAAGAGAAAAGGGTTGACGACTAGCAAATGGTGATCCTTGGTCTTCGAAACCCTTAAACACCTTTTTGAGCCTATGAATATCCTTTTTCTTTTATAGCCATCAACCATAGCCTCATTATATGCTTTTAAAAGTCCTTCTTGATCAAGCAAATAATTCTAACTGATAAGTGGCGCTCTCAAAATTGTTAGAGTTTTTCCATAAGGGTTATAATTTCATGAAGTAAATTACAAGTTGTTATGCATATTGATAAGGTAAAGTACTGAAAAATGAGACAATTTTTTCGACTGAACCTCAGATCTTTACTTGACACTCAAATTGTTTTGGAAACCCCAAATTATCACTTCATCTTGTGCCATCAAATTTCATACCCCAAAATCAGAGATTTGAATTGAAACAAAAGAAAACCGTAAAAAGACAATTTCAATCTCACAATGAGTCAATTACTGTTTGCAAAATACAAAATATTTACAGGTCTGCATTTAATAAATATCGTGTGTTGGGTATTTGACCAAATGAATTTGATTTTCAACAAATGACATCTCTTTGATTTTAATGCAATGATTAGACTTTGGATGCACATGATCATTGAAATCGGTGACTTAATTTTAGAACAAGAAAGATGTACAAACAGAGGAAATATTGACTGGATTTGCAGAATCTTTGACATTGACAATTCTTGATTATCATCAGAAAGCTCAGCAGTTAGAGGCCACAGTGTAGATCTTGATAAGAATGCAGAAATTTCACATCAGCTTGGGGGCAAAGAAATACAAGTAAATAATGATCCAGTTGAAATTCATCAATGAGCACCAACAGATTCAACTCAGGGCGGCATTGCTTAGTAAAATATGATGATTTAACAAGCTCCAGCAACGGTTGAGACTAGCATTGCAGTTGAAGGGCATCTTCAGATTTTGAAATATCAGCTCACTCGTGGATTTGGTTGTCTCCAAAAAGATTTTATCGCATAAGTGCATATTGATAAATGTTGAAGAGTATGCAAGACACCAAGATTGACTGAGAAATAATTTGCTTTGAAGTCAGTCGACTCAAGGTTCAATTCACTGCGTGAATATGGAAGACAGAAAGAACCTCGTCAATGACAACCGTATAATTCTTTGCATGGACTAAGAAGAGTTTATTCAGAAGAAATTGAGTCTACGATGGAGAGTTTTAGATTGCATGACTGAACAGTCGCAAGGCATATTTCATCGCATGAATGTGGGTGGCGATATCATTACATCTCTTCTCACGGGCCGAGAGAAATTTATTGATGATAGCATGGATCATGCGACGATGAGTTTTAGGTGCATTTATGGATGACCTGACAATTCCATGAAGATTGATGATGACATATGCAGAAGCAATATGATTCAGTTAATGAAAAACTCCATGACTGATTGGCAACCGAAGATGAGATCAGCATTAGCAAGCCTTGCAATGAGTGTTGGCAGAACACACGTAAACCAAAGACTGGTTATTGAGAGAATCCAAGGAAGTTGATGGCTGATTACACTCTTTCACAATGAATCAAGTGACACTACACTTGGGGGCAAGGTCAGACTTGATAAACAATGAGAGCAGAGATTATCGCAGATAGCCCAGAATAAGCAATGCACTTAAGGTGGGTGAATGAATGACAACAAAGCTTTGGAGACTAGGCAAAGACATTCTATGACATTGGAGCATCAGAGAAAGAGGGACCTATATTTCTCAGGTAAGTACATGCATCATCATGCATTGCATCCCCATCTTCATCAATTACATCCGGGTTGGTCACCCGTTATAATGAGACTTTCACCTCCATCTTCCATCCGGGTTGGTCACCTGTTATAATGAGACTTTCACCTTCATCTTCCACCGGGTCGGTCACCCATTAGAATGAGACCTTCACCTCCACTAACTCGGGCAGGTCACCCGTCATAACCAGACCCGGGTAAGTCATCCGTCACTATCGAGACTCCAACTAACTCGGGCAGGTCACCCGTAATAATCAGACCCGGGTAAATCATCCGTCACTATCGAGACTCCACTAACTCGGGCTCACCCCGCGTAAGTCATCCGTCACTATCGAGACTCCACTAACTCGGTCACCCATCAGAACCGGTAAGTCATCCGTCACTATCGAGACTCCACTAACTCGCGTCATAATCAGACCCGGTAAGTCATCCGTCACTATCGAGACTCCACTAACTGGCGGGTCACCTCATAACGAGTAAGTCATCCGTCACTATCGAGACTCCAACTAACTCGGGCAGGTCATAACACCCGGTAAGTCATCCGTCACTATCGAGACTCCACTAACTCGGCTCACCGTCACCCGGGTAAGTCATCCGTCACTATCGAGACTCCAACTAACTCGGGCAGGTCACCCGTCATAACTAGACCCGGGTAGGTCACCCGTCACCATTAACCATTCTTTCATCTGGGTAGGTCACCCATCACAATGAGACCATCTCCACCATTCTATTTTTCTTTACAACGCTTACTATTTAAAGTCTTTTGCAAGATTTTAGTCGTAAGCATTGTAAAGAGGGGGCATCTGTTGCTACCCAAATTTTGACCCTTTATATTTTATGTTTCGGAAAAAAGACAAAAAATATATAAAAAAGACAAAATATATAAAAAGGCAAAAAAATATAAAAAAGGACAAAATCCAAAAAATATCGTGGTACGAGGGCAAAATTGAACAAATTGAGAATTTAACAGTCAATGCAGGGTCAAATCGCACAAATTGAAAATGAAGGACCAAATTGAAAAGGTGCGCAAGCTGAGGGATGATTGTGAATTTTGCTTTGAAAAAACACTCTATAAATAGAGTGTTAAACCACAAGAAAAGGGACCAAAAAAAAATACATCAAGAAAAAACCCTAAAAGACCTAACCCTAATTTTTTCTCAAAATGGAGGGGCTGTAGCCGCAGCCCTCATCTGGGCAGCAGCTGCAGCCCCCCCCCCAGCCCCATTTTCCCCCCAAATTTCCTTCATTCTCCTCTCTCCGGCCAGCCACAGTTCCCCTCCCCTTTTCTTCTTCTGACTTGCGCCAATCAGCCTCATCCTCAGTCTCCTCTCAAAATCCCTTTCCCTTTTGCCGTTCAGTCCCATTTCCCCATTTTCTCTGTTGTTTTCCCCTTTCACTCCCGTTCCTTCTTCTTCCCCCCGATCATCTCAGCCACAGCAGCCCCACGAGCTCCTCTCTTTTCTCTCCTTTCTCCGTCCAGACCCCACACTCTCTACCTGTCTGGCCGGCGACTATAGCCATTTCCCACACAACCTCCATTCACCGCCAGCCCCACCTAGCTCACCCTCACGATCTCCCATCACCTCTTACTTCCAGCCAACCAGCCACCGCAGCAGCCTCACCATGGCCAGCCCCACCGTCCCGTGAAGAAGAGAAGAAGAAGAGGAAAGCAGAGGAGGAAGAAGAACGGACCGAGGAGAGAGAGGAACCCACCTGCTTTGTTTGTGTTTGTTTTCTGTTTTTTTTGTGTTGCAGGTCTTCAGACCACTCTCGCCGGCAAGGAAGAGAAGAAAAAGAGGAGAAAAGAAGAAGAAAATCCGAGAGTTGAAGGTGCCGAGAACAGATCTGAAAAATTGAATTTTTGATGCTTGTCTGCTGTTTGTGTGTGTTTTTGTTTGTTTGCAGGTCACCATGAGAGCCACCACCAGCGAGAGAAGGAAGAGGAGAAGGAACAGATCCGGCCATCCCCTGCCTTTACTGTTCACCGGCGGCGGCGCTTGGAACCACGCGCCGCCAATGACGGTGGGGCGTGAACAGACGCGCCACCAGTGCCCTTTGCCTCTGCCACTGTTCCCGAGACTGTTCCTGAGTTGCTTTTTGTAATTTTCTTTATATTTATGTGTTTATTTGAATTTTTATTGTATTTTGAATTATTATTTGTAAAATGTAATTTAAAAGAAAAAGAAAAGACATGTGTGTGAGTTGTATTTGTAAAAATATAATGAGAAAGAAAAAAGAGAATGTGTGAGTGTGTTGTGTTGTTTTTTTTATTCATGCAATTATTTATGTTGTTATGGTAAGAAAAAGAATATAAAAATAAAAAATGTGTGTTTTCTTTGCAAATGGCCAAAATGTTTATTTCCCAAAAATTAAATTTAGATTTAATAACAAGTTTATTAAATCTTTCAAATTGGCCTAATATTAAATAAATCATCAAATTAATTCATGGGAATATGCGATTAATTTTAGGTAGCAATTGCCGGATTTACGTGTAGGCTAACATTTACATATTCGGGAATAACCACTAAAATCGTCAGTATTATTCTAAGTGGTGGTCGATTTCTTTATGAATCGATCAATCATGAAATTAATGCATGGGGATTAATGGTTAATTTCAGGTGGTAAATGAAGAAACTACAAGTAGGCTAGCATTTGCATATCTGGAAATAATCAATAAAATTCACTGGATTATTTTGAGCGATAACCGATTTTTTTTCGCAAATCGGAACATTTTTTCATTTGAATAATTATGACTCATCGAAACATTTAAAATCACGTCAAAAAAATAGTCAATGCAGCTTACCTCAGGTAAGGCGTAGTAGGGGTGCTAATACCTTCCCTATACGCAACCAGTCCCTTACCCTCGAATCTCTGACCAGACCAGCACAAATCGGGTGATCCTAGCGACCCTCAACAGCAAGGTGGCGACTCCTCAACAACTCCATTGCGAGACACCAAAAAGACCCCCCTCGACGAGGGACGCCGCGTACACCATTTTTCGGGGTGCGACAAAAATTATTTTCAATAATATTTCCAAACAATTAAAATCATTAAATTACCCTAAAAATAACAATAAAAATAAAAATAAAAAAGCAAAACAATTAAAAAATCACTAAAATTATTATTATTATTATTGCGTAAAAAATGAAATAGTAAAAACATCTAACCCAAATAACAGATAAAAATAATATAAAACACAAAAAAGAACAAATGGAAAAAATAAGAAATAATAATTTTAAAATGATTACTGATATAAATTAAAATTCCAGGATTGAACCAAATAAAAATAAAACCCCATTAAAAATAAAATGGATAAAATTAAAAGCACATGTGCATAAATATGGGTAAAAAGTAAACAATGTCCAAGAAAAAATGAAAAAACAAAAAGAATTAAATACAAATAAAAAATTCAAAGAATAAAGGATGAAACAAAAAATAAAATACACAATTAATTTTAATCGAATGATAAAATTAAAACAAATAAAAACCTTGGGACCGAAATAAATAAAAGTATTTTAAAAAAAAATGCAATGTAATTTTATTGAAGAATAAAAGAATAAATATTAAAATAAAAAGTTACATATACGATCACTTTTAATTGGAGGACAAATTAAAAAAAAATATCGCATATATATACACACTATTCACTTGATGCATAAAAATACTTGAAAATATTCATCATCATTAAAAAACAAAATGATATGAATGAATTACCCATAAGTAATCCATGTATAACTCATTAGTAGAATCATTGCCCATTATTAATAAAAGCCTAAAATAGAATGTTGGATTAAAAGAAACACAACTTTTTGTTAGTCGAGAATAAGAATTTTATCATAATTATTAAAATCAAATAATTAAAATTCAATTTTTAAAAACCATTCATAAAAAGTATTTATCAAAGATTATTCAAAAAATATCCAGAGGCAACAAAAAAATCATATAAAAAAATTGACTTGACAACAAAAACCAAATTACCACATCTAACTAAAAACGACGTAGTCACCATCCACCTCTATAGCCAACAAACCATAACTCCAGCATTCACCAACTGAAGAAAAACTACACCATTATTTTAAATGCTTGCAATCTCTCTCTCTCTCTCTCTCTCTCTCTCTCTCTGCATAAGCCACAGTGCAACAATGAATTGCCAAGGAGACATCCTTGAAAACTCTAATTTAACCCTAGCCCTAACCAATCTTTAAATTAATCTCTTTACTACTCGTACTCTCAAAAAATATCCAAATCTTTCTACCTCCAACGTTTGATTTCTTCCTGAGTTGACTTAATGAGTCGCTTCCCAATCAACTGAACTCAGTGAATCAAAGTTTTTTTTTTAATTTGGTGGTGGATTTTATTAGGAATGTGAAAAAATAAAAGGAAATAATGAGAGTTCGGGTGAAAGTTATTGTAGACCATCAATACCTCTATCTATTGTTGTTGCTACTACCACGACGTTGTGTAAAGTGTTTTAGCATTGATAGTGTGCCTCTGTCAACTTTAAAAAGACTCTGGCTCGTCACCAATCCCTTGTAAGTTATTAAATTTTAGATTTGTTTGGCATCTGGATTTTCATTTATTCAGTTAAAAAAAATTGAGTTTTGGTTATTGTTTATGATTTTGTATTTTAATGGGTTTTGTATGTAAATGGGTTGTGTTTGTTTTGTTAATTGAGTGATTAAAGTTTGATTTTTGTTTGGATTGGATTGTTTTGGTTTGTTTGCATTGATTGTTTTTTAAAAAAGATTTTGTTGTCCTTTTAGTTGCAATATCTAATATACTAGTAACAATCACGGGGAGAACCATTGCACACCAGCATCAAACCAGACCAAAAGCAGGTCAGAAACTCCCATCCCCTCTGCTTGAACTAGTCTCAGCAAAAAACAACCCCTCACCCCCTTTACTTGAAACACAAACCCAAGAGATGAATATAGCGTCAACAAAAACTTAAAAACCAATCACACCTTAGAAAAAATAAAACTAGTCAGGTTTATTAAGGGTAGAATAGTCTGCACACTATTGCAATCCACATTGCATTACCTCATAGTCTACAATATTCCAAACAAGAAAATATCCACAACATTTATATTTTAGTTAATATTATAATATTCTATTTGATTAATATTGTATATATATACTTTAAAGCTTTCAACATGATACCTTTGAATATAAAAAATGAATATTACAATTAATTTCATTAAAGTTTTTTTTTTATGTTTGGTCCACATGCATACTTGAGCGTGGGAATAGTTGATTTATTTAAATGGCACACCTCAGCAAAAAAAAAAATATATATTTAAAAAAAAAAACAGGTTTTAGTCAAATAACAGGTCCCCTTGAAATTTTGTCAGGTTAGGTTGATTATTATTTTTATTTATTTATTTTATTAGATCCGGTGTTGATGTATCGGCATATCCAAGTTTTAGAGCAATGGATATAGTTATTTATTCAAATTTGGAGGCAACTCATACATGTATAGCCTTAGAATTCCATCTTTAATTCAAAAACTATCAACTGCAAAGGAAAGAAAATGTTTTTCCATGAACTGTACTCACTTTCCTCTCAGTTAATTAACCAGCAGAATTCTATAACACTGAAATATATTGGGGGTCCTCCCAGGTTACCTTATAGCTCCCACCAATTACTGATGAAGGAGCAGCCTCCATAACGCTGGATTAAACAGGGAGATGAATTTATGGAAGTGAGTTTGGTGAAGTGGAAACAGTTGCCTGCTGAAGATGCTACCTGGGAGAACACAGCTCTCTTACATAATCATTTTCCTGCACTGAACCTTGAGGACAAGGTTCCTGTTGGAGGGGGCATTGATAGACCAGGAAGATCGGACAGAAACCCTAAGAAGAATCCCAAGTTTTCAGCTTGAGAAAGACCAAATCTTTATATTTATTCCTCTAACGTTAGCAATGAATAAGATAAGCATTTTCATTTATCAGAAAACACTTGTGGTTTAGCTTTCACCCAAAGAAAGCCAGAGTTTATAAACGTTTTTGCTGTTGATGGCAATTTTGCATAAAAAAATGCCTATCTTATTCATTGCCAACGTTCCAATTGTATTGCACTGTTAGCTCATAGCTCAGTCAAAGTTGTTACAGCGTATTCTCACTTGTCCGTTTTCAAACACCCCGACATTTCCAAGGTTTACCAATGACGCTGCAAATTCTCTGAAGAACAATAGAAAATGATTCAACAATTAATCCATCTTGTTCTATAGTCACCAAGCAAGGCTTGATCTGATCCGAAGACTCCTTTTCCTTCTATAACTCTCTTGTAATAATCAATATCGAGAGTTGATGAGATTGAGTCCAGGAATTCTCCTGCATTAATTTCTTCTTTAGATTCTTGGCGAGCTGAGCATTCATGCTTGGATCAACATCATGAACAGATAGCTAAAGTTTTGAAGTCGAGCTTCAAAAGAAGAGCAATGTGAGAGTCCTAAAGCATAGCTTCCTGACAAAGCTACCAAGTCTTCAACTCCTAGACGGTCCACTCTTAATTGGAAAAGCTTTCATGAATTAGCTGTGTAACATTGAAGGTTGGAGCTGGTAAGTTGATTGTATCATTAGCTTTTGACACACCCTCTTCCATCTTTCCTTCCTGTCAGCACATCCCTAGAAGGCCCTCCAGACTGATGAAAACTTCACAAGTGAGATGATATTAGAAGAAAACGAAACAATATTTTGCCATTTAATATTCATATATATATGGACATGCATGTAGGAAAGTGTTGGGATCGAGCGTTTGTTTCTTTTTACCATGGCTACTACATCTCTCGCTGCTATGGCTATGATATCAGCACATCAGACCATGTGTGGACAGGCCATCTCAAGCTCAGCTTTGGCATCATCAATCACATAGAATGATCGAACTGAGATGTTGGGAGGGCCATCTTTCTCTGATTGGTTTCCAGGAAAAAATCCTGCGAAATCGACGCCTCACATCCCTGTATCAAGAAGTGATCCAGTAATATCATATACCAAGTACTGTGTTCTGAATTGAATAGTAGGTGAAGACTCCTATCCGTGAATTTGTTTACATTTGCTAAGAGAGGAGTTACATACCCTGATGAAGCATTACGAGCTATCTCTAAAATTATTTTCTCTGCTTTGTGTACATGTTTGATCATGGTAATGATCATTAAGCGCAACTTTTGAAGATGAGATCGATCAAGATTAAGAGAAGGAAACTTATTGCTAAAGACGATAAGATTGTTGATGTAAAAGATTAAAAAAAATTATTGTTTTGGTATATTTCTGAACCAATAATACTTTCAAAAATAACTTCAATTACACTTCTAAATAATTACTAAATTTATCTAGTAATGATATATATGGTTTCAACCTTTTTCCAACTTCTTTTGTTGGGCTTTATAAAGCTATCTAGCTCTCAGCATAAGAGCCCTTGAAAAAGAAATTATTTTTTCCAGATTATTTTGATATAGAAATGAATTTTTAATATATATATATATATATATATATATATATATATATATATTATTTTGATTTATTTTCAAGTTAAAAATATTTTTTAAAATAACCATTATAACAATAAAAAACTTTGAGTTAATGGATTATATTATTTTAACTACACTGTGAGGTTGTTCCATGGTCAGCCACAATGCAATATTAACTATCTCAATCATAAACAATGGAAATAGCTGAGTGAAACAATATTTCAAGAAAAAAAATTAGGAGAGGGTAGGGTATGGGAAGTCTTGCGCTCTCAAGTCAAATTTATTACCTATAATTGAATTTAAAATAATGGATCATGGGTTGAGTTTTTGATATTTTTTAGAAAATAAATCAAAATAAAAAAAATAAAAGTGTAATTCATAATTAATCAAATGTTGAGAATATTAAATGATAAAATATTTTTATTAAAAAAAACATGAGTTAATAAGATTAATTCACGATGGGAATGAAATTAAGATAATTATAAATAAAACAAATCATGATAAACTATAAAATATAATTTTTAATAAATTAAGTTTTGAATAATAAAATTAAAAGAAAAAAGAAAAAAAAAGCATACTTTGCTGGAATCTCCCAATGGCCAAGATGAAACTTAGCAAATTAACATCCTTGCTTCTTCTTCTTCTTCACCAAACCTCATGTAAGCCTCTTTGGTGACAAGGGATTTTTATTTTTATTATTTGCTTTCGGGGATTTTTCTTGTATTTGGTAAGAACTATAAAATGAAGCTTTAAGAAAGCTCGTAAAACTCTTCAAGATCTAGCTTGGTTCAAGAATGAAGTTAAAACAAAGGAAGATGAAGCTTCAGTTTTCAAGAAAATGGACAAGATTCACCTGTTAGATTAGTTGGATCAACTCAATTTCCTCGACCGCATCAATTTTGTTTTAATAATTTTTTTTATTTAAAATGAAATTCAGTTCAAATCAAGTTTAGTTCATCCATCGATTCATGAAATATACCAGGTTTTATAATTATAATTTTAAAATGTTTTAATATGTTACAACATGATTAATTTTTACAATTATCACCAAACATTTTTTTTTTTGGCTAAAAATGCACATCTTTTTCCCCAGACCAGCCACAGGTTCACCAAACCAAACTTTCCATGAAGAACCGGGTGAAATGAATCCAGGGTAAGCACAGAGTAAAGACAAAAGGGCTTATGATCCAAAAATCCCACAGATAACATAAACAAAACCAAAAGAAAAACCGTGTTCTACTCCTAAAACCTAAGAAGAAGAAGAAGAAGAAATTCACTCCCTAATCGTAAAACACTACCAGTAATCCATTAACATTTGTGTTAGCCCCCCAAGATGATTAAACGCAAGCCAGTCATCTCAAAACGCAAGATTCTGAACATAGTGCTTGTTGATGATAATGATTCACAGCATGACCCAAATATTGAAGCTCCTTCTTATCATAAATCTCCAAAGAAAAATCCCTTAACATATGTGAATCACCACCAGTAATTGATCCTGAACTTTAAGAGCTCATTAACCCAATTTATTAGAAGGTGACCCCCCTGACCCCAGTGACTCACCTCCACCAAAACCAACACCAACACTACCAGCCGATTGGACCCCAGGATGCATAGCAGAAACAAGGTTAGAAATAGGCTTAGCAGCCATGTTAAAATATGGAGTTGTACTGGCAGCGGAAAAAGCCCAAAACTGAGCCTGATTAGAGTCACCAACGCCAGCACTACTTCCTTGTGGGAACAGAAGTGTCCCCCTTGGCCAAATTGGCACCAACCCTTGTGGACTTGTACTTGCAATGGGAGCCAAACCTGCAGAAACTGAATCCTGATGAGCGGCTTCTGTAAGATCAACAAAATCACTATTACAAGGTCTCTTACGTTTTTCCTGAGGCACCAAACCATCTGCATCAATGCCTGCTTCAGCCGCTGTTCTTGCTGGTGTTTCCGTTGGGATTTTTGATGTTTCATTCAAAGAAACAGCAATTGCAGGTACTGCACCTGTACCTGTTGCTGCAATAATTGCTGGCTCTGCGCGTTCAAGCAACCATTGTATTGTCTCACCCAAAGACTTGTGACCTAGTTCTCGAGATAACTGAAAAATCCTGCCTGCACATGTTGCTGGGATCCGAACTCTCCGTCCTCGACCGTCTACTTTTGTGTGCCTGTCTTTTCTGTTCCTCTTTGCTGCAATTACTACTTGCTGTTGCTGTCTTCGTGCTTGATGTAAAACAAGAGAAGAAAAAGAGCCTTGGTTGATTCTTTTATTGTTGTTGCGTTCCTCAAATTCTTGGCGTTCTTCTCGGTCTGTTAAGGTTTCGTCTTTGAGTTCTAGTTGGCTAGAGAGGTTTGCTGTGGTGATGCTTTGTTCTTTGTCTATTTTTTCAATGGTGTGGTGGTGGTGACGGTGGGTTTGTGAGTCCATGGCCAAACATGAAATTTAAAATTTTGAGAAAAAACCCAGAAAAGATTAACAAGGACCCACAAAAATATTGATGAAACCCAGATAGAATCAACTCTATTTTTAGTGAAATTCAAAAGTTCTTGAAACCCTAGCCCCACTTATCGTTGCAGAGAGGGACCCTCAAACGAGACTATATATTTGGGGAAGATGAAGAATCAACGGATGTGAATGTAACACGTCGTTGATAAGGATGGTGATACGGGAATAAACTGAAAACAAAAAAAATAACACTAGAATTTTAATAAATGAAAATCACAAAAACAATAAAAAATAAGGGTGAAAATTTCAAAATCTTAAGATATGATGGATGAAGTAGCAGTTTTATAGCTTCACTAAGAAAATTAACATTTGAAAACTCCTATAAATATTTAGATGTAATATGATTCTTTTAAGCTGTTATTCTGGTTTGGTGCGATTATACCTCGTTTTGAGTTTAAACTTGTCCAACCGATCTACAAAACAAAATATATTTGTTAGGACATCCATGTAATATGTTAGAGACAATTTTTCATCGAATTATGGTAAACCCATAACTAATTATTCAAAATGATTTGATATCGCTAGCCCAACTCTTCATCAACAAGAAAATCATCCTCGCCCAGCTATTCATAAACTCGAAAATCATCCTCATGTCATGAAACCATCCATTTAAGATGATCCAGTATTTCCCTTTCATTCAACTGTTATTGCCTCGTTTTTTGTTAGCCTTGCATTATCCGAACCTTGATTCAAGAATTATTTTATCTTCTAAAAGATGAAAAAGACGCGTTTTTTGGAGTTTATGGAAGGATTGAGTGAGCAGAGCTTCTCGAGGAATGCACTCCTCTTAATTCTGCCTTGACATAGCAACTGGCAAGCCCTCATCAAATCGCCTCATTGATGCCCTTGCTAGCCACCATGCTCCGGTCATCACTGATTACTAGCCACCATGCTCCGGTCATCATCAGTGATGACATTGAGCTCCTCCCCTGGTGAGGATGTCATTGATTGCTCTTAATTCTGCATATTTGTTCGCACACCAGATGCTGTTAAAGCAAAGTTCCTCTTAAATCTCATCAGATCATGAAGAGATTGTTATTCTGAGCTGAACGCAGCATATAGCTGGACAAGTTTTCCAAATCGGTGGTTATGCTATTCTTCCATTTATTTCATGATTAAATCATGCCTCAGAGTTTTGGAGAGAAACCAGCAACGCACCAAGCATGCTTGGATTTTAGTTCCCGAAAAGGTAATGACAATACTGGAACTACTTTTATACTTTTCATGACAAGGATGCAATGCTTTTATCATTAAATAATTATCCAAAGTCGATGCACTGTTCAGATTTTTGCTTTGCTGAAATCTTCTGGTTTTCACAGCCAAAATGTTTCCTGAATATCCAACCCGCAGCGAAATAGAAGTCATTTATCTACTTAATAAACATAAAAAACCACTACACCATCAAGTATTTTCCCCACATAATCTCTATCCATACGGATAAAGAAACACGCAATATGAAGGAACTTATCCTTCAATTTATCATCATCGAACTTGTTCTAAGCTGCCTCCAGGGAATCTGGTGCTGAGGGATTTTTCAATTCTCTAGAGCACTTCTCCTTTGAGGGATGCTTCTTCTGAACAAGTAAGAACCTAGGACTTCAAGAGCCGATGGAACTCCACCAGCATAATCAACTAAAACTTCAGACTGCTCAACATCTATGGGGCTCCACAACTGAAAAGTTGAAGAGACTCCACCTGTTTCAATTTTTTAGCGTGATATTTGTTCTCCACTGCAAGTTATGTTGATCTCTAGTTGTAATTATGATGATCCTACTAACGAATTGGACTTCAATTAATAATGTGCATTGAGCTGAACTTAATTTTTAATGAAAAACATTTTTTTTATTTGTGTTGTAAGTGTTATTCTCGAGCACTTGCTTAAATTCATAAGAAAAAATATTTTATAAAACAAATGCATTTCTTAATTTTCAACAAAACAAATATAGCATGTAGGGGTTGGAATTTCACGATAAAAACCAGTGATGGTTTTAGAAGGAAAAATGTAATTGAGAACTTGTAAACTTTCCTATATTCAATTAATAAAAGAATACTTAGAAACTAAAATGAAATTTACCTTGTAACGGGAGGACTTCATTTGAGATTTGTCAAAAAAATATTACCACCATTTTGAATTGCAACTACGTAAACAATAGTCACTGATTTTCGAATGTTAACTCGAGTTTTTTACCTTTGTACATCATGTTCACTCCAATATCCTGACTTGCAAAATTCAATGGCTTTTTCTTACATATTTTATGCTTCACATAGGAGAATTTAGTTATCAAGAAGTAAGAAGATGAGCAAGATTAAGCATTCTCTGAAATGGGTTCTTTTCGACAGCATTCAGAGATGCAAAAAGTTGACAACTTTCAAGAAAATCCATGCACAGTTGATAACATCAGGGGCTGTTTCTAATGACTTCGTTGTCAACAGGGTTGTTGAGTTCTTTGCAAAAGGTCCCAACTTTGTTGATTATGCATGTGATTTTTTGAGTGAATATGATTGGAAAGTTAGCTCATTTCCATTTAACGCCTTGGTTTCTGGTTACGCTATTGGTGATAGCCCCAAGACTGCATTTTTGGTTTATAGAAGGATAGTGAAAGATGGGTTTTTGCCTGATATGTTTACTTTCCCTGCTGTTTTGAAATCAAGTGCTAAGTTTGTGGGGATTGGTGAGGGTAGGCAGGTTCATGGGGTGATTATTAAGATGGGTTTTGTATGTAATATCTATGTTGAAAATTCACTTGTTCACTTTTACAGTGTTTGTAAGAGTTTTGGTGATGCTAGCAGAGTGTTTGATGAAATGCTTGTGAGAGATGTGGTTTCTTGGACTGGTGTTATATCAGGGTATGTGAGAGCAGGCTTGTTTGATGAGGCAGTGGGATTGTTTTTGAGGATGGATGTTGAGCCAAATGCTGCAACTTTTGTTAGTGTATTAGTTGCTTGTGGGAGAAAGGGGTTTTTGAGTGTAGGGAAGGGGATTCACGGGTTGAGTTTCAAGAGTGCGTTTGGGGCAGGTTTGGAGGTTAGCAATGCTCTCATGGATATGTATGTGAAGTGTGGGTGTTTGCCTGGAGCAAAACAATTATTTGATGAGCTTGCTGAGAGGGACATTGTTTCCTGGACCAGTATTATAAGTGGATTGGTGCAATGCAATTGTCCTAAGGAGGCTTTGGAGTTGTTTCAGGATATGCAAAGCTCTGGTATCGAGCCTGATGGGATTATACTTACGAGTGTTCTTTCAGCCTGTGCCAGACTTGGAGCTCTTGATTATGGCAGATGGGTTCATGAGCACATCGAACGCAAGGCAATCAAATGGGATATTCAGATTGGAACTGCTATGGTTGACATGTACGCCAAGTGTGGCTGTATAGAGATGTCAATGCAGATCTTTGATGGAATGCCTCATAAGAATGTTTTGACATGGAATGCATTGCTAAATGGCTTGGCTATGCACGGGCATGCCTACAAGGTACTTGAGCTTTTTGAAGAAATGGTTAGGGTAGGCATGAGGCCAAATGAGGTGACATTTCTAGCCATTTTGGCAGCCTGCTGCCACTGTGGCTTGGTCAATGAAGGGCGTCAGTACTTTAACCGGATGAAAAGTCAGCAATATAATCTTCCTCCGAGGTTAGAACACTACGGATGCATGGTGGACTTACTTTGTCGGGCTAGACTCTTGGATGAGGCGTTGGAATTGACAAAGGCTATGCCTATGTCACCTGATGTTCGGATAATGGGAGCTCTTCTTAGTGCTTGCAAGGAAAATGGAAATGCGGAACTCCCTCAAGAACTATTAGACCGGTTTGTAGAGTTAGACTCTAATGATAGTGGTGTTTATGTGCTACTTTCTAACATACACGCTAGCAATCAAAGATGGGATGATGTCACGAGAATAAGGAGATTAATGAAGGAGAAAGGTATTATAAAACCCCCAGGGTCAACTGTTATAGAGTTGGATGGCAAGGCTCATGAGTTTATCGTTGGAGACACAAGACATCCACAGGATAAGCGCATTCGTTTATTGTTAAAAATCCTATCAGATCAAATCTTTCATGAAGAGCATCGTGAACACTCATTCTTCATACAATCACACTTCTGTGGTAAGTGCTGTTTTTATGTATTTGTTGTTTCACATCCCCACTTCTGATATTCATGCTTTCATGATAACACACTGCTTCAGAAGTAATAAGTAACACTGAGGCTGCGATCATGGTCTAACGAACTGATCTTTTGCAGCAGCTTGAGTCGATCAAGAATTATTAACTTGCACCGAGGTGGAGAAGGAGACTTTGAGCAAGTCATTAGAAAAGACTCAGGGGGTATCTGCGCGCAAGAGTAGGTGCGCTAAAGTATTTCCAGGATTGAAGACCTCGAAAAGCAGCTAAATGATCTGAAAGCGTATCTATCTAACAGGTAAAACATGCTATTGAAAAAGGAAGGGTGGAAGGCATCAATAGTTTCAAAGCCTCGAAGGAATTCAAGAACAAGCTTGCTGAGTTTTCTGAGGGCCGAGGTACATGTTGAAGTCGTGCTTGTCACCGTGCTCATCCAAATATCCCAAGTCAGTTTTAATTTTCTGACCAAGGATCTTCCCGAATTCAATATGGAATGGCAAAGCTTGGAGAAAAACAAGGCCAGCCTGAATTCACTGAGAAACTTAACGAGGAAAATTCCATTACAGTCAGTGATGCCCCCTCCCCGATCAGTGCAATACTGAAGAAATTGGAGTTCTTCCAGAGCTCGTCTGTAAAAACATCCATAAGAGGACGACTTTATCATTCTCAGAGCTGCAGCAGAATAGGGCCAGCTTCTTATTTTGTAACTTTTGAACTCACCGGGGTGGCTACTGTGAATTCTTTTTTTGATTTACGGATTTGATATCACATAACTTTTCTGAATTCTATTTTAATTCAAATACTTTCTCACATTCAAAAATTGAACTTGTAAATTTATTCATTTAACTCGTGCTTGTATATATTTACTCTCTTGTAGCCCTTGCCCAGGACTTGCTAGATGTTTAGGGCTTTGGTTTAGCTCTTGCCCGGGGCTTGGTAGCTGTTTGGGGCTTGGGTTCACTCTTGCTCCGAGTTTGCTGGTTGCCTGGAGCTTACAGGGTTAGCTCGTAAATCTAAAAATAAAATTTGTATGAATCCTCCTTATCCCTTTCAACCTTTCTAAAGAAAAAAGATATTTGCAATATGAGCTCTCTATCTTGCTATCTGAAATTTAGTGGAAATACTTCTGAGCATTTCAAGGTCGGGGTAGCACCTTGCGATCTTCTGTGCAAAGCCTGTATGTTCATGGTTGAACCTCATCTAAGATCAGGGCCTCAGCTGGATTCAATTTTCCATGTCTTAACACCTGCTGCCTCCACACTTCTCAGTACTTGGTCACCTCTGACGAGCAACCTAGGTTTGACTCTGTTATAGAAGAATCGTTCTAAACTCACTCAACATTTTCTCCTCGCCTCTTGACAACCATATTTAGTTTCACAGAACCCAGAGACTTTCTAGGAAGGAATCCCTATCTCCACAAGCGAAATTGCCTCTCTTATGAACGTTATCGTGGAGGGAGTTTCTCCAACCGATGCCTTAGGGTAGCTGCCCAGCCAACCATGCTCCCAGCAACCTAGGGCTTTTGTAAAACTTCCTTAGTTGGGTAATTACTCGACACATGAGCCGAAAGAGCTTGGAAACGATGCCTTAACCTTCTAACCATAATAACGAATGCCAACTCGACCTGTTGAGGTTTGCTATACTTCTTTTTAGTTGTTGTCATCAATCTACTCCCATAATTCACCTGCTTTTCTTAAGTACCTTCCCTACGAATTAGAACGACGCTAAACGCCTGATGGACATGGCCATATACACAGAGATCTTATCTATGCCCTGTCACTTTCCTGAACTGGAGGACAGGAAAAATAATCCTTTAATTATTTGAATGCCTTGTCACATTCTTGACTTCAGCCCACTTCAGTTTGTTTTCTTAGAGCTTTGAAGAGCATGAAACATTTTTTGGCCAACCTAGCCATAAACCTGTTTAAAGCTGCAACTCTACCAGTCAACCTCTGCACATATCTGACGGTTTTGGGCGGACTCGTTTCCATAATAGCCTGAATTTGTTTTTTTTTGAGTCTTTTTTATGTTTATTTATGTTTTGGTCAAGTAAAAAGAAAAACCCTTATAGATTTAACATTTTTTCTCACTACTTTGCACTCTTGAAATATGTATAACGTTTACTAAATGACACTAACAATCAAATATTTCTTAATCAGTATTCTTTTTTGCTTGATCTCAAAACTTGTGATGGTTATTGGTTAGAAGTCAAATGTAAGACCCATAAAGATGTACACCCATAACTTAGAATAGTTGTGCTAAGCTTCACAACATCCTCTAAAATCACATACACCAGAGCTCCTTTTTTTTTTTATCAAAAAATAATTCAATAAAATTTAAAAAATAAGTAAGATTCTTTTCATTAATTTAGCCTAGATTTTATTATCAAAAAAGAAAAAAATAAGTTCTCTTTGCATATATATTTACAAAGAAGACCGTCTTAAAGAATCCCTATCCTTTATATATGCTATAACCAGAGTGGATTTTGCTTAGCCCAAAATAATCAAGAGTCTTGAAATCATACGTGCGCTCGTCAGCTCGTCAATGTCTCCCACATAATGTCTTGCCTCTAATTACCTCATTACATTGGACATAAACAGTCTTTATCTCTCCTTAATCCTAATCCTAAACAAACACAAAGACCTTATTTAGTCTCCAAATCAAAGTAAAAAACCCAAGTCCTTGGGGACAAGTCTAGTGTGCGTGTGTGCGTAAATGCTGTCATATCTTGTTCGACATAGAAAGCTATATCTTTTGATTTTAAAATTTTCTTGCCGGTTACTTTATAAAAAGATTACTGCTTTTTCATCATAATTTGCAAAAAGATGTCTTCTTTGTATTCGGATGGTAATATTTTTGATCTATTAAGGGATGAAAGAGGCGATATTGATGTGGCAAAATTGGTCTCTAAAGATGAAGCTTTGGCCAAGAAAAAGAGGAAGGAGCGAGAAAGGCTAGAGAAACTACTTGTTCGTAATGGCAATACATTTTATGATGGTGATCTTGCAACTAATAAAAACGTGGTGGTGATGTATAGTCACGAAACTGATGAGCAAGAGGAGAAAAGGAAGGTGGATTATTTTGATGATAACAAGGAGATTGATGGGAAGATTGTAGCCCAAGAAAAGGTTGAACCCAGAAAAGAAAAAGAAAAGAATGGTGAGTTTGTTAAGGACTTAGAGAAAAAAAGGAGAGATCTCAACAAGAAGAAGAAAGTAAAGAATCACATGCCTTATCTGAATGGAAAAGAAGAGGCCGGGACTTCTGCGGAGACCGAAAAGAGAGACGCTGAAAACAAGAGGCCTGTTGAGAAGAAGTTTAAGAAGGGCAATAAAAAAGGAGAGGAGGAAGTTAAAGGGTCAACAGGAGTTATGAAAGGCTTGTTCCTGGTCTTGCATAAGGCTGTGGCCGTGGTAGTTTTCATGACTTTAAGTGCAGTGATGTATAGCACCTGGAAGGAGCTCTGAAAGCATGAGTTTTAGTTCTGTTTAGGGTTTTTGGTTTATTGCTTTACCTTTCTTAGAATTTAATTTGGGATTATGTTTTCATAAACCTAATATCTTTTTTGTTAGAATTTTTTAATATCCTTCTTGCATGAATTATTTTTTAATTTCCTTCTGCATATCTTGAGCAAGCAGGAAGTAATATTGCAGATGATTTTTTTTTTAATAGTTTTAGCAAAAGCAGTTACAGGGAAACTCTCCTTTGGCAAGCCTATAATGGGATCAAGACTCTCTGATACTCTCTCAACTATAGTCACAATTAGCACTGTCTGCAAAGGAAGAGGTGCCCTGCAACTTGTTTGCTAGAGAATTGATGTTTAAGGACAATATTAGGGTTTTGCTGATTGACTTAACATGCAAGCTTCAAAAACACTCGGATGGGTTGCTGAAGATGGAATAAACTCTTGAATTAATGGCATGTGCCATGAATAATGTGATGGATATCCGTTTCTTTATGTCATCAAGACATATTCAGTTGTTTTCTTTGCTTTTTATCTTGGTTATAACCTTATAAACCTACTGATTAATGACATTAAGTTCCTTTAGCAATACTAATCAGGGAAGTAGTTACAATTAGCTCTTAGCTTCCAAGCATCATGGCGAGTGGATCATTCTTGAACCATCAGTAACCTTAAGGCCATCCACGTCAAGAGCCTTGTAATCATGATCAACAATATTCCCAACTTGACAGTATGGTCATGGCTGTCACAAATATCAAATTTGTTCTATAATTTCATTGCTTTCCAAGGAGGAATTCAGTCCTCTAAATACATGTAATATTCCTAATTTACAATTCTAATATTCCTGATTTGTAGTCTGTAATAAATACAATATAATTTGTTATCATTGAGTTGCCATATTTGCTTGATTTACTTGCCATATATACTGACATCCCCCCTCAAATTGATGCTAGCCGATCAAGAAGCATCAATTTGTCAATCATGAGTTGATGTCGATGTCGAGACAAAGCCTTTGTAAAGACATCAGCCGTTTGATGCTCAGTGAAAATATGAGAAAGTGTAAGAATATTATTATCAAGGGCTTCACGAATATAGTGACAATTAACCTCAATATGTTTGGTGCATTCATGAAACACGGGATTAGTGGCAATCTGAATAGCACTCGTGTTATCAGCATGAAGCAATATAGGATGGTGTTGAGGAAATCCAAGTTCTTGTAACAAACCCCGGAGCCACACAATTTCAGAACATGCAACGGACATAGCTCGATACTCAGATTCTGTGGAGATTTTGAAGTATGATCTTGCTTTTTGCTTTTCCATGAAATTAAAGCATTGCCAAGAAACATACACCATCCCATAATAGATCGACGTGTATCCATACATCCTACCCAATCTGCATCACTATAACCTGTTAATTGTAAGGAATTGTCGGCAGGAAAAAATATCCCTCTCCCAGATGTGCCTTTAAGATAACGAATAATTCTCTTGACAGCAGCTATATGAGTTTGATGAGAAGTCTGTAAAAACTGACTAACTTGTTGTACTGCAAAAGAAATATCTAGCCGAGCAATGGTTAAATAATTCAAACTGCCCACCAATTGCCTGTATATGGAAGGATGAGACAATAAATCACCATCATTTTGACAAAGTTTTAAATTAATCTCAAGAGGTGTAAGAACATTGTTTCCTGATTCAAGTCCGTCCAAAAGAAGTATCTCCTGGGTATATTTGTGCTAATGTAAAAATATCCCGTTAGTCATAGAGTGCACCTGTAGCCCAAGAAAATAATGGAGTTCTCCCATATCTTTCATATGGAAGGCAGTGTGAAGAGAACGCTGTAATTTCTCAATGAGTGGAATATCAGATCCTGTGAAAATAATATCATCCACATATACCAGAAGAGCAACAATACCAGTAGCAGTATGCTGAAGAAATAGAGAGGAATCATATTGACTCTGAATAAATTGAAGATCCAACAGAGTAGTACGAAACTTTTCAAACCATGCTCGGGGTGTTTGTTTTAGACCATACAGGGAATGTGTCAACCAACAAACTTTATCAGATGGGTGAGTAAACATACCGGGAGGAGGAGTCATATAGATCTCTTCTTTGAGATCTCCATGTAAAAATGCATTTTTTACATCCATTTGACGAAGTGACCATCTTTTGGAAGCAGCAATTACCAAATAGTTCGTATGATCGTCATTTTAGTGACAGGTGCAAATGTCTCCTCATAATTAATTCCATATGCTTGACAATTTCCAAGAGCAATTAACTATGCTTTATACCGATCCACAGACCCATCAGGTTTCAATTTGACAGTCTATACCCATTTGCAGCCAATAGGTTTAGTGCCACGAGGACAAGAGACAATATCCCATGTGTGATTATCCTGAAGGGCCTGAAGTTCCTCCTGCATAGCTTGTGCCCAACAGTCTTGGGTAGAAGCCTGAGCATAAGTCTTAGGCACAAGATTACTATCAATAGTAGTGGCTGAATATCCATACCTGTTTGGGGCACGAGAAATTCGAGTTGATCGTCTTAGTTGAGGAGCATGATCAGTGTTCGGAAGGGGTAAAGTGGATGGTGGATGACGTTTTTGATATACAATTCCTGGCTTAAAACATTCAAAAGCATAAGATGTACTACCATCATCAAATGTAAGAAGCTGAATAGGAGTGGATTCTGTAGGAGTACAAGAAGGGAAGAAATTCTGATTTTCAAAGAAAATCACATTTCGAGAGATACGAATTTTATGAGCATTTGTGTCATAACACACAAACTCTTTATGAGAATTACTGTATCCTAGAAAAACACAACGAGCAGCTTGGGCTGAAAGTTTATTTCGTTCAGTAGATGGTAAGTGAACAAAACAAACACATCCAAAAACATGAAGAGAAGCATACTCAGGAATAACACCAAATAAAATAGAGTATGGAGATGCAAATTTTAGAACCTGGAAAGGCAAACGATTAATGAGATGAACGGCTGTTAACAGAGCTTCTACCCAAAATTGAGTAGGTACTGAAGAATCAAGTAATAAGGTACGAACAATATCTAAAAGATGACGATTCTTACGCTAAGCAACTCCATTTTGTTGAGGAGTGTAAGGACAGGATTTTTGAAGAGAATTCCTTTGTTTTTGAGATAGTTATGAAATTCTTTGGACACATATTCCCCCCCAAGAGTCAGATAGTAAAATTTTAATATGAGTAGAAAATTGATTTTCAACAAATGCAACAAAAGCCTAAAATGTTGAGAACACATCAGCCTTAGAACGGAGAAAATATATCCAAGTGAAACGACTGAAATCATCAATAAATGTGACAAAATATTTATACTGAGCATGAGAAAGAACAGGACTCACGCCCCACACATCAGTATGTATAATGTCAAAACATTTAGAAGCACGACTACCATGTGAAGGAAATGGTAATGTTTTGCTTTTGCCCAATTTACAAGAACTACAATCCAAAAATTCCATTGAAATTTTTTCCCCAAATATCCATGCTTCATAAAATGGTTCAGTACAGTAGAATTGGGATGCCCCAACTTTTTATGCCAAAAATGAGGATTATTAATGACAGTAGAATAAGCACAAGAATTGATACGAGAAAATTGTATTGGAAATAAATGTCCCACTTTAGGCCCTTTCGCGATCACTTTCCTCGACACTTGATCCGGCACACAACAACCATTATGATCAAATTGAATTTTACAGTTATTTTCTACCATTTGCCCAACAGAAATTAAACTTGTGGATAACTTCGGTGACACAAAAATATTTTCGAAATGAGAACCCAAATTACCAATTGATGAAATCGGAAGATTATCACCATTTGCCACCTGTATATGCTGATTACCCATATATTTTTGCACATTATACAACCCATTTTCACTGCTAGTCATATGATTTGACGCTGCCGAATCCATTAACCAATATTTATCATTTTCCGAAACTATATCTGAATTAATTTCAGATTTTTCTTCTTGAGACCCGACTGCCAACCCGTGATTCACTATATCTTAATTAAATTCAGATTTCTCTCTGACTGCCAACCCATGATTCCTATTATTTGCCAAAATTACAGAATTAAATTGATCTTGCATACCTTGGAACCCAAATGTCGAGAGAACCGAGACAATCATCTGCTGTATTTGCTGCATCATCTCCAACGTGAGAGTTGATGAAGAGCTCATCGTTGACGAAGGTTCTGGTGTCGACGATGAGACAGCTGCAGCGGCCATGGAAGCAGTTCAAAAACTATTTTGACCACCACCAAACCCTAGCCCTCGATTCTGTGGTCGCAGACGACATTCCCTGATTAGATGCCCTTCTTTCTTACAATAATTGCAAATTTTCTTGCTGCAATTTCAAGAAATATGCCCTAATTCCTTGCAATTAAAACACTGAACACCCACACCCACACTCCTCTGTCGTCCTGATTCAACTCGCCGTCCCCTTCCCTGAGCCATGTAAGCCACATTCAACTCAGTGGTAGTGTCCTGAGTCAACTCATGTTGAGTTGTGAGTCTTTGTTCTTCCCGTAGCAATTCCCCCAAGCATTCATCCAAACCGCTTACTGGACTCTGATTGATCAAGCTAGCTCTCACGGCCTCAAATTCTGGCCGGAGTTTCATCAAAAATTGGTCCCTCTGGCTCTCGGCATGAACAAGGTAAAGTGCCGTTAAACTCTCCTTTGGTACTTTAGAGTAAATTATACCAGTATATTCACTCCATAAATTCAGAAATCCAGTGTAGAATTGTTCAATTGAAAGATTACCTTGTTTGTAATTAGCAATTCCCATTTCGATTTGAAATTTTTGAGCCGAGTTGTTCTGGGAATAGATGCGTCGAAAATAATCCCAAATTTCCTTCCCTGTGCCAAATGATCGAAGATTGTTGATCATATGGGGTTCTACAGACCCCAGTATTCACGAGATGATTTTTGCATCATTGGTAGTCCATGCACGCAGCCGCACTGAATCAGTAGGTGCTGGTAATGATCCATCAAGATGCCCCCATAATTCTTTCCCTTTAACAAACATTCGAAATTGAAACTCCCAACTGACATAGTTTTTGCCATTGAATCGAGTAAGAAACGCCTCTCCAGACATAGTAGAAAACCCAAAAAATATCACCAAAAAATATTGACGAAATTCAGTCTATAAACTGAAGAAAATCGAACCTCTAGATCAGAATAATAGCTCTGATACCATGTCACAAATATCAAATTTGTTATGTAATTTCATTGCTTTCCAAGGAGGAATTCAGTCCTCTAAATACATTTAATATTCCTAATTTATAGTTCTAATATTCCTGATTTGTAGTCTATAATAAATACAATATATTCTGTTATCATTGAGTTGCCATATTTGCTTGATTTACTTGCCATATATACCGACAATGGCAGTGTCTGCTCTAAGGAAAATGTTGTACCAAGATTTCTTGGTCTTTGGTTCAGAGGTAGGCTCGCAGTCAAATTAAGGAGAACTTCCACTGGCATATTTATGTAACTAAATTTCAAAATTTCTCTGGAATTAACAACATTTACAACGGTTATCATGCCTTGAACACACTTTTTTAGGTATTCGGGTTCCTTGAAGTAAATAAATGTGACAGAAGGGCTTGTCGTTAGGATTCGTGGTCCTGAGCTTGAGTTCGCTGGATGAGAGTGGGCCGATTACCTTCTCTAGAATAGTTCCACTCAGTTTGGTTGCATTGGCAAGCGAAAGTGAAGTAGCAACAGCTCTAGACATTGCTTCTAGTGTCACTGCAGAGGGCTGTCCTGTCTTGTGTGACCAAAATCCTGATGTGAGTACGCAGAAATAAGAGTGTAAAGCATAATTGATTTGGCTATCACGGTGCAATCTTGACCATGTATGTACCAGCAAAACATCGATGAATTTTGCTTTCCACCAGAGATTAGGTTATTACCAGTTTTAAAAATCATTTTCTATGGGCCAAACTTTCTAAGCTATATACCTGATTTAAGGTAACTCATAGTCTTCAAGAGATCTGAGTCGTAACTGGAATAGAGCTTGTACCACTGGATGTTCAATGTAGCTGCAAAAACTAGCAATGCCCAGAACTTGGATGAGTGAAACCTCAACCGAGATGTGGGAGGGAATGAATAGAACTTTCATTGGATTATCAGTCATCCCTTGTCCAACCATGGGCTGGTCTACCACCACTGTGATGCCATGATCCCGAAGATGAGAGGCTGGTCCAGTTCCACTCAGCATCAGTAGCATGCTTCCTAGTTCCCCCAGCTGATAAGATGTAATCTGCAACAAGTTTGCATCAATTGGTTTTTGACAAGACATTTTGGACATTATGGTTGTGCTTTTTGTATGGACTTTTTCACTGTCTTTGATGTGCATAGTGATGATGGAGCCTGGATACAGAACAAGAATTAATGACAACTTTTACAAACTGGCATGCTGTGAATTCTGGCATTTAAGAAATTTTACAAATTGTAGGGTCATGCTATGGACTATACAATCGATATGAATGATTTCAAAAGATTATGGCATGTTTATTCAAAATTTCATGGTGATAAAGAGGAAGATATGTCAAAATCTCAGTGGTTAATAACAGGAAGAGCAGAGATATTTCCTTCAGTAAGTCTACTTAGCGTGAGAAATCAGTGCTTCAATTTCCCTGGTAGAATGTTCTAAGATTTCATCTAGCTTGACTGCTTTGATGGCTTAATCTATGGTGATTGAGTCTTTGTCACCTTGAAATTTGATAAGAGGACTAATTAAAAGCCAAGAAGAAGAAAAGTTGTCCCCGTCAAGAATGAAAAGGCTGCAGCTTCAGGATTACGAATAAGAAAGCTTAGAAAGGACAGACATCCAATATTAGCAAGCCATCCTCAAAACCAACCAGAATTTTGGATCAAGGAAAAGATCAAAACTTCCTGTGGCAAGCTCAGCATAACAGTTAGAATAGGGGAAATTATGTGTGGATCTTAATCAAATGATCTTCAGGTGTTTAGCTTGATTGCGCTCACTTCAATTAATAGTGATCTCGTGTACTTAGATCGAATTTAGTTTCGAAAAATTTTCATAATCTTTTCTTAGAAATATTTATTTCCTTCTACATGTGTTTTGCTGTGATTTTTACTGTGCTTAAACACCAATAGTATTAATCTTCTGAGTTTTCATTTTATACTATAATAATTCCAATTAGTACAAAACATAAGCAACTCAAACCTATGGATCTGTCTTAGTTGATTTTGTCTGTTTTAGTCGATACATTGCATATAGGAGTTACAAAAACAAGCTTTTAAAACCAAGTGAAAGGAAATGAGGAGAAAAAAATTATCACCTTTTGCAGAGGTAGGCAGCATAGCAATGGTCTGCTAGGATGGCATTTTTTGAGTACCTTAGTTTAAGCTAAAACAGTCAGAGGGCAACTCTCCTTTGGCAAGCCAATGAGATCAAATTCTGCAATGTTTGCAACAATCACCATTGCTTGCCAAGCAAGAGGTGCCCTACAACTGGTTTGCTTATCAAAAGCATGATACCTCTATCTATCTAGCTGCTTCTGGTTTTTGCAGGCTCCCCGAATAACCTTTATAAACCTTCGATGGATCACCAAGTTTGGCATAAACCCCCGAAGTAATGGCATATGCCATGGATAATGCTGTGGATATCCTTCTCAAGAGGTTCGGGAGGGTATATCTGGCAGACATCTTTCTCCACATCCGTGTCTTGAAAAAGCTATTTGTGAGAAAATACGAGAGATTCTTTCTGTTTTTGTCCTTTGATTGAAAGCTAGAAAAGGAAAAGAAAAAGGAAGGGCAGCTGAGAGGAGAATCAGGAGATGCTCCTTCATGCTGTGAAGATGAACCCGTCATAAGAACCTTATGCTTAGGCCATAATATTCTCTTTCTTTTCATTTGCTTTTTTGTGCTGGTTTTTCGGTGTATGGAAGTTCAAATAAGTTAGTGTTTGCTTAACTTTCTTAGCTCTTGTAATCAAAGTCATTCCCCTCTGGATTTCAATTGGCATTCAGTTTCGGACAAGGTTGATTGCAATTGGCATTCAGTTTCGGACAAGGTTGATTGCAATTGGCATTTCCTTTGCATTTTACCTTTGTATTCAATCTTACAATTCAATTTGTCTACGTTGCTTGGTTAGTCACAAACCTGTAATCATTTTACAGACTTTTGTCAATCCTGTATCCAACAAGATCTTGGTCTAGAAGAAAAGGTAATTTTGTTTCAAGAAAATTTCTCCGCATTTTACCTGTCGGATCAAGAAACAGTCATTGCCTTTATGTTTCAAGAAATGTGTAAAAGATGCTACTGCCAGTAGACTACAAGTGAGTGAATTGATCTTATTCGCCGATTGTTGCGAAGATCATACTTGATGGACTGCTTATATTGCTTCAAATCACATCATGAGCAGTTGTCCAAATAATTTGCAAAATTAAAAGAAAATCAGACATTAGATTTCTTAAAATTTCAAGTGATAAAGCCCAGTCGTATGTATTTTCAGTATCTATACATATTGACACTGAAAATTACTGAAAGCATCGCCCACATACAACTGATGGTGATTTTCAAAAGCTTGGGAAGAATTCATTGTCTACTTCCTCCCTTGTATAAGTCTCTCATACAGAATCCTCTTCCCCATATATCTGCACCACAAAATTAAATAAATACAACAGTGAATATCATTTTCCTTTGGCAAAGGTAATTAAGTACAAAGTTGCAGCAATTGAAATGTTAGTATGTTACCTTCCTAGCATCATAACAGTAGCTTGAGGATTGGTCCCAGGTGAATCAATGAAAGTGGAACCATCAATAACCCTAAGTTTATCCACGCCGAGGACCTTGTAATCATTGTCGACAACCTTGCCAACTTGGCAGCCTCCATGGTAATGCCATATGGTCATGACAGTATCTGTGCAAAATTGTTCCAGGGACATTGCTGTACTGAAATGTCTTGGTCTCAGGTTCACAGGCAAATTCACCATCAAGTCAATGAGAGCTTGCACCGGCATATCTTTGTATCGGAATTTTGAAAATGCTCTTGAATTTACTACTTCTGTAATGGTTCTCATGCCCTGAACACACCTGTGCAAGTCCTCTGGTTCTTTGAAGTAGTTAAACTTGACAGAAGGGTTATCATCTGGATTTGTAGTCCTGAGCTTGAGTTCACCTGTGGAGACTGGACCGATTACTTTCTCAAGAATTACTCCACCCTGTAGAGTTTCAGCCACAAGGGAATTTAAGGTTTCAGCAGCTCTAGACATGGCTTCTGCTGTCACTGCAGAGGGCTGACCTGTCTGCGTATGGGACCAGTTGAAGTCGTTAGCAGAAGAAAAAACATAGCAGCATTGTTAAGGAAAGCTGAGTTAATTACCTCATTTAAATGCAACTCATATTCCCTGATAAACTTATGAACCCAGGAGTAAGCAAAACTTAAACCACTAGCTGTTTCAACATAGCTGTTAAACTTAGTAATGCCCACAACTTGGATGAGTGAGACTTCAACTGGGATAGGGGAAGGGATGAACAAAAGATTCATTGGATTATCAGCCATCCCTTGACCAACCATGGGCTGATCCACCACTACTGAGATGCTATGAGCTTGAAGATGGTTAGCAGGTCCAATACCGCTTAACATCAATAGCTGGGGACTTCCTAGCGCACCTGCTGATAAGATTATCTCATTCATGGAGCTCCTCCTCAAGTATGCCCAGTGCTTGAGGCCTAATGAATCTTCGAAAACCACGCCATATGCTCTAGGTCTTGGCCATGGTTTTCCTGTATTAGCAATGTTCAATTACATTACAGCGGAATTTAATACTATGAAATTAGATTAGCAATGTAACATGCCGATGAGTTCTATGGCTTTGTCTCACCTGTTTCTGTAAATAAGATCTTATGAACGGTAGCATGCAGATAAACTGAAATATTCCTTGGCTCAGCATACTCTAACAAATCAGCAGCAGTGTGTCTATGACCATACTTGTCAAAAATTGACCCTCCAACTTTAGTCCCATAGATATGATCATATGTAAATCCGTTGTAAGGCAACACTCCAACTTCTATCAACCCATCTCTAACAGCTGATTGCCATTCCAACATCGGTGGCTCAAAGGCCACCTTGTTCTCAACCCATGCATAAGACTTTTCAACCAATTCTGGATTCCAACCGGCTTTCTTCACATAATCAGCACTCGCGTGAGTGTAAAATCCTGCATTCAAGGCGCTCCCGCCGCCTAAGACACGCGCGCGAGCATTATAGACTCCATCCTCGGAGATGAATTGCTGGGAAGCCGAATTCGGAGAGGTATCGGAGACCGAGCTTGCAAAGTTGGCTATGTTCATTATTTTAGGATTACCATATGGAGAGCCACCTCTTTCGAGGACCAGAACGCTCGCACCTTGTGAGAGTGTTGCAGCAAGTGGACAGCCCGAGGTTCCTCCGCCTATGATTATGTAATCATAGTATAAAACATGGGGTGCTGAGGTTGCTTCATGAACAAATGTGTAATATGGAGCTGCAAAACATTCGTCAATTACATCTTGACATGATCAGAAGGCCATGTAAAAACCAAAAATTGCAATAAAAATGTGACAACAATTCTCATACCTTTCTCCGACTGACAGAAGCTACGAGACATGGAAAATCCGGCTAGAACAATCACGATAAATTCCCAGGAGTACCACAAATCCATATTCTGTCAACTCTTAACTTTCACGTCCTTAAAAAACTGTGAGTTACAAGAAATCTTATTAGTTTACACCACCAAAGCAAGACCTTCTCTACCTTTATATAACCTTAATTAAAAAGTGGTCCTATGATGTAATTAAGTGGTTTAACATTCTTTTGGTGCAAAGAGTTCCACTTTCTGCCATGTGAAAGACATAAACTTCTAGTTCAACAACATAAATTTAACCTCACTTGTCCATCTAAAGAATGAATGTCCTTGTACTTCGTTGCAATTCTTGACGTGTGAAAAGATCGAGGCAGCTAGCTACTACACCTTCCCTTTAAGGCAATCACAGAAGAGAAAAAGCTTTAAAAGTTAGACATCATCAAAACTAAGAACCTTGAAGATCACATTTTTGAAGTAAAAACAGTGAAGGCATTACAAATTTACAAATCACTGGATTAATATAGTATGCATGGTTTGGTGGGAAGTTGGGTTCTCTATTGACTCAAGTTCATGCGAACATTAACTTCATCTGCCTACCACATGCAACTAATTACCACACCTTGATCTGTTGAATTGATGTGATGGTGAGAAACATAATTTATTCCTTCACCATTTTGGTGAGAATTACAAAAGCTGAATCTGAATCCAGATGTGATGAAATTCTTGGACTAATGGAGATATTTTCCAAGGATCTTAGAGGCTAATTCATTCAAATGTCGTCTCATTAGTTGGAAATTTTGTCAAACATGTAGAAATCTAAGAAAAATAAAAACCAAGATGGAAAATGAAGAATGGTTTTAGGTTAAAATAATAATTTTCCCTCATAGATCCATCCATTTTCCACTTAATTTCTACCCCATAGTATGAAATTCCAATTAGAAAAAAAAAAATCACTCTTGCCATTTAATTTCCAAATTAATAACAAAAGGATATTTTGTTCTTTTTTTCTCATAATTTTATTTTGTTTTTCTATTTTGCATGAAAGAATTTCATGCATTGTATTGCATGAATTTCACTACCAATTCTCCCTAATTACTTGTAGATACAAGGATTAGAATGTCATGGAGCTAATCAAGAACTAATGAAATAAGAACAATCTTTTTTTAGAAAAGAAAAGATGTCTAGAATTGAAATGAAAAAAACAATAATAAATTTTTTTATTTAGGATTGGCAAGCTATCTTCAAAATCTATCAACAATTTGGAGGCTATTTAAATATGGATAATTGGTTGTTGAAATTCATTCAATACAATTATCATAATTTTAGAGAGGATGTGTAGATCATAGTTTGAAGACATGATGTGGTTTATGACTCGGTCCTCTTTAATGATCAAGCATAGCCCATATTTATGATTAGCTCAAGGTAGAAATGCCGGCGTGATCGAGGTTGTTTTTAAAAATAATTTTTATTTAAAAATATATTAAAATAATATATATTTTTTTATTTTAAAAAAATTATTTTTGATATCAACACATGAAAATTATCTAAAAACACATTAAAAAATTAATTTAAAGTAAAAAAAATTATTTTTTTCAAAATTATTTTTGAAACACCATATCAAACAGGCCTAAACTAGGTCCACCTTTCTCAGTATATTTTCCTACATGGCACTAAAATGTGATTCAAAGAAAGCATATCTAATTTTCTAAAGAGATGATAAGCAATATCTTTTTTTCTATGAGATATAGTGTGACATTGTTTTAAAAATGATTTTGAAAGAATTTTATTTTAAATTATTTTTTTAGTGTTTTCAAATCATTTTGATATGTTATATCAAAAATAATTTTTTGAAATTAAAAAAATTATCATATCAGTCTAATGAATCAATTTGGTTCGTTCTAAATTTCATTTAATTAGTCCATTCGTATTTTTCAATATTTTGTTTAATTTCGTTGACTTAATTCCTAATGATAACTTGTATGGATGGATATGAGACACTTGTGTGGATATAATATGTTACCAAATCATCCTCTATTATGACACTAAATTATTGATCGAAATCGACAGTTCAATAATCAATAATAATTAATAATTAATTACATGCTAATCCTTCAGAGTATAATTATTCGGTGGAACAATGACTATAACACTTTCCTTATCAAACAAAAGATTGCACCGAGGGAAACCCTCAATTAATTTTCGATTAGCACTAACCCTGATGTTAGGTATAATTCTCTTTCATCACATAGAATATTAGCATTGCATTTCGATTTCAGATCTTAGGATTAAAAATTCTCGACTTTAATTTCACTATTGTTTTTAAATTCAAATTGATCCAAGTATATAAAATCCCAGTAAAAACAGACTCAATCAAACCTAAGCAACTTCAATTTTTTTTTATTAATTGCATATAATTAGATCAACCATTTCTTACTTGAACGATAAACCAATATTCACACTTGAACACTACCAAAAAAATTGGCTAATTAATATGGAAATACCAATGGGATTTGGCTGATAATATTATCAATAGAATGTTATCGTCATAATTTTCATCAGTATTTGCCGATGGATATTGTCATCGATATTTTACCGATAGAATGATTTCATCGGTGGTAAGTATCGAGAGAATTACAGTGAGATTCAAAAACTTATGATATACGATGATGTAACATTGTTTCCGACATAAATACTAACGGAGTTATCAACAAATATATTACGTCGATAATTCCGTTGGTAAATATAGATGGATTGATGAGCAGAATTATAGTGAGATTCAAAAATCTATCATGTACAATGACGTAATATCATTACTAACAGAACTATACACAAGTGTACAAACATAAATATTTCATCGGTAAAGTTATATATAAATTTTACAAGTATAAGAAATGTTTTCCCAAAATATTTGGATTCAATTTAGATAATGTGAAAAAAAGGGTTATACTTACTTACAATCCAGACTAAACATTGAAGCATATCTACAATATTATTTTTTATTTTATTTTTAGATTCGAGGAAACCATAATCCAAAAAAACATATCTTATTGATCTAGATAAATAAATAAAATTCTTATAAAAAATATATATAATAACTCAAATTAAGACTTCTTTTTTGGCTGCATAGATTACTATGGCATGCATAATATTGGAATTGAATGCAGCATGCTTATCCCACACGTAATTGGTGGGGTGTGTGCTTTGAAATTCAATGAGAGGTCCAAATCCACTTGAGCCCTAATCGACCAGGCATCTTTTTGCTCCTTGTATGATGCCACCACGTATTGCGATACTAAACCTAATTGGATAAGAGAATTTTTTCGAAACAAGGAAATTTTATTCTCTAAAAAAAAAAAATATTTAATAGAATTAAATAATTAAATAAAATCTCATTTATTTTATATTTTTATAGATATTATATATTTTAATTTAAATTTCAAATTTATTATTCAAATAAAGAGTTTTTTATTGTCACGCCACATTTCTTATAAACTAATGAAATAAAAGATATATATAGGATCTGCCACCCCTCCATAAATACATGTGATTCATACATGGCACTAAAATGTGATTCACAGATTTTTCATTTTAGTGAAAGGAAGATTTAGTGGAGCAACAAGGACACATCATCACATTTTGTGGCATACGATTAATCAGCATTTTTCTATTTTTTTTTATATAGTAAACTACCATATGTTTTGGCCATAATTTTTATAGTGGTTGGGTATTAACTAATTTATTTTGAAAATATATATATATAATGTGACTATTTTTTCCTTAAACTTAATTCTATAAAGTAAATATTAGGATAACACTAATTATCCTTTGAACACCATAATTTTTTTTATTTCTTAAATACTAAAATAAATTAAATTAATTTATACCAAAAAAAGAGAGAGAGGCTGAATTTAAAATAAATCATTAAATAGATCACTTCACTATTAATATAAACCTTGAGCCTCTCTATTAACATTTTTCAAGCTTTTTTGTATAGTAGGATATTATATTTTCCAAAATTTCCAGTTATCAAAACAACTAACATCATTTTATTATATATTTTTTAATTAATAGCTAAGAAATATTATTGAAATTTAAAATGACTATAACGAACTCATTAAAAAAATTATGTAATTTTAAATTAATTATAACTAATATTTTTCATTCATAATTTCTCTATTACACATGTCTTTTGAAAAAACTTTTTTTTTATATATAATTATTAATTAACCAACGAAGTTAAGGAATCCCATTAAAACTTAAGTTGACTACAACCAACCTATTGAATATATATATATTAAAATCGGCTACAACTAATCTTTTTCATTCGTTGGTTCTTTCTATTATAAATATTTTCCCAAGCTTCTCAGTTATCATGACAGCTAAATTTATTTTTTTAATTATTAATTAACCTAATAAGTTAAATAAATCTATTAAGATTTATATGTATCACAACCAATTTGTTAAAAAGTTTTATTGAATCTGAAATTTATTATATCTATATTTTTTATCCATAGTTTATTAATTATTCTATTTATTTAAGGAAAATTAAATTGATGATTTCTAATAGTATTTATTAATTAACTTAATAAAAGAAGGAATTATATTAAAATTTAAATTGACCACAACTAATAATTTTTATTAATATAGTAAATTATGATAATTATTAATGAGATTGGTTGATTATAGTTAGGGCAACAAAGACAAAAATACCAGCCTTTTATTTTATTTTTATTCGACAATAAGATATATTAGATAAATTTATATTTATAAATGCAAAGCTTTCTATCCATGTAATGTCTTAAGCACCTTGACTATTGATATGAAAAGTAGAGCTTGAAAATCATTCCCAATTCTTATAGTAAGCAATAATCAAAACCCCAACTGCCTCGAAGACAAATGAGTTTAACAATGTCAAGGGAGTGGAAGCAAGTCTTGCCCATTTTACGTACGCTAAATGCTCGATATATACAATAATATTTATCTTGTAACTTCCAACTTCTCTTTCCTTAAAAATAACAGAACCCTAATTGTCAAAATTAACATCCAATATTGTGGATGCAAAGATATAAAATCCTTGTTTTTATCATTGAAAACAGTTGTACGTGAAATGAACACTCGATCGAAAACCCAGCTCGATCGACTCCGGTTATATATTAGCAGGGCCAGTTCTTTTCAATGAAGCTCGCTCGGCATGAACTAGATTCGATTCAACTCACCAAGCCAGACTAGGTTTACGAAGTTTGCTTGGTTGTGTCATATTACCATATGCAATTATGCACGAAGAAAAGGATGTGTGTATAAATAAAAATGTTCCCTCATCGGTTTGAGTATATCGACGACGTGGGCCAATTCTGAATTTAAAAAATATCCCATTATTTTGGTGGTGGCGGTCGGACAATCCCAAATAAAATTTACGAATCATTATATACAGAGAGTGTAGAGAATGGATGAGTAGTGGATGTATGTCTCTCACATATACTTAGGGGTAAAATGAAATGAAATGGAACTACAAAAATACCTTTCTCTAATCTCAAAAGGACCCAATTGAAGCTTTGAACTTACAGAAAACTCTGTGGTGTATATAATTCTTTCCCTATTACAAAGTAAATAAAATTAAATAGAAATTAAAGCATGTTTGTGAGAAGTTATATAAGAAGAAGAAGAAGCGAGCATGCTAAATATTAATTTGGTGTATGTATGCCTATCAAGAAGCCATTTCTCATCTCTCAGAACTACCTCTTCATCATCTTCCTTGACTTTGAGCTGGTGATCTTGATAACAAGTCCAGGATAAACATCATCCGGGTCATGGATATGCGGGTTCTGCTCCACTATAAACGGGTCATTACACTTGTCACTGATGGTGTTCAGGGTCTCTCCTTCTCCAACAACATAGATTTCATCGCAAGGTCTGTCAGAAAACTGGCTCCCCTTGACAGGCTCTTCTGCGATAGAGTTCTCTCTGATAGACCCCAATAATATCAGGCCTAATAGGATCATGGCACAGTAACATGTTGCTGCATCAGCTAATGCTAAGGAGATTCTCATGGTTTTCTTTGAAGAAGAGAAGTCCATGAAAATATAGAAATGGAAGGGATCGATGGCCTCTGAATCTTTCGATGAAGTGGGGAGGAGATGGTCTGGATATGGATTGCTTCGGTTAGGTATGTATTTATATATTTGGCGAGGGACTTTGATGGTATATTTTGTTGGCCCCTTATCTCAGTTTGGTCCTACCATTTTTATTTCTCACATTGCAACATCTTATTTTGTGATCACTTGATCCTTTATCTATAATAGATTAGGTTACCTCCCGCCCAAAGCTAAAAATTGTTTTATATATATATATATGCGCTAAAAATATTGTATATATATATTCAAGATTAGGTACACAGTTTCAAAAACAACCTGAACAACCAACCAGTAAAAATATAATTTGATTTTAAAAACTAATAATTCAACATGATATTTTTTTAATCATTGAGGCAATGATATATTGTATTGACCTGGATCGACTTGTCAAACATGTGTCGCAGGTTATGAACTCTATTAGGTTCAATAATATTTAATTATATGATAAAAAAAAAGAAAAAAAATACAAAGATCAATACAAATCAACTAAATTAAAAGGATAAAAATATGAAAAATATATATATATATTGGAGGATAGGATTGAAAATAATCCAATGAAAAAGAAAAATCCAGTGAATTGACTTTTCTATAGAATATTTATTAGAGTTATAAAAAAAAATCATTATCAAATTGATTGGTAAAATAATATCCCAAACACTTTTAAAAACCTAGAATAAAAAAAAAAGTTTAAAAAGTGGGTCAATGTACTATTAATGAATTTTAAATCATATGAAACCTTTTGAATTTTGTACTTAATACTGAAAAAATAAAATAAAAAGAGAATGGGTAATTGATCTGTAAAGGCATTATTAACAAATACAAACTATTTTGTATTTGATAATATTTGATTAAAAATATTATTTATTTTATTAAAAAAACAATTGATATTTTCGAATTTGTTTTTGCATTTATCGAGATTAATTATGTTTGTTTTATAATGATTTTAAGTTTCCATTTTCATATATGGTGTATTTAATGAATAAATTCTACTAAATCATATTCTTAATATTTGAACTCAGAAAGTCAAGGATAAAAACTAACCTCCTATAACGACCAAGTCTCTACTCCTTGAAGTTGAATGAAAGTTCATATTAATGTTGGAATAAAATGCAGCGTAGAAGGAGGGACCAAATGAGATAGTAAAAGGATAAAAGTAGGACAAATTTAAGAATAGAGGGACCAAATGAGATAATTATGTGATCAGTAGACAGAAAGGAAGAAAAGAGAGCGAAATTTGACCGTTTGCTTGCGGGAAGCTGGGCTCAGCAATACTGAAGACTTGGTGTTCTGGACGTGTTTGAAAGGTTGCGCATAAGTCATCTTCATCTTCATCAAAATGCTGAAAAAGACTTTGATAATTAAGTTCAATAAACGTTAGATTTGGGTTAAGAAAAAAGGTTTAAGGGTTAGGTTACACATGAGTCATCATCTTCATAGTCATTAATTACTGAAAAAGACATTGATAATTGAGTTCAATAAGTATAAGATTTCTATTAATTAAACATTTTTTTGAGGATGAGGTTTTAGATTATAAGCAGGGAAGGTAAGAAATCAAATTGGTTAGAATTATGTGGGGTGGAGTTTCTAACGTCTCCCTCTAAATTATTTTTCTAGGAAGGTTGTATTTGGTTAGTATCTAGGAATATATTTATAAGAGAAATATAAAATAAATATATTTTCGGTTAAGTGCTTTTAAATTGGAAAATATAAACTTTATTATTTTTTGTTTTCTGAGAACTAATCAAATATTATTTTGTTAGAGAATAATATAAATTATATTTTGGAATCTCATTTAATAGTTTAAGTTGTTAGGTGAGATAGTTTTTTAACATGATATCATAGTCTTGTTGACCCAGTAATCACGAGTGCAAATTTCATCACCTCTATTTTATTTGATAAAAAAATCAAATATAAGGTAATATAGGTATATGCAAGTTTCAAACTCAAAAGACTTTCAGTTGAGTATGTATGTTAAAGAATAATATAAATTATATTTTGAAATCTCATCTAATAACTTAAAATTTTAGATAAAATAATTCTTTAACATACGCGAACATATGTTCATTAGCTTTGTTAATCTCTTGTTAGAAAAATCAAAAGGTTAAGCAAGAGGCATGACCATTGGATGCATTTTGGTGACTAATTTCAAGGATTAAAGACATAGATATAAAAGTCAACAAAGTTATTAATTATCTGAACACGACTTTCTCTTACTTCCTCTTAGCTTCTCATGGACCTTGAGTAGGAATACAAAAATTATCATGCTATGATGATGGATGGATGCTATGATGATGGATGGACGAGAAATAGAGGGTCTCTCCTTCTTTTTATATATTCAAATGCTAATAATTATCGAACTTTAATAGCTTAAGCTATTCTTAATTCTTTTTTGGATTGCACTAAGAAGAAGAAAAATAGAACTTGGAAGGACTCTATAACTTTATATATTCATGATCAAGTTAAATAATTTGATCATGGGTATAATTAAATGCAAGTTTAGGGACTTTCCATGGCGATCAACTCAAGAAAGGGGTGGGCAAGGGGGAGGTGTTCTGGTGGGGCTAAGGAGGCTATTTAGGTAGGGGGTGAGAATGGGGGTGGTGGCGGCATTTGGGATGAAGAATAGGGACCTCCCACTACCCACCTTTTGAAATAGTATAACCAGTGGAGTTTTGGCCAGTGATTAAAGGTAATTGTTTCTTTATTGTTCAAGTTTTATTATGTATATTTGTTATTTTCATGATATTTTATATATTTATTGGATTTACAAGATATTCAGTGAATTCAGTAACTAGTTGTAGTGTGCGTAAGCTAATCCGAACATCCTAATTATAAAAAAAAAATAGTGTAACCATATAACATCAACCTAAACTCATGGATATCGGCATGGAGATTTATTTTGGCCACACTGCTTCTTTTTTTAATTAACGTGATTATTTAAATCAATTTATATATTTTTTAACTAATTTTATAGATCCTCGAATAAATTATTATGTAAATTTCTAGTGATTATTATATTGGTAACCAGAAAACTCGAACCTGGATCATTTTATGTGTTTATTGACTAATTTTATAAATTTTAAAATTTATAATTATATAATTTTTAATAATTAATATATTAGCAATCACAAGTCTTGAAATTGAAAAGATGGAAAAAGCAAACACTCCAACCACAGGCCTAAGTAGATGGTTCACACTGCTCTTTACTGGTATTGGAGTTGGAATGTGGACCGAAAATGGAGACTTTTTTTGTGAGCCATAGAGCACGGTTCCCTTTTTGCATGCTCGACGTGACATCTGGGTTTATTAGCTGACCAAGTCAGTAGATGTATTTGCTCAAATTCTGGGTTGGTTCTAGACGAGGTCCCAAGGTCCTAAAATAAGTATCATTTTCAACCCCCAGCTTCACGCGGCAGTGTTGTAAAAACCAGCCCCACATGGCAAGCGTACCTAGTGCCTCAAGATTTCGTCAAACCAATACAGAAGGCTGGCTAAATCCTCACTAAAGTTAATACACAAGGATTGTTAAAAACAAACAGAAAAAAAGTATTTGAATTTGGGTTTCTGATAATATTTTAATCAATGGGGCTTGTCGTTTCCTAGTGTCTTCTTCTTCTTCTTCTTGAGGAGGTCGATTTTGATAGTAATTGGCTGTATTTAGTACAAATCCAAACGGGAAGCTGGATTCGGAGAGGGATTTTCTACTGTGAAAAGGAAGCATCTTCTTTATTTATCAGGAGAGTACAAGTGGTGCTCGAGATGAATCAAGTGCGTGTCGTTTTGGATGTCATCGACCCACTACTTTTTTGTTTCTTTTATCCATTTGTCGTCAAGGAGAGGGCGAAGCTTGAGAGGAAGGGAAAGTGGGAATCTATTTCAGAAGACTCCTTCCAGCAAGTCAACGTATCCTATTTTATTTATAAAATCTCAGCAATTAACGGTCCAAATTTAAGCCAATTACTTTTGGTTTTTCTTCCACCGTCTATTGCTAGCTTTGATAAATGGGGGTTCTGCTTTATTCTAATTGAAATTAATATGAAGAAGATGGTGTAGAAGGAGAAGAGGAAAAAAATAAAAAGCTTTTTGGGAGAATAATGGAAAATTATTGGAACTGAATTCATGTTAAATTGGAACTTGGGAAGACAAAATTCGGAGAGGATTGTATAGGGTGATGACGAGTGTAAATGGAAAAATATTAATTTATTTTTAATATACACACACACACTTAAAACACGTAATATAAATCAAATTTAAATAAGATATTAAAAGGGTTAATTATTTACCAAACTGTTGGACCGTCCTTGTTTAAGAAGGTTTGGCAAAACCATGTAATATATATAAAGTTGGAGTTTATTACAATTAATTATCAAGCCATGAAAGTTACTTGCTACCTAAACCCAAAATCCCTTATTAAATTGGAGTTTATTACAATTAATTATTAAGCTGGAATAAAAAAGTATGGAAGTCAGCTAGTGTATCACATCTAATAAATGACATAGTATAAAGTCGTAACATATTCAGAGTTAGCAAATTGATGAAGTTGGTATTAAGAGCAGCCATTGGTGATGGCAACACTTGGGCAATACGCCATCAGGGTATTGAACTAGTAGTAAGTGAAGCATTTTTTTTTTTTATGATATTCGGGTTCAAGCCCTGTACACATGTCATCTCGCAGTGTCTTGCATGTTTATTGGACTTATAAAATATTAAGTGGATTTGAGAATTAGTTATAGTATATGCAAGTTGGCTCGGACATCCTAATTATGTATAAAAAAAAAAAACACTTGGGCACTACTCCCTTTTCATAAGAAACGATTATTTAATTTAATTTTTTGAAGAAACTATTATCCCAAAAAATAATAATGAGAAATGAAGTTTACTTAAGAATTGGTTCATACACAGTCAGCATCCATCATTCTTCAATGTAATTTTTGTTCGAGAAAATTAAAGAGTTTAATTATATTTCTTGCTTTACAATCAAGAAGTTTTTCAAAATTAACCCCCCCATAAATCCATCCTTTCAATCCAATGATCATTATCCCGTATTTATTTTTATTGGAATGAGATGATAGCTAGCATTGAAATAAAACAAGCACCACTAACTCTATATATATATATATATATATATATATATATATAGATGAAGTGACTAGAAAACTAACATGAGAGAATGCTTGCACACCATCAAACTATAGCATTGAAGAAAGGCCCATCAAGCTTATATTAATGGTGGTGTTAAATTAGGGTGGATCTTTAAAATAAAATTAGATTGGGAGATAAGGGAACAAAACTTGGAAGAGTCAAATCAAGATAGGTAGGCAAAAGTAGTTGAACGACCCGTCAGAACCTTATCAATTTTTTTATTCATATATACTATTCATATATTTTTTAATTTTATTTTATCAATTTTTAGTCACTTGTTCATTGTGCACTCCCAACATTTCCTCGACAAGCGTTTGGAAAGAAAATGATTCCTCCTTTGACCGATAAACTCTTGACGACAGGGCTGAGCTACTAAGGCTATCTTTTACGTCTGCAAGAATACTGTTATCGCCGATTTATCAAAATCCTATTTGCTTTTTTGTTTCAAAAATATTTTTATGAAAATTGATTTTTTTTTATTTTCATTTTTTCCTGTTTTAAATTATCTTTTTTATATGTGTTAATATAAAAAACAAGACTTAAAATAATTTAAAAAATATTATTTTAATATATTTTTAAACAAAATACTTTAAAAAATAATTGTTATTACAATGCTAGATGAGCTCTTGGTGTGTTCATGTTACATGGAGACATGAAAAACAAGATAGAAGAAAAATAGAGATAGAATTGTGTTTGGTGGTGATGTACAAGACAAAATGATGGTTTCTATATTATGTTTATTTATTATAAATAAGATAGAACAAAATATGAAAAAATATATTTAACTCTTAGTATGAATTGGTGTCAAACTTACATATTATTTAAAAATAATTAGACATATACTTTTTTTTACTTTAGTATATATATTGAATGTTGAAATTAATAATATTATAACAATCCTAGTTAAAAACCAAAAATATCATGATATGTTGACCTGAAACTAAATCAATCCAAGGCTTGGAATGCTCTAAGTTTAAAAATATTAAAGGAAGAATTGACTCAACTTAACCCGGTTAAAATCCCAGGTCAACCCGGGATAAAACACATGTAAAAAATTTATTGACCTTTTTGAAAGAAAAAAATTGATCAAAATAAGATTATGATTATTTAGAAAAAAATGTGTCAACCATGTCGACCCTCTTGCCCGTAACCTGAACCTTACATATGGTCGATTGTTGAATCAGGTTTTAAAACTATAATACTAATAATTTTTATTTATATATTGACTCAGGTCAACCTGTGTTCATATTCTCGATTGGTGACTTGGGCCCGACTCCAATCAACCCTCAAATAAAAATTTAAAATTATGATAATAACAAATTTTATTCTTACATTCCAAATTCATGACTCAGATCTTGCTCTAGGTTGACCCTTAAATTAAATTTTAAAACTATAATAATAACTAATCTTTTTTATGTTGACTTAGGTCCACCTGGGTTGACTCTTCTGACACATGACCTAGATCTTGCTTCGAATTGATCCTGAATCGAATTTTAAAACTACGATAATAGTAACTTTTATTCTTATGCTAACCCGGATTCACCTAACCCGTGACTTAGACCTCGACCAGTGAATTGGGCTTTGTCCAATATCAACCCTCAAGTTGAGTTTTAAGCCCATGACGATTATCATTTTTGTTCTTACAAGATTTAGTTGGACAATTTTGGAATTTTGAGTTTTTTACAATAATATTATAGAAATAAAAGCAATAAATATTATCTTTGGAGACATGGCCTCTCTATTTTTATTTTTATTTTTGCACGGACATAAACTATGCTCAAATATGTCCCAAAAACATATTTATTTTTATGTTTTTGTCCCCTCAACCTAACACATTTTTATCATCAATGTTTTCATCCCTTCTATGAAGAATGTAATACCAGAGCATGACTACGATTAACGCAGCAATTCAAGGCATCATAGGAGAAATGAATGAGTTTGAGCTTTCATAAGTCAATCTTGGATCCATGTGCAGAGGTTTTTTATATTCTAAGTTGAGAAATTATTTAAGTTTCTTTACTTTATCCTTTGCTGATCTTCAGTTTTTGCTTTGCAACATTTTCCTGCATGTCCTCGTCCTCGTCTATGGACGTTTCAGTTACAAAACCTCCATTAACAGCTTTCTCGATGGCCAAATCATGGAAATTCAATCTGCTGCTCTTCTACTAGATATTCCTGAAGGAAAAAGTTTTCAAAGCTCTTGCACTCACTTTAAATCTATAGATAATTGCAATTATACCTGTCTCCGTAATGGTCTGCCTCTATTTATCCGAAGGGAGCTGGATAGGAAGGGAATTCTTCCTTCACGAGGTGGAGGTGAACGAAGATAAAAATACTGACTTGAATACGAAGAAGGATAGCTCCTCCTCTAATCTAATCATAATTTCTTCTCTATTGACATCTCCTCTATAATGCATGCCATTAGCAACTCCTCATCTTGTGCAAAAGTACACCTGTTACTGTCATTTATACTCTGAATTATCCTCAGATACTTTGCTATGCATCCATCGAATTGCCCATTCAAAAATACAAAACAAGTTATTTTCTTTCAAGATTGTGATTCAATAGGAGCTTGTTTTTCGAAATTCTGTGAATGCTGTTGGCGCTGCTTCCTCATCAAATGGGGCAAGTCTTGCAGATACTGCTAACTCCGAGCAGGAGTCGTCACCTCCTGCAGTCTTTAAGGAAGTGTCCTTCCCTAAAGTGCACATTCATGGCAGACTCGATTACAGTCTCTGATTCACTGCTGTCATCTAAGAGTGGCTAATCTAAAATTTTATATGGCAAACCCCATGTTCTTCCTTTCCACACAGGACCTTCTTGTGGCTGGCTCATCAGGAATAATCAATCAAGTTAATCAAAAGAGGAAAAAGAGAACAAATTTTCCAGTGCCTTATTTACCTTTATAGATTAGCTTACTCGTACTTAGATTAGCTTTCTGCAAATGGATAGCATATCCAATTGAGAAAGTTTAGAATTTGTGTTTCATTACTGGGTATACAAGGGATACCTTAGCTATAATCCTTACAAGCTAAACATGACCTTAATGGCACTGCCACCACCAGCACTAGTCTCAAAGGCCTGTTCTACCTCCTCTTGTGAGAACCTAAATCTGTGAGTTATCAAGGGCTTAACATCAATCTTGCTGGTTTTCAAGAATTCAATACAGAGCGGCCATGTGTTCCTGTACCGGAATATGCCAATGACGTCCACTTCCCTACAACAAACACAGACTCCTATCATCACAATATACAAATTTAATGTTCTGTTCCTTGGCAATAAGAGGTTGCTTACCTTGCAGCTGATGGGGTAAGAGGGACAGTCATCTCAGTCAGGGCCAAACCAATAAGGCAAACTTTACCACCAGATTGTGTGGCATTCAAGGCTGTAGTCATGGTTTTGTTGTATCCAACACAATCAAAGCTCACATCAATTCCTGAACCCATAGCATTTTGTATCTTTATTACCTCCTCATCTACATCCTGTAAAATCACTTGCGCATTAGACCAGAACACAATTTCTCAAATTCCTGACTTTTCAGCATTTATAACCTGAATATTTGTTGAGACATGAATGATCTCATCTGCACCAAGATTCTTTGCAATGGATAAACGGCAATCATCCACGTCAACAATCACCACTCTAGGGGCGCCAAATGCACGAGAAGCAAGCAAAGTGATGAGGCCTATTGGTCCTGCTCCCATGATCAATACATTTGTCCCAGGACCAATTTGTGCACGGCGACAGGCATGGACACCAACACTGAGGGGCTCACACATAGCTCCTTCCTCCAAGCTCACATTGTCTGGTAGTTTGAAACAAAGATTCGCAGGATGCACCACCTGGTATCATAAAACAAAATTCATGTTTCTTATCACCAGTAGTGCCTTAAGACAACAATAACATGAGTTGCATAAAACTCTTTCCACAACAATTTGATCACCTTGTTAGCCAGAGAGCCATTGGTTGGTGGAGAACCAAAGAACTTCATCTCTGGACATAAATTGTAGCGACCTTCTTTGCAAAGATTGCATCTTCGGCAACTGATCCCAGGTTCCAATGCTACTCGATCACCAACAGCTAGAGACTTCACTTCACTCCCAACTTCTTCTATTATCCCAGCACATTCATGTCCTATAACCATTGGCTTCTTGACAACAAAGCTTGCACATCTCATTGTCTTGTGATCATGAAAACAGTATTCAAGTATAACATTTAGGACATCATCAGCAGCTAACAAGAGCCAATACAGCAGGATTGCAAAGCTAAAAGGCAAGAAGTAAGGCCAGATGTAATATCAGTCCCCCAATTATATATAGTTTACCAATTTAGTCTCACAACTTCCAATTTTATCAATTACTGTTAAATCAACTAGAAAATGATCAGGAGATCATCTTTTATCATTATTGTTGATTATTTTGTTCAAACTTTTTTCGATTAGTAAATTGTAATTTCCATAGCCACTGGTTTTGAAAACAGGATGTACTCTGCACTTTTTTGTGTTTAAGGATATTGCATTATTCCATGATTTTTTTCTAAAAAAGGACGGCCTCAATTGATAACATTAGTAGTCAGGGATTCAATCAAGAAATTATATATTGTTGGGGTACTAATATGAGGTTTAAGACTGGATTTTCACCTTGAAGTGATGAACATCACTTCCACATATACCAAGTGCTTTGATCCTTACTTTAACATCAAGAGGACCTATAAAATTTCATCATTAGATATATTAAACATCCAGTTTGTTTAACAATTGATAATAGAAGATTAAAATTAAGTTAAATGAGATGCAATCGTAATGTTTTTGACTCATAATTTTATGATCTAAAAGGAGACTAGACCTTACCAAGAGGAGGAAGATGGTAAGGCTGAATCTTAAGGGTTTTGATCCCAAGAAGCCAAGCAGCCTTGTTCTCTACTTCTTCTTCTTGTTTGCATGCCATAAGATCAGCACCACCACCACCACCGTGTGCCATCTCTCACTTTCTTTCTTTTTTTCAATGTTTTTGATCAAGTGGGATTCTTAACTATATCCTCTTCCTTGAGAAGGAGATTGAAAATGGCATCCTTTTTCATAGAAAAGAATCTTATCTAATCCAAAAAAACTTATGCTCATTTAGTACTAGTAAGCTAGTGCTGTTTCCTGCTAGCCCTGTTCTGTTCATTGTCTTTTACTAAAAAGTCCAATCTTTATTTGACTGAGAAATGCTAATGGCCTACCAGTCCTTCTCTGCTCATTGGCTTTGGCTTTTACTGAAAGTGATCGATCTTTAAGTTTTGTTTGTAACTTGTAAGCTTATACTGTGGCAATGATACCAAAGTCTCAAATGGCAAATGTAAGAAAGTAACCTTGATGTTGAAAATGCATTAGGTTCCTTGTATAGTTAAATAGAATAAAGATATGTATTTATACATAAAATCAGGATAAAATGAATGGATATGGACAACGAGATGTGGATGCCAAAGGTAATAAGAAAATAAAAAATCAGAATATGACAGACGGAATTGATTAAGATGCTTATTGTCCAACCCTTATCTCTCCTAGCCATCCTATCTTTCTTATTCCTTTTTCCTTTCCTTATATTTACATCTTTCATGGCCTTGTGAATACAGAATACTGGTGCTTGTTGGTCTCACAGTCTAAAGCTTTTGACTTACAGTCTGTGCTCAAAGAGGATATTGCAAACATGGGAAAAGGAGGGATGTCACATGGGGAAACCAAAGATGGAGAAGATGAGAACATGGCTGCTTGGCTTCTTGGTGTCAATACTCTCAAGATTCAGCCTTTCAAGCTCCCTTCTCTTGGTACTTATCCAATCTCTCTCTTTCTGCATCCTCTTGTAGTCCCAAGTATTAAACAATTTTTTTTTTCATGATGTTGTCTGAATATGATATTGTTTATTGACAAATCTATATATATAAAAACAATTATTGAATGCCCTTTGCTTAATTTGTTTCACAGTGTGATTGGTCTATTTGTTTTCTGTGATTTTTAGGACCCCAAGATGTTAGAGTAAGAATGAAAGCTGTTGGTATCTGTGGAAGTGATGTTCACTACCTTAAGGTATGGCTGAACTTCTCATCAATTGTCAATGCTACCATCCCATTGATTATTGTGATTTGTGTGCTGTAATTTTTTTTCTATTTATGGGCTAATTCACTTGGCTCTTGATGGGTTGCTGGGATTGTGTAAAAAATGAACCAGAAATCAGTATTTGAGGCTTGGATGTATATAGTCGAATTCGTAAAGTTTGCGTTCTGTATTCAAGTAATAATCACTGTACACATTAAAAAGTTATTCTCCGATACGTTACGCTCTCTACCGTTGTTTTCGTGCAAGCAGATGGGGAATTAATGAATTTAGTTTGACGTGAAAATTAAGTAAAAATGAAAATCGTTTATAACACTTACTGGGGTTTCTCTCTTTTGATGTTGGTGTCTGACAAGTATATTTTTTGTCGTTCTTTTCAGACCATGAGGTGTGCACATTTTGTAGTAAAAGAGCCAATGGTCATTGGGCATGAGTGTGCTGGGATCATAGAAGAGGTTGGAAGTGAGGTTAAGAGTCTGGTGCCTGGAGACCGTGTGGCATTGGAACCTGGGATTAGTTGCTGGCGATGCAACCTTTGCAAAGAAGGTCGATACAATCTATGCCCTGATATGAAGTTCTTTGCAACTCCACCAGTTCACGGGTCTCTTGCCAATCAGGTAACAAATATGCTGCATTTCACACTTAAAGTCTGTGTGATCCTAAAATAAGAACTATTGTAGTGTAATCATGCATGATTATTTTGGTCTTGCTTGCACAAGGGATCTTTTTATGCTTATAGCTTCGGTGTACTTGGCCGGTTTTAATTTTCTAGTAGAGTAGTTCTACGAAAATATAATGGAAATATATACCATCATGTTAGCAGCTGGACATTCATGTCTGGAGGTTGATGTATCATTCATGTAGTTTAATTTGTACCATGTAGGACGTTGAATAATTCATAAGTCTCATATCATCGAGCTTCTTTGAATCTTTTTGTAACCAGTCATTTTCCGTAATAATGCTTCAATGATATTTGTGAACGACTCCTGTTGCCAATGGTTGAGTCTATGGGATTGTATATTTTTCATATTTTCATAACAAATGAATGTGGTGCAGATGGATCTACCGAGGAAATAGGGATAGCATTGACGATTCTTTCATTCTTATCAACAGGTGGTGCATCCTGCAGATCTATGTTTTAAACTGCCAGATAGTGTCAGCTTGGAGGAAGGGGCAATGTGTGAGCCTTTAAGTGTTGGGGTTCATGCTTGCCGTCGAGCTAATACTGGTCCAGAAACAAATGTGTTGGTCATGGGAGCTGGACCCATAGGACTTGTTACACTGCTAGCAGCTCGTGCTTTTGGAGCACCCAGAATTGTCATTGTGGATGTGGACGACTATCGTTTATCTGTCGCCAAGGATCTTGGTGCTGATGAAATTGTTAAAGTTTCAACAAATCTTCAGGTTTCTTATAGATATATTTCAAGTTGTTCTCATTACACAGTAGAATATTTACCTCTTTCACATATTGTTATGAACCATGACAAGTTTGCCTCCTGTTGGCATAGAAAGAACTATAGAATAAGCCATCAGCCTATAATCTTCATGAATTGGTTCAGATGGTAAATGGAGTGGTAATTCGATAACAGATGTATCCAGACTGGGGTTGGTTCTGCTTTAAAGGCAACCTGGAACAACCCAAATCAAAGTTGTGCCCTTTCCATTTCCATTTTATTCTCGAACTGCTAAAAACATTCTCCTCTGATAAAACTTTTACAGGATGTAGATCAAGAAGTGGTATTGATACATCAAGCTATGGGGACTGGAGTGGATGTTACCTTTGATTGTGCAGGCTTTAACAAAACCATGTCAACAGCCCTGAGTGCCACTAGGCCAGGAGGCAAAGTATGTCTTGTAGGGATGGGTCACAATGAGATGACTGTCCCACTTACTCCAGCAGCTGCAAGGTAATTGGTAGTATTTCTTTCCCTTCTGATCTTACGGTAAGGTTAAGGTTATGGTCATGGAGTGTAACTGTTATATGGCGCGTAAAAGAAAGCTATTGGCTCAAAAAACAAAAGCAAGATAAGAATATTTCACTAAGAATTTATAAATGAACTGAGTGTCAGTACATAGGGGTGCCTCATAAATCAGTGTTTACATTTATTGAAAAATTCATGTGCTTTGGCTCTTTGCTGTTTCAGAGAGGTTGATGTCATCGGTGTCTTCCGCTACAAGAACACATGGCCACTATGCATTGAGTTTTTGAGGAGTGGTAAAATTGACGTAAAACCGCTGATAACTCACAGGTTTGGATTCTCCCAGAAGGATGTTGAGGAAGCTTTTGAGACCAGTGCTCGCGGCAGTACTGCTATCAAGGTCATGTTTAATCTGTAAAATCAGCTTAGAACTTCTCCTATGAAAATATTAAGAAAAATAAAGAAGGTAGAGAGCAAAGGGAAAGTATGCAATAAGCATCTTGTATGGGGGCTTATATGATTAAGTAAACTTGTTCTTCTAAATAATGATGTGATGCCATCAGTACATTTGTTCTTATTTCTTGTAATGTCGGTATGGTTCTTACATGTAGCTGTAAATTATGAGAATTTCTCTGACGAGAGAAGAGAAACAACTGAAATTGTCGATGATGTTTTTCCTTTATCATCTAGGGCGCCTACTCTCTTCATTTCCAATCTTTTCGCTTGCTGTTTCATTTGATTTGTTGCTGGAGGAATGTCCTATATAGCAGCAAATTTCTCCTTTTCATTGTCTTTTAGCTGTGGTTTTACTGCCAAGGAAACAAGAACCATAGCATGAGCTGCACTGCTTTGTTGGTGCACAGCTAAGTACTACATGGCTATTGCAAAAAGTACATAACAATTATATTTGATGAGAAATCTTGGTCATGGCCATCAGGGTAAGCATCCCTGTCGCCTTTCAGCAATTGGTGTTTGGTGATCATCATAAGATCAAGATATTTTACATAAAGATAGCTTCTTGGTTGAAGTTTCAACGCAAAACAGAAGCTTCCAATATTAGTAAAAAATCGAAAAAGCAGATCAGAATTGCAAGCTGGGGTTCTGAATGATCGTTTATAGCTTGATTTGAGGAATACAGAATGGGTACAGCTGTGCCAAGACCAGTAAAAGCAGTCGTGAATCATTGAAGCAACTATGAAGCATCTGTACAGAGCACTAAATGCCATGAATCCTTTGAGCAACAGTACAATTTTCTAATCTTTTCTCTAAAGCTCGAGTTGTTAAATGTTCAGTTCTTTCTGTTAAAAAAGGTCACAATTCGAGTGGGACTGTAGGTAGACCTTTTTTTATAGCTCCTGCGGTATTAACCGGGTTCTGCATCAGGCTGATGATATTTGAAGTACAGTAATGATTCCACTGCGCTCTGCTACCGGCTGGGGGAGCCAATATTTTGGGCTAAGAATTGGTCTACGATAGCCAATGCACAAGGACAGAAGATCTGTGGTTTCCACCGGATCCCTGGGACCAGATCTGCAGAGTTAGTCAGGGATTGTCCGTATGGATCCCTCGTGAAGGCTCAGTACATCATATTGATGAGGATGCTGTTTCTTTTTTAACATCGACGTAGGAAAACCTCAGTGCATTCTAAACTCTAATGTTGTGTTATTTTTTGTAACGTGCAAATGACTGGTCTTGGAAGTCAAGAAAATTCTTGTCACCGATTATTTGGTCTGATCAGCATGGTCAGCCTTTCTAGCCTGCTAGAGAAAACTGTTCCTCTCCGTTTATTTAGTCAAGAATTATTTCTTTTTGTAGATCAGTTCTGGATCAACGCAAAACCCCGGATAACTAACTGGTATGGATTCTCCCATAAGTCAGTCGAAGTCCCCTTGAAACCAGTGTCCACAGTGGTTTAATCAATTCAGATTTGTTACAGGCTGGGTAAACTGTTTGAACGCAAGGGAAACAGACAAGAAGTAATTCATTGCAGGTTCATCAATGAGAATGTTCCTGCCCTAAGTTTTCCACTTCAATTTACAACCTACCCCACTACAAAGAAGCAAGAGAAATTATTCAAGGGACTCGCATGCACCTGTCAGCTTTCTTTGCATCTCATACAAAGGAATCACCCCATGAATCATCTTATGCTGCTAATTTGCTCCACCAAGTTACCAACCTTTGACCATAGCTGCCCAACCAAACCTCACATTAGGAAAAATAACACCAAAAGTTAAAATAAACCACCAGGTAAAGAAAGATAATACAAACATGTACAGTATCTGTAAGTGACTGTAGAGGGCTGTAATTCAAAATTTGATCATCAATAACTCCTTTTCTACATTCCTGAAGACATCGTAGAGAGAGTGCATAAGGTAAGGAACTCTTTCCATTGTATTCCAATTTATTTTGGATCAACTCAATTGACATTCAATGATGGAATCACAGCAAATGCTATGAGCTTCAGTCCGACTGACAGTTCTCTCAACTGATCAAAGTACAACTTGGATATCGGCTAAGTGTTTCTTCTTTCTACAGCACTATGGCACACTATAATAGTAGGAACCCAAAACTGGCAATCTCTACTTAATTTATTCCTCCCGCAAACTTACATCACATGAGAACCCAGTAAAAGAAAAGGTTAAAATTAAATTATAGAAGAGGAAATATACATGATGACATAAAAATAGAAGTGGCCATCAAGTTGTGGCAATTGGTACAGGGACAGAATTCCACACTCTCACTTGACCAGTGCCATCGCCAGTGAAAAATAGGCCGCCAGGACCAGTTTGAATGGCACGGATCTCTTGTTTGGCAAACATTTTGCCCTTTTCTGAGAACCTAAACATGGTAAAAAGCATTAAAATTAAGAACAGCAAGTCTGAATAAAAGGAATATGCAACGGAACAAAATAGAAGTTGACACACAAAAGTAGGATTTACAAAAAGAAAAAGCAATTGCTGAAAACTCACGATGGTAAATCATAGAGGTGAACTGAATTGTCATTACTAGAGCATAGCAAGACTGGCTTGCCTTCCAGATCATGCATCCCACAAAGGGTAAGCAGCCACTGCAGAAGGTAGGTAGATGAGTCAATGAACTATCCTCTTGTCCAACAATTTGATTTGAAAAGAAAAGAATCGTGGTTCTTTTCATGTTCAAAGAACAGAATCACTATTAGAGGGATAAAAAAGATCTTTTCATGGCTTGAGCATCTTGTCATGAACACAAAGGTTTTGATGTTTCTGTAACCAGCATCCATCCCTCAGATCCCAAGAGTAAATGTGCTTATATAATTCATAAGTACTATCTATGTGACAATTTCTAAATACTATAACGAATCTAGGCCATTATTGAACCAACTTTGTTAGACCTCACAAAGCAACACTATACAAACAACCATTGGTTCTGGCAAAGATCTTTATTGAGATCTAAGTGATAGAGTCTTACAGACAACAAAAGCAGCAAGATTGATTACTTCTTATGGACAATGGTATTTCTGTAATTTTCAGATTTGCTGGAAAATGTGAAAAAAAAGGTTATTTTCCATTCAGTATTCTACCAGTTCTAAAGTACTTAGTTTATTTTTCTATTCTAAAAGATTTCCTCTATAGAAAAATAAGTTTGTTGTACTACAAGTACTAGTATCTCTATATAAATGTTATGTATTATTAAATATTTTAAAGGCTGATGATGAATAAAATTCAAAAAATTTGTTGTTGATTGTGCAACTCAATCTTCCTTCGGTATGACTACTATAAACCGAAACTTAGGTTTTTCCATACTCTAGGTGCGACTTCAAGAATCCTATCCCACCCACATACCCACTAACTTTTCTCAAATTCCAGCAGAAATCCACAAAAATACAGCCCAAAATAGCCTCTAAATGTCAGATTCAGAGCAGCGCCCCTCCAGCTGTCCTGCATGCAGACCAAAATGGAATCCACAAAAACATAAAACAAACAATCCCCCCCCCCCCCTCCCCCAGAAACAGACACTGGGGACTAAGATCAAATTCATCAGCATGCTCACCAAGTCACTTTTTTAATCAATGTTCTATTGATATCCACTGAAATTCAATGAAAAATAAATTATTGGAACTACATAACCTACATGTTCTTCATTGTGAGTGTATGTTACTTCTAAGTTTCCACTTTCTGTAGCAGCCCACACCTGGAAAAAAAATGTGTATAATGAGAACAACTAAATAACCTTATCCCAGTAAGAGGGGAAAGGAGAGGCATAATATTGATACAAGCAAACCTTTATTGTTTGGTCCAATGAGCATGATAGAAGAAACTGTTCCCAGCATAGTAGTGACATGACCACTGAAGTATGACCTGTCAGCGTCTGTATGCATTGCAAAGTTTCAAGGCTCCAGACCTACATAAAAAGTGCATGAAGAGGTAATTTATTAAAAAAAAAAGGAAGAAGAAAGCTACATGGGAGAATCAAACCTACTATACTAAGTTCTATCAACCACTGGAGGTCCTGAATCAAAACAAAATAAAAAATTCCATACGGCACTAAACCAATTTACTTTAATAGAATGGTCAATAGAGCCAGAGTATAGTCTACTAGCTCCAACAACTAATGAAACAACTGCCATTTTGTGATCCTTTAGTGATACAGCTGGTTCAAAGTTGAAGGTAGCTGCATTGAATTTCCATACCAATATTGACCCATCCTACACCGAAGAAAAATTCAGTGGTTAAAGTCATTTCTCAATCCAATTCCATACAATGTTTGTCTAGGCTTATATCTGTGAAAGTATGTATAACGCAAACAAAATCCCTAATAGGATGAGATACTTTCCAACATTAAAAATAATGGTGCAGTATATGGTGAGAACATGAGAACCAATAGAGCTTTTAAGGATAATCCATGCACGATAAAGAAAAAGATTACCTGCGTACCAGCAAATAACAAATCATTACCCACGACCAGAGCATACACCTGTCCAATAGGCCCATCGAGACTTAGGTCAGTGTTAGTCTGTGTATTCCATGCCTGCAAAAGAATTGTGTTAGAGTTAGTCCAATGGAGGTAACTTTGTTCCAAACATTGTTATAAATTAGGTTTAGAGACATATAAAATGGAAGTCAAGAACAATGAGAGAGGTTTGCCTAACCTTGACAACATTTGGAAGGCCAACAAAAATCCAAGGACCTTCACTAATCATGCAACCAACCTCACATCCAAGATTAATCACATGCATACACTGCCAAAACAACAAGGGCAAACAACATTCATGTAGCAAGTTTGTCACTAAACATTTAGCTGAGCCAAAAAAAAAAAAACAGTATATAAATGTAATATTTTCCATAAAAAATAATATTTTTTTATCTACTATAAAAAAGAAAATGTTGAAACTTGAAAGTATCTTGCTTTTAAATATCTCAATATAATCATAGTCTTAGCATTAACAGAAATTGGATAGTTGATCCTATATAAACATTAGAAACATCAATCTGAACCACCAGTGCTCCATTCAAAAGCACATCATTAAAATTCAATTACATCCATAACCTTCATGTCTACCGAAAAAATTAACCTAATTCAAACTGAAAAACAAGTAAAACTCCAACCTGTCCAGACTGGCAATCCCAAACTCTAACAGTCTCATCTTTACTCCCTGTATACAGTTTATCAGACCCAGATGGTAATGCAATTCCACTAATCACCTGCTCACATCAAAACGCACAAAATCAATCACCAAATCCAAAACCCACAAAAGCACATTACACAAAACCCTAGAAAATCACAAAAGAAAACAACCTTTTGATGCCCTTCAAGTTGAGTCAACAAAGAAAACCCATCACCTAAACTCCAAGAATGCAAATACCTACACTTATCACCAAAACTACAGTTCCCTTGTACCCAAAAATTACACACTTTCTCCACACCTACCCTTTTCACCCCTCTAATATCACCCTTATTTCCAAATCGCCCCCGACTATTACTATAATTACTATTACCACCACCCCTCCCTGAAAAAGAGGACGAATCATTTCCCGCAAACCCTCTCTTCGCTCCTCCTCCTCCCCCGTTCACATACGCATGCGGAGGCGGTGCTGGAAGTTCACGGTGGAGAAACGGACATGGGAATCTATTGCACTTTCCAGCTCTCCAGTGGTAACAGACCTTCTGATTCTGCTGATGCTGGTGGTTATGCTGCTTTGACGCGTCGTTCACTGATTGCCCGCCTCCTATCCTGTGAAAAACTCGCTTGTTTGTGTTGGTGGTGTTGCCTCCGTTATAGTCCAAATCCATTTATTCAAGATTGGATTTTTCAAATCGCAGTCTTCGAATAGAATCTGATAATGAAAAAAACTAACTCAACTGATCGAGCTCGTTGGGGATTTAGGGTTTAATTACAAACCCTAATTGTGGAGTTCTTGTGAGAGATTTTGATTTTATGGAAATATATATATTTTTTTTTTTTGGATTTTGAAGATGAAATCGTTAATTTCACGAAGGCGGGACTTACCGTATTATTCTTTTAATGAGGGTCTTTATCGTGATGGATTTGTTTCCTGTTGAGTTGGGACATTGACACGTGGTTGCTGATGTATGGTGTGGTGTCACAGAGTGGTTGGATTGAGTTTGATAGCATACATATCTATCATGGATTTTCAACAGAAAATCTTATTCGAAAAAGATTTAATTTTAATTTAGAAATATCCATTTTAGAATATTCCAATATTTGCAGAAAAAGAATGATATTACGTCTGATAAATATAAAAGAGAGAGATAAAATTCAAAAGACGAAATACATTTGTTTATATATATAAATTCCTGAATTTTGTAATAAAAATAATATTTTATTTCTTTTCATCCCCTTTATCTTTTTTATTTTAAAATAATAAATGAGCATCATTTCTATTGTTTTTGATGGATTTTCTTAAAATATTTATTTTAATATTTTTTATTTTTAATATTAATATAAAAATATATTTTTAAAATACAGAAACAAACCTTCTTGCACCGGCAGCCACTCTGCCCTCTAGGGGCGAACATTGCTTCTCTCTGTTGATGCAATGTCGATGGTAATTATGAGAAAAGGGCATCCGAGCAAGTCTGGTATTCACGAAGAACTCATGATTCTTTCCGGCAACAGGGACTAGCAGGAGGTCTAGGGTTGTTCTACTGAGCCCTCGGAATACGTTCATCGGAGGGATGAAGAGGATATGTTGTGGCCGATACACGAATCTGAATTATGTAGTAAGCATGCGATTTCCTTCGGAGACAGTATCCCATCCGTATTATCTCGAGTTCTTGGCACCTGCAAAGAGGTCAAAGCCACCGCCGATTTCCACAGCAGGCAGAGTTCTAGATATGGAATACTGTCGATATGAACTTCAAGACTTTTACTTTTCATCGAACTTTTGAATACATATATATTAAACCCGTTCCCTTTTTTAGGGGTTGATTCGACAATTTTATGATCTGGAATATCAATTGAACCGAGTTTTAATTGATTTTGTATTTATCTGGTTAAATTTGGATAAGTAGATAATTAATCAATAATTTAATTAACCTAACTAAACTCATATTTAAATTTTACTCTATCAACATAAAAATAAATAAATAAACTATCATTTTTATAAAAGTTATAAACTCATGTTAACATAAAAACTCCATGGTCTTCAAGGAACATGGTGTGATAGCAAATGACTTGAGATTTGCACAGTAAATCTCGAATTTGAGTCAAGATGTGCATATCTTGTAAGAGCCTGAGATAATAGAGGTTTAAATTACTTAGGGTCATAAAATGAGCTTTTCAAGAGATAAGATTTCATCAAATAAAAATAAATAAAAACTCTATAACTCAAACTATTTTTTAAATAGAGTCTTAGAGTAAGCAATACAAATATGATAAAAATTCATTTATTGATTTTAGAAATACCATATAATGGTACATGACACAATAAAATGTAAGGCTCACGTTACCTTGAACTCGGATTATTAAATGGTGAGTCTAAAATAATTTAACTTTTAAAAGAAATAAGTGTGTGGAGAAATTTTTGACATTGTCATCAACTCCAGCAAGTATATAGATAATTTTTTTTAAGTACCAAACCCAATGTGAATCGATTGATTTTATAAGTTTAAAAACATTTTAAATTACTAATAAAAACATATTTTTTGTAAATATTAAGATAATGATATGTTAGATGACCTTGACTCATTAGTCGGTCCATACACTAAACTAAATTCAATTATTTGATTTAAAAAAAAACTGTTTTATCTTAATTATATAATAAAAACAAATGCTTTTAATTTTGATAATCAATTCTAAAATAGATGTTTGTATGAAACCATAATAATTCTACATAAAATATGAAAAAATCACTCATAAATTTTATTTCTTAATCAATCTAACAGATGAAAATTGAAAAAAAAATAATTATAAATATCAATTAAAAGATGAAATTATCCTTAAGGTCACAATTAACCCCTAAAGACTTAATTAAAAAAAATTAAACCCATGTTAAGTGTTGTTTAAATTTGTAAAACAAAAAAGTGAAAAGACTATAATAATCTCGATCAATTAAAAATAGTTAATATGCAATCATTGAAAGAGGACAAAAATAAAAGGTATCTTAGAAAAACAAAAGTAAAATTATTATTTCAATCCAAAAATAATTTGTTTGAAGTGAATATTATAAATCTAGACTAACCATTCCAATTCACAGCTTATAAAATTACAGATTTAAGTTCAATTAAAGAAATTCAATTTTGTTGAAGGATAAAGTTGAGCAAAATATCAAATTAAAAAACATACCAAAGACAAAAAAAAACAAACAAATAACAATTAAAAATTAGCATCAAATATATATATATATAAAAAAGAAATTAAAAAAAGGATAAAAAAAATGAATATTATTTGATCAAGCTTTATCCAATAAAGTTAGAAAACATGAATATTATAAGTAATAGAGGATCAAAAAATCTAAAAAACAAATATTACATGCCAGGTAACATATGCTCTCTTTATCTTTATATTTAATAACTTATGTATTGAATATTTATTTTATTTTCTTTAAAAATATTTTAGTTCCAATGTCATGTTATTGTTAGTAGACTTTCTATTTGATTTTCTCAACGCAACAAAAATGTTTTTGTGTCTTTGTTAAAGGAAATGAGAGAGACATAATAACGAAAATTTGAAAATAAAATAAAATTTAATGCAACAATTTTTTTAACACAGCAAAAACTTTCTATTTAATTTATGTGATGATTTTTTTTTTTTGAAGAATTTAATGACAGTGCATGATATGAAGATTAGATATTATATTAGAGTTTTATAGCACCAACTACAGTCCATATTATAGATCTGCCTCTAAATACAAACTCATTAAAATTAGCAATATAAACTCAATCTGTGGATAATTATAATATCCACGCAGAATTTAATCCAAGCTAATATAGTCAATGCACTCAAATCCATAAGAAATTGAATGGATTCAGTTTGTAATTTACAAAATATTTGAAGTTAAATTGAATACAATTATTATATACATAAACTCGGCCAAACATCTCTTAATCGACATATATGGTATTAATATAAAATTAGTGGAAGGGCTTTTAAAATACAAGAGAGAATACAAGAACGTGTAGAAAGAATGCAGGGACACACCACAATATTAACCCTTATGAACTACATTTTTACGAAACAAAAAGGTGAGTGTCTGCGTTCTGAAAAGTAAATAATAAATCAAGCTTAGAAGCATAATTAACAAATATTGTAACTCAAAGCGAGCTTTACAGAACCAAAATGTCTCCAAAAGACGAGTGACTCGATGGCTTGCAAGGCATGATTAACTAGCAAGCTTAAATGCATCAATGAAGAGCCCATAAGTGAATCCCATCTTGAAATTGTTGAGAAGAGCAATGGGGAAGGTTACCTTCGGCCGGCTGTAATAAAACCTGGTCACATACTCAGTTAATAAAACACATACCACAGCAGCGATCACATCATTTACTCCTAATGCTCCAAATGACAGAGAAATTGTTTGTGCCACATAAAAGCCACCTAACAAGGAAATTCCGCCAAAGAGCGCCCTCCTTGATGGACTTCGAAAATAGTTCCTCGAGAGCCCTGGAATGGTTCTGATGATATCAATTAGCCTTCGAGGCCCTTCATTCTCTTGCACAGATCGGATCGTGAGGAGGCCGGGTGAGGATCTGAAAACTGAATTTCCATATTCTATACTGGAAACTCTTCTCAGGGGAGCAAACCCCAATTTGAGGGGGCATGAACTGATCAAACTCAGAGACTGTGCCATTATATAGTATGCTGTTAAAATGGTCAATCAGAATACATATCCTGGAAAGTAAAATGCGGAAACAGTTTGTCATTGAGGCCTTGAAATGTATGATATCTTGGGATTTCATGTTGGATCAAAACAAGGGAGAAATAGAAAACAGGATTTGGGTCCTTATGATGTCACATCCACTAAATGGACCAAGTAGGAATTGACTTACTATGAAGATTGAATTTAAGGTCTCAAGTAGGTGACGATTCTAATCTTAAAGTTGTCCACGCTGCGGAATACAGAAGCTTGAAGACAGATGTGAAGGAGGTGGTTTCAAGCATATGATGTGATCATAAATGATTATTTTGCTTTGAAGTTTATGGATTTTCAAGAGATTCCTCATTCTCTGTTTATCTCTTTGAAAATTTGGGGCTTTTTTCATGCGGAAAATGGCAACAGAGAAAAAAAAATGTCTTGCTGGATTTACTTTTCAAGATCAATATTGATGGCATTTGTCTTGTAAAAGAGCGGTTCTGTCACTAAGACCTGGACACTGCTCATAAAATCCCATAGCATTGCCATCAAATCCAGCTCTAATTTGATAGCAAAATTCTAAGCTCCATATCCCAATAAAATTCTAAATCACTGCTCTAATTTTAGTTTAAATGGAACTTGGCAAATAAACACAAAAAAACACAAAATTTTAAATTTTAGTTTAAATGGAACTTAGCAATTAAAGCATCTACAAGGCAATTACTAAACTAATCCCAACCATTCTATTCAGTGGCTAAGAGTTAGATGAAAAGTTGCCGAATCAAAATTTCTTTTCTCCTTCCACCATTTTCTCAAAAAACCAAACACAAAAGATAATTTTAAATACAGCATGAAAAAAAAAATACAGATTAAAAAAGGGAAAGAACCCATGTAGTAGAATCATTACATAAGCATAAAAACCAGAGCTTGCGGAGTAAGAGGTGCCAAACTTGAGAAAAGAATCAAACTTAACGAGAAAGAGAGAGAATACAGAAATGGGTTTACCTAAAAATCCAAGAACAGATGCTTTACAAGCTCCATTTCTGCGTTTCTCTATTCACCAGTGGTAACAATTTGGATGTGAATCGATTGAGAGAGAGACATTTGACTAGCCAAGATTATTCGTTTAGATAAACTTCATATTAATTCCTAGATTTAAACTAAATTTGACTTTAGTCCTCGTACAAACGATTTTCTGAATTAGATCCTAATTCATATGATGCATGTCGATTGCTTTTTAGCTTCTTATGATCAGGTTGGAAGTGAAGATGAATAATGAATTTAAATATTTTTAGTTTTGGAATTGGATAAAATAAAATCTAACTCCAACCTGATCCTCTGTAAACATTATTTTTTTCAAGTACACGTGCTAAAAAGTTAAACATTTGCAAAAATAATTGGGGAAATATTATATCATGAGTTATGCTGTTGATAACAATGCAGTCCAATATGTTTTTTTATTTTTAATATTTATTTGTTTGTTTAATCAGTTTTTAATAATAAAAAATCAAAATTTTTAGTTATTAAAAAAGATGATTTATTAATGTTATTTTATTTCTCATAATTATTAATTAAGTTAAGGAATGTTATTAAAAATTAAAATTTACTGCAGCTAACTTAGGGAATGCTATTGAGTTTTCATTGTTAATTAACTTACTATGTTAAGAATATTTAAATTGATTACAATTAATCAGTTTTCATTAATGATTATCATAATTCCTATTGCAATTTAAATTAAGTAACAAGGAAATCCATTGGTTTTTAAATGACTACAGCTAATTATTTTCATTGATAATTATCATAATTATTAATCAACTTATAAGGAGATTAAAATTGACTACAATTAATTATTTTGATTAATTATTAATTAATCTAGTAAATCAAGGAATTCTATTGATATATAAATTGACCAGTATAAAGGAATTAATATCAGACTTATTGGACCCTAAACAATGCCATCAAGAATCTTTAGAAAACCTAATTTATGAAATCTCCACATAGCCAAAAGAATGTATAGATACTTAATTTATCACCAAATAAGAAATAAGTAAAATATGATAATTATTAGACATTGAATTAAGTTGCTCGAGAAGTATAGATTATAAATATATAAGCCTAAAAAAGATCATTATTTGGGAATAATAAGAGATAATGCAATTTGATAAATAAAAGAATGATAAAAATAATAATTAATAGTATATATATATATATATTAAAGTTTACTATTTGATTGCTATTTTTTTTTATTTAAGATGATTAATTAAATATACTCTGAATTTTGTTTTTTAATCCAATTAAATTAATTATATGAGTGTAAGGCCTTTTCAAGTAACTACTATCAGAATACATGCAAACTATTTCATTTACTAAATTTTTAGATTTATTTTTTATTTTCAAGACATTATGACACATGATTATCGTTTTTTAACATTGAAAAAAAGAACTTATTTTCTATGAAATTTTTAAGTAGTGTGACTGAAATTATTTTTTAATTTTAAAATATATTAAAATAATATTTCTATATTTTTTTTAAATTTAGTTTTGATAATAATATATTAAAATGATTAAATGTAATATTTTTTAAAATACAGTTTGCAGTTTTTAACCGAACCGCGTAATCGTGGCTTTTTGCTAAAAACAATTTGGTGTGGTTGACGAAAGTTATTAATTCAAAGGACAAAAGTGCTAAGATTTGGATTGGCTTATGTTTCCGAAACGAATTGTCGTACAACAATTAATGGCTAGCTGTAATGGTTAAACATAGGCTTTCAACTTCAAAAAGATACAAAATATTAAATAAAAGAGAGACACAGAACCCCCACAAAAGGAAGACAGGATCGGCACAGCAGATAGAGAGACAGAGACAGAGAGAACGGGGCGCTCTATCCTGTCTAGAAGAGCTAAAAAAAGCCTCGCTCTCAATCTCTCTCTAACCAAGAACCCCCCTCTCTCTTTTATGTTTTAAATGAGTGTGTAGTTGGTGATGGGATTTCCTAGGATCTGATTTTGGGGTGCTTGTTTTCAGGTATAGAATAACGGGTTGGTTTTAAATTTTGATCTTGTTTTTTGGGGGCTGATGGTGACTCTAGGTTTTAGCAGACTGCACTAAAGATTGGAACTCTTTTTTTGAATGAAATGTGCTATAAATGAGAGGGTTTACTTGTGTTTTTTTCATACAAAAAATGTATTATGGGAAAAGTTTATATCTTGGGGTCTGAATTTTATTTTTTTATTCAGATCTAGCTGATCAAGGTGAGAATGGAAGAAGTTACCTGTTGAGCTGTCAAGGTTTTGCCTTTATTAAGGATTTGGTTTGGACTTTTAGTAATGTTATGACCATATACACAGCTTCGCATCAGTCACGGTAAGGGTCACAATCACCTTTCAAGAAGCGGTCCTGAGAAGGGTTCTGTTAGGATTTTGACCTATATTCTGGTTTATGTAACTCTAGAGAAAAAACATCAAGGCTTTTGGCTTAAAACGGCTCTTGCGAAAAAAGGGGTTTGGTGGTTTTGAAGTTCATTGAATTGTATGCTGGGATTCTGACTGGTATTTTGGGGGCTGATTTGGGAGATAGAACCTGGCATGGCTGTTGCCAAGAGCAACAGCAGCCATGAAACCTTGAAGCAACCCTGCAATTGTTATAGAGTTTCAAGCTTGATTGAAACCATTTTGGAGACGGACCAGACCTCTAATCTGAAAGATAGGTATGTTCTTGGAGAGCAATTAGGTTGGGGTCAGTTTGGTGTTATTAGAGTGTGCACTGATAAGTTGACTGGAGAGGTACTGGCTTGCAAATCTATTTCGAAGGATAGGCTGGTGACATCTGATGATGCAAGAAGTGTCAAGCTGGAGATTGAAATAATGACCAGGTTATCTGGGCATGATAATGTTGTAGATCTCAAGGCAGTTTATGAGGATGAAAATTATGTTCACTTGGTAATGGAACTTTGTGCTGGGGGGGAGCTTTTTCAACAGTTAGAAAAACATGGCCGTTTCTCTGAGGCTGAGGCCAAGGTTCTCTTCAAGCATCTTATGCAAGTAGTTCTTTATTGTCATGAAAATGGAGTGGTTCACAGGGATTTGAAGCCAGAGAATATCCTTTTAGCTTCAAAATCCTCATCATCACCGATTAAATTGGCAGATTTTGGCCTTGCAACCTATGTCAAGCCTGGTATATTTTCTCATTTCATATCTTTTTTCTTTGTTCATCACTTAATTTGTCATATTGGCTATTTTCTCTTGGAAAACTTGAGTTTTCTAACAGAATAATAAATATATGGATCTGCTCAAACAGGTCAGAGTTTGCGTGGGACTGTCGGGAGCCCATTTTATATAGCTCCTGAGGTACTGGCAGGGGGCTATAACCAGGCTGCTGATGTTTGGAGTGCAGGGGTGATTCTCTATATTCTTCTTAGTGGGATGCCACCATTTTGGGGTAAGACCAAGTCAAGGATATTTGATGCTGCGAGGGCAGCTGATTTGAGGTTTCCTTCTAATCCTTGGGATCACATAACTCAATCTGCGAAGGAGTTGGTCAGGGGTATGCTTTGCACAGATCCCTCACAAAGGTTTACTGCTCAGCAGGTTTTAGGTGGGTTCAGTTTCAAATTTTTCTTGGTGGATATATGTTCCTTAGTTTCTTTTAATAGTTTCATCCAATCAACCTGTTCTATGATCCGATTAGGTGTTGGGACTGTCTATGGTTCCTGTAGATGGTTATGAATTATTTGTTGGTTTCTAGAACCACATGAATTTCTTGAAAACTATCACTTCCAGGTAGAAGAATCTAAATTCTTATTCACTGTACATGCTATTTAATTATGCATAGAAATCTTGATCACAAGAGAATGGATTTTGGCTGAGATTCCAAAAACCAAGGCAAGCTCCGCCCCCTAATTCTTTTAAGCTGGCTGGTCATTTACAACTGAGTGTATTCTGGATTCTACATATCATTTGTTAGATGGTCCTATCAATTGTTGTATGTATGTCCCTTTTCGTTTTCTCCTCTGATGGATGATTTTTGCTGTTATGAACTATGTCATTGCACTGTTTATATTTTGAGTTGTTTTAGAAAAATTACAAGTCATCATATCATCGTGGATGGGTTTTTCTTTGGGTGGCTTATTATGAATCACAACATATAAGCTGTCCATTTGACTGGTATTGGTAGGGGCCTTATAGTCAAGAAACGCCCACTTTCTCTTTCTCACTAGCTGATCAGCACGTTTGTGTTTGATCTTGCCTGCTACAAAAGACTGTTCTCTTTTTTTGTTTTTGGTTTATGTGATGCTTTCTCCAAGGTTTAAGTCTTTAAGTCTTTCTTTTGTAGATAATTCCTGGATGAAGTATGATGGACCATATCCTGAAGAACCTGATCAACGTGAAAAGCAAAGTTGTGAAGAATGGGGTTTAGGTGGTGGCCCATTCTCCACATCAATGGCAAGGGATCAGGATGTCAGCTTTGGCACTGGATCGCCTGTCTTTCATGATGTTCTGTCTTCTACTTTTAAATGCAGATCGTCATTCTCTTCTTTCATAGCAGAGCCATCAGCACCTAGATTTGCACCTGGAGGATTTTCTTTTCACAATGGTGATGATTCAAATGCCTTGGAATTCATGCCCCCTGTATCCTCAATGCCGAGCTTTGCATTCTCCAGCACTGGTCCTGTAATTGAGCAAGGGAGTTCCACATTAGAATTATCTTCCAACATTTCTTTGATAGATTCAGTTTGTGGAGGTAATCAACTTTCAGAGGTGAACCTGGGAAAGATGCTTCTGTTGCCAGAGCCTTCTCAATGCTGTGGACGTGAAGCTAGAGAAATGGAAAACAGACCAGTTGAAGATAGAGAAATGGAGAACAGACCAGTTGAAGTTAAGAGAGCAGGAGCAGAAATTGGGTCCAGGGCACTGGGAATACATGGTAAGAGGAACTGGACTATTGGCCTCGGTGAATGTGAGCAACTTGATCTCATGGTTACTGAATCAGTTATCCGCTGGGCATCCTGCACCCATCTTCCAACTGCCCCATCCCTAAGGTCCTCTCTTGTCTGTTGAAAGAGAGGACTTGGAAATGAATGAGATTGGAGATGCAGAAAGTGTTGTGCTCACATGATAGTCTAATAGCTAATGTGTATAATAATAATTATCATATTGTCCCTGTGTGCTCTGAGCTGCTTTTAGCCTAGGTTTCAAATGAGTAAACGACGAGTGATGTCTTTCAGATGAGTCAATCTTCAATTTGTAGAGTGAAATGTGCCTAGTGATGGTCCTTGCCCGTGTGTAAAAGTTGGACTTTAATACCATGAAGTTTTCCAGGTTTCATATTATATTTTCTGAGTGTCTTTTGAATGTCAGCATCTGGAAATCATATATAATGATATGTTTGTCTTCATCAGGAAACTGACTGCAGCTACTTACTGATCTTCATTTCCTCAGCTTCTGATTTTGATTCTTCATGGTCTGTCATCTACTGTAACTCTCCTACAATTTGCAAAGTTCTGTGTTATCATATCAATCAAAATGAATAAATTAGAAACACAATCCATCCACAATTTCCCTTTAATCATTCATAAGCTGGTGGCCACATTTTCCATTTCCTTTTGCTCTGTCACGGTGGCAACAAAACACTTCAACCCTCGAGTAGCCTGACAAGGACCACCTCCAAATTGGAGAGTAGGCCATAAATGCCTCTTGATGCCACCTATATCCGGGTCTATGAGCTAAAGAGATGGCATTATTCCATATTCAATGGAGTGAAGAAGCAGGTCATCCAGCACAATCATATATAAATGTTCTGCTATCCCCCTTTTTACGAGACAACAAAACAACATTTCAAGTCAGATGTCTGCCCTCAAGATTTTCACTCTTCAGGACCCAATTTCTAAGAGGTCTAAGAGATAGGAGGAGGGTAATTTTGCAAAGGGAAAAAAGCTAGGGTTAGGAAATTGACTTTTCAAGAGTAGATAGCCAACGAAGCTACCAATTATAACTTCTCAAGTTCAACCAATAGATAAATGCCAAAAACTCAAGTTGTCACCCACCAACATGCAAATTTTGGAAATGTGGATTTGTTGCTTTCCCCTCCTGTCATTATCCTAAGGTGACATCAGTCATATGCAAAATACACGTCACCCTCCTAAGAAAACCAAAGTTATTAATCCAAGAATTAATGTTTATGTTTATTTTTAAACCTAATCCGAAGGATTCCCTGTTTCTTTCAAAAACATTTTTGTAAAAAATTAAAATTTATATTTATATTTTTTATTTTAATATTTTTACATCATTTTATTTTGCCAATGACAAAAATATCTTTTAAACAAATAAAAAATATCATTTTGATGCATTTTTAATCAGAAATATTTTAAAAAATAACATCAACCACACTCTCAAATATGCACTTAACCCTAGAGAAACTCAAAATCAAATTTAAAAAAGTTGGCTATATTCGGTAGTGCAGCAGTAAGCTTTGATTGAAATCGTATTATGTGATTGAAATCATATTATGTGATTGAAACCGTGTTTTGTCCAAACTATAATTTTAAAAATATTTGATCATATAATTCCAATGAAAACTTTTAAAAATATATAATTTATTTTTTCTTAAACTTATTTTTTAAAATCAAAATCACAATGTCAAACATATATTTAAGTGTCTATTTAGTATCGTGATATATATATATATATATATATATATATATATATATATTTTTAAGATCAACATGTTAATACAAAAAGAAATAATATTTTGACCGCAATAACAAACATGTTCTTGATAAATTTTAAATTATAGGGATAAATGTGAAACATTAAGGAATCTACAAGGCTAAAAAGAATCCTTACCCGAACATTTTGATAACATCTTGATTTCCACGTATGAAAAAATTGGATCTTTTCTTAGAGCCACATAGTTCATTTTCATGTTGCCCTAGTAGGCCAAAGCAAGAAGATAAGGTCCAAACTTGGAGCAAAAACCACCACATATTTTGATATTTCAAGAAATCATGGAGACTCTTGTGTGCTTTTGGTTTCTCCACACGTATTACCTTACCATTGTTCAGGTGCCAAAACTTAATTCCTAGTTTCTACCTCCACTTTCTCAGTTCATACAAATCTAAAGCTAACTTTCCATCGAATGGATTGTAAATTAAACACCCCAAGCCCTCCAATTCTATTCAAGTTCTCCACAAGGAAACCAAGTCACAGAATCAAAGCCATCGCCTTCTCTTCTTACAGTCCAAACGAGCCAGAATCCATTTCCTCCACTACTCTGCCAAAATCTGATGTTTACACTGTCAACTTCAAAACTCTAGGAGGTTGCAAGCTTGGAATCTCAAGATATCCAGACTTTGAATATAATGCTCGAGGTGGGACAGGAACTGGGACAGGTACCAAGACCAAAGACAGTAGTGACTTGAATACAGTTTCAGTATCATTTGACATGAAAACTCTGTATATCCCACCATTGACAAGTGAGACTACTACGTTCTTGGGATTGCCATTGCCACCATTCTTGAAGATTGACATAGTCCCTGAACTCTTTCAAGGGACTATTGACCAATATTCTGGCAAGGTACACCCTAAGAATATCCTTCAAGCTGTTAGTCTTTACTTCGATGGCACAAGACCACTGTTGAAAAAAAAAAACTTTTGCTTTTTCATGTGTTTGTAGGTTGATCTTGAATTCATGGCCAAGTTCTGGTTTTCTGTTGGGAATATTTATAGAGCTCCCCCGCTGCTTGTAAAGACAGTACTAACATCAGAGGAATCAATAGGAACAATACGAAGTGGTCAGGGTGAAAGATTGGATAAAGAAGGGAAATGCAGACTGGTAGGTGTCGCCACTGTTGATCCTATCAATGATGTCTTCATGAACACCTTTCTTGGTCTTCCCACAGAATGCTTGGCCAAACTCAGTGCTGCAATTTCCTTTTCTAGCTCTTCTTGATAACGTCAGGATTTCAATCCTTAATACTGTAACATGAGCTGTTCATCTTTTTATACAGAAAAAAAATATAGAATATGATAAACCAGAGGCTCAAATGTATGTTCCATTACTGGCATAGCAAAAATATCGGTATCCTCAACACTAGGCATTCCAAATGCTATGCAGTAACATGGAATTGGATTGATGCAAACAGAAACACAAAATGGGCGGCTGGGAAGTAGGAACTTGTGAGAAGAACAGACACTGCGATAATGGCATCATATAGCGGTGTGCAAATATGCTGTCTTTAGGAATCTTAATTTCTTACAAAAGATCAGTGAAATGTGATATATAAGAATGGATTTTCACGAGTTGCGATGATGGGCTAAGAAGTGTAGGCTTAATATAAGTTTTGTGTTTGAGCTTACTGGCAGTTGAGTCTGATCAATGACTAGAATTGCCTGAAAAATCAAGTGTTTTTTTTGGAAATGAGGGACTTTTTTATATTCAAGTTAGCAGGTGGTACGACAGAAATGAGAGAAAATAAAAGCAAAATTTGTTGGAGTGTGAAAAAGATGTGTATAAGAGCTTGTAATTTTACTTATAAGATATTTATATTTCTTTGCCATGGTAACTCATGGCAACTTACCTAAGGAGTTGTATGTAAAATTAAAAATATTGGTGCTCATTATTATTTAATAGCATATTGACAAGTTAAAAAACAATTATTGATCAGAAAAGAAAGAGGTTTTGGTTTGCATGGAACATGATGCATTGCATTGAAACCATTGACTTCAAAATATATATGTGCCAACCCTGCACAATAGTTTGTAGCTGTAAAGAATCTATAAGTAATAAATACATAAAAAATTTGACTGAATATAAACTAATATTAGAGATAGACTGTATATATCAGTGGATCTGAAATGAGAATCTGGATCACACATGCATATTCATATTTAAAAGGCTAGAAGCTTACAGCCTTCACTTTGCTTCCTTCAAGAAAGTAACGAAATATAAACATCAACTCATGTTAATGATTCATTCACAGAACTACATTTGGCGCTTTTCACCACCGAAGGATCTCACCTGTGACAATAAAATTGCTACTTTCAGTATCAGGCATAGCCCGTCCTACTGTTTACTGCACCCTACTCAACCTGGACAAATTGACTTGATTGCTACAACTAATACAAGCTATGACTGTCAAAAGAACTATGTAACCAGGCATTACCAACAACTAACAATACTTTTTTTTGTTCATGTGACGAAACTTTATCCCTGGACAGTTTATTTTGTTGGTCAGTTGAGCAAATAAAACTCTGATTATTCCAGGTTAATGTGAAAAATACATATCCTAATTCGAAATCGAGATCTACTATGCAGATCAGAAATCATTTGACATAACACGGCGCTCTTTTAGGACAACAGTACGTGTAGCAGAAAAAGGTTTATGTTAGATATGGATGCCTGTGCCTTTCCTGAGGTTTGGAAATATGTACAGTTGATCACTTGTAAGCGGCTTGAGAGTTTAAATACCATTTAGCAGCAAGAAACATAACAGAAGTTCAGCGATCGCCATAGCAAAAAGTGTTGGAGAAAGCAAAGCACATGGAAAACAAGACAGGTGTCATCACAAAGAGAACTAATGATGGATAGAATCCTTATCAAATCTCTACACAATCCCTATCAAATCTTCAAGAAATCTCAACAGGCATGATTATGAATAGCAAAGTTAAGAAACGGGAAATTTATCAAAGCTAATGCTATCCTTCATCGTCATTCATGCCATGAAGAATGGATTGTGTAAACTTAAAGCATGCATAAGAGGCACTGTAGAAACCTTGATCGCTATGAAAGAAACTATGCACCAACTGAAACAGACACCGCAAGCATCAATTCTCTCCAGAATTGGTGCTGGCTGGGGGGCCAGAGCAAACAGTGTGAATGTGGTCCTGATAACCTGTTGAAGCAACAGAAACATACAGATGTAAAACATCCATGGCCTTTTCAGTTGATTATGAAAGGAAATCTTATAAAGGTTACAGCAGATAAGAGATTTATTTCAGAACATTTCAATATCATCTGCAACAATATTGCACCAAACCGACCCAAACTTCTGCAGAAATGTATGCTACTTTAAAAGCAAAAGTAAGCCAAATCCATTCTAATTGAATTCGAGTAGCTACACCACGCTCACAATAAGCAGAAATGATTGAGGTTGTATTTGAAAGTAATTTTCATTCAAAAATGTATCAAAATGATATTTGTTTATTTTTTTAAAATTATTTTTGATATTAGCAAATGAAATAATCTAAGAACACTAAATTTTCAAAAATATATTTGAAACATAATATCAAATACCACTAGTTTTTATGTATGCTCTGTCCTATGGGAGGAAATAATTTTCTTTTTTAAAAAAGTTTAAAAACAAATTTAGGTTTTGATTTATTTTTATAAAGATAAATTTTCTAATCAACATATCTCTTATTTATTTTAAAAATGCTTTTTAACTAAAAATATTATTTTAAAAATATAATGATTGTGAAAAGTTTTTTAAAAATATCAAAATTGTATTTTTATATTTTGCATGATTAAAAACTTAAAAAATAATAAAATATTACATTCATGTTTCAATTCTATTTAAATACTCAAATAATAATCAATTGATTTCAATTGAATTTATTAAAAAAAAATGTAGTTTTGTTGTTGTTATTAAATAAAATGTTTATCAATCAAAATAATTATCAAAATTAAAATCTAAGTGAATCTAATATTTTTTTATGGAATAATAATAATTTTTAAAAATACTTTCAAAACACAATATTAATAAGTTATTTAGTGTCTGTTTGGGAATATGGTTACAGTTGTTTTTAAAAGTATTTTTCTTTCAAAAATGTATTAAAATAATATATTTTTTATTTTTAAAAAATAATTTTTGATATCATCATATCAAAATACTCTAAAAATTTAATTTAAAATAAAAAATATTTTTAAAATATAGTATCAAACACCCCCTTAATTATAGAGTCATGAAAGTCCAGGTAGGTGTCTATCTTCCACAAACACTTAATCCATGCAATTCATTAGTTTAATCACCTATCATCCACTTTTTCTCTTTTAAAAAAAAAAGATAAATTGATGTCAATAGACACCTACCAATGCTCAAATTTACAACTCCTTGATGCTCAAGTTTGTTTACCACCTATGATACAAGCTTGAATTTGTTATATATATATATATATAGTTTATTTTCCATCTAAACAATAGAACATAAAAAAATCAATTATTTTAGTGTTTAAGGTGATGGCTTAAATCAAAATAAGACATTAAACATAGCACTTGTGTCAGGTTTTTGCTTATTGTTTTATGATATAAAAACATGTTTATTTAGACAAAAAAAACATAAATTAAATTTGTTTTTGTGATAATCGTGGACTAAATTTGATCATTTAAAAAATAGAAAGAACATGTTAATTAATTGTTTCCATCTCTTTTATAGCATAACTCTTCTAGAATATGAGCTCCCACTACCTTCTCCCATACTATATTCATATTTACAACAAATTTCATCAATAAAATAAAAATGGTTCCAATGCATACAACACTCAAATCTTACTAAGCAACCTCCATGGAGATTCTAGTCTTGATTCAATTTAATAATTGAATAAAAAATTATACATGTTTTCATTAATAAACTCATTTGACTTGTCCAAACTTCTTAAATTAGACTTAACCTTGTACTTTATATACTTACTTTTCAAAGACTCCATGTTCTGTGTTTGGTAATGAGGTATAAGTGAATTTGTAAAATAATTTTGCAATTAAAAATATATTAAATCATTTTACTTTTTTAAAAAAACTTAATATCAACACATTAAAATTAAAAAAAATATATTTAAAAATACCAAATCAATTTAATAAGCAATTTAAACATAAAAAACAAGCACATCCTTAAAAATTTGCTACTAAAACAAAAAATCAACATGAAACACAACCAATGAACTATTATTTTTTAGACGGTTATGAAGTTGAGGATAAGGTCTTCATAATTATAAAATTAATATTAATAGATGATTTTATAAAATATTTTTTTAAATAAAAAATTATCAAAAACTTTATTTGTAATATCAATATATCAAGACATAATTTTTCAAACAAAAATTTAATTTAAAATTAGAAACTACCATATTACAAGTCGTAGATGATTTTCAATCCATATCAATTTATTGACAAGTTCAGTGCATCTGCTGCTGCCACCTGGCTGTCACTTCCCTTCTTAACCTAAAATATTATTAGGCAGCCAAGTTTGTTCACTATGGTCGTGCCTTGTAGGCAGGGGCTGAGGTGGGGCACACGCCCTCCCAAAAATAAAATAACAATAATAATAATAATATGTGCTTACAAAAGGAATAATTTCAAATTTTAGAGTAAAAAACTCACCTCTCTTCAATGTATTGCATTGCACTGGACGAAGAGCAGCTGCTCAAGCACCTCGGGAAGGTATCTTAATTAGCTGCATAAAAAATGATTTAATTTAAATAAAAATTATAAACATATTTTATTATAAATAGTTTTCAATATGTTACCCCTTTTTTATCGGATGAAAGAAAAGAAATCATTTTTACAATTAAGCAAAAAATTTATTCAATTTTTTACGAAGAAATCTTAATTATTATTACAGGAATTTTATCTGACAAGTTAATAAATAATAAGCAAGAGTTAATTAATACGATAAAATATAAATATAAGAACATTATATTATATTAATAAAATAATTTACCCATAACTCATTGATTGCATTTTTATTTTATGTTTTTATCCATCCCAAACACAGAGATTCTAAGAACTACGGCATGAGTACCCTAAAATGGCCAATCACCGACAAGAACTCGCCTCCTGAACGGCACCGTATCTAAACTCCACGAATCCAATCCCGTAATAAGCCTCGAAACATAAGGGCAATTAAAGTAAATCCAATCACAAAGATACCAGACCACGTGGCACCTCATGAGTCGTCGCAAAGCTCAGCTCTTCAAGTGATTCCTCTCTCTATTTAATCCGGAACCCAAAACTCGCTCCTCAACTCACCCATAACGCACCACGGCTCAGTCCGCACTCACTCCCATGGAACTCCTATCACGATCATCAATCAAGCCTTCATCACTCTAACATCAGCCTCAATCAGCAACCGTTGTTTTTGTATAAATCTGAACAAGTCTTCCTTTTTCTCTTTTCGGTTGACTTTTATTGTTTTGTCAATGACTCAGATGGCTCGCTGGTCGTTTCATGGAATTCTGGCTTTTGTTTCGCTTCTAGCCTTCTTAACGCATGACGTTTACGCGAGTGCTGGTGATGCTGATCCGATTTACAAGTAAAAGCTCCTGTCTTTGACTCAGTTTCATTTCAATTTGATCTTGAATAAGTAATTTTAGAGTTGATTGGGCTTTATTAGCCGTTTTATTGACTGAATTCGGTAATACGTAGTAGTTGTTGTTGAGTTTTGACTGTGAATATGAATCTGAGAGGTAAAAATGCTTGCCTTTTTATTCTTAAATGATGGATTAGGCGTTGAAGTTCAATAATCTGGGCAATTTTTAGGCTGAAATTGTAGCTTCTTCTTCTTCTTTTTATTTTTTTTTCATTTTCATTTTGAAACTTGAGCTTCTCTCATGGGTTTCGGAACCACAGTTTGCGGTGATGTTTGGAGAGTAACAAGGAAAGGAAACGAGGGTGTCTTAGAGTTTTGACTTGAGGATTGATTAATTTGAGGGCATCTATGTTTAGGAGATATTGCGTGTTTGTGTTGGTGGAAGGTGAAATAGTCCTTGGGGGCTGTAGCTGGTACCAGTCAATGCGGACATCCTCATATTGTCCATAATCACTGCTTAAAAATTTTGGAGGGCCCTGCAGCTCCCTCAGTCCCCGCTATGTTCTGCCTATGCATATTTGTGCTATGTTCTATTTTGTTTCGATTTGGTTTTGCTAGATTTGGAATCAACTATAGTTGTTATTAATTTCTGGTACTCATTTACCAGGGCTTGTGTGGAGCAGTGTGAGAAAACTGGATGTGTAGGGGAAACATGCTTCCAACACTGTAAATTCTCGTCTGATGGGAAGCCAGTGGGTGGGCCATGGTATCTGCAAGAACCACTGTATCTGCGGTGGAAACAATGGGACTGTCATAGTGACTGCCGATACCATTGCATGCTTGCCAGGGAGGAAGAGAGAGAGAAACATGGTGGCAAGCCTGTCAAGTATCATGGGAAATGGCCTTTTCACCGTGCTTATGGTTTTCAGGTTTCCATGTGTAATTTTCTAGTTCAACTTTAAGATTTATCATTCCTGCATGTTTCAATCACATGTCTTTAATTGATACTTTTTTTGTGTTCCCAGGAACCTGTTTCTGTTGCTCTTTCTGCCCTCAATCTTGCCATTCAGTTTCACGGTTGGGTATCCTTTTTCATCCTAATATACTACAAGCTGCCACTGACACCAAGTAAGAAGACTTACTATGAATATACTGGCTTGTGGCACATCTATGGAATCCTATCGATGAACTTGTGGTTCTGGAGTGCTGTTTTCCACAGTCGGTGAGCAGATATTATTTCTAGTTAGAGAATTCATTGGAAAGGCCCTAAAGCTGTCATCCTGAAATCATGGAAAACTAACTGACCTATTGACAATTTGAATGTGTGCTTAATTTAGAAAGGCGAAGATAATCTTCAGCTGCTGAGTTTGGATTTTATATGGTTTGAGGGTTAAGTCATCCCACGCCATGCAAGCCCTTTGGGTGCTTAATAGCAGTGTAGAAGATTTTACCAGACAATTACATTGAAAATAAAAGATGATGAATCTGCTAATTCGTGGCAGCAAACATTGGTTTTAGCTGTAATGTGACAGTCATATCCACATGTGCCTTTCTATTTAGAAATATTTTATTACATTTTCTGTTTTGTCTTCCTCAATGGTGAGTGATTTTAATTTTAATTTATTGCAGAGATGTTGAGTTGACAGAGAAACTAGACTGTTCATCTGCTGTGGCATTACTAGGGTTTTCCCTTATTCTAGCAGTGCTACGAGCTTTCAGCATGAGAGATGAGGCTGCCAGGGTCATGGTTTCTGCTCCAATAATTGCATTTGTTACTACACATATCTTATATCTGAACTTCTTCAACCTGGATTACGGTAAAAAAATTATCTTCTAATCTTCCTGCTCTACAAGGTACAATAATATAACTTTGTTTAAACTTACAAGGGAGCTGCAGGATATTGTTACTGCTCAAACTTATTCATGTTTGTTTGATTTAAAGAAGCCTTTCCCTGGTTCACTCAGGATAGTCCTGACACATTTTCTTTGATGTTCTTTTCTTGTCCATCTCTTGTGCTGTGCCTTTCTCGTCTTGAATCGTGTTTTGCTGTGCTCAAATTGCGTTCAATTTTGACTTTTTTGCTGATCACAACTTAAACCATTATCTTCATTTATTTTTTTAATTCATTTGCACGTGTGTCTTACCTTTTGTGTCATGCCATCATTCATCTTAGCATCCTGTTAAGCTAAATTTCATGCTATATAGTATCGCTAATTCCAATGTGTTAGCACCTAGACCAAATGAAAAGTCTCTTTCAGCCGTGTATTCCTGATTGAGCTAATGAAACCTGTCATGTGAATACATTCATACTTTTGATAATGACGTGTTAGACTTTACTACCATGGGGCAGTAATTTGCTACAACTTGACATTGCAACTGTGCCCACTTGGTGGTGCTGGGACAAGTAGCTGGCTTGTTTCTGGACAAGCTGAACTTCCCACGAAATGAGTACACCTCCCCTTCCCCCATGCTTTAGAAAGCGACATTTTCTTCTACTGGCCATTTATTTGCTGACAAGGGACATCCATTGCTTTTTTGCTACTTGTTGCTCGACCAAGGAACCACTTGCCCCTTCCCTAAAAATAAATTGTGCCAGGAAATGTTTTGTTGATGTGATGGTTAAAAGGTTGGATCAAGATTAAATGATGAAACAATTGTTGTCCAACTTGGTAGCATATGGTTGCCATTAGGAAGTTGTTTTGAATGGTTCAATTATTTTGCAGGTCTAAACATGAAAGTTTGTGTGGCCATGGGTGTAGCTCAGCTTCTCATTTGGGCAGTTTGGGCTAGTGTAACTCACCACCCATCCCGGTTTAAGTTGTGGGTGGCAGTTATTGGAGGCGGCCTTGCCATGCTGTTGGAAATATATGATTTCCCGCCTTACCAGGGATTTGTGGATGCTCATGCTCTCTGGCATGCCACTACCATCCCACTCACATATCTTTGGTGGAGCTTTGCGAAGGATGATGCTGAGTTTAGAACATCAAGTCTCCTCAAGAAAGCAAAGTAGTATTTCTCTACCCAATGCCTGCGGCAAATGGTTCATGGACAGCACCGATCACTTTACATACCTCTCTGTTGAACTAAAACGCGCTTCCTTGTGTATACGTTCTTTCCCAAATGCTTTGCATTGGCTGGTCCTTTCATTTGTACTTCAATTGGTGATCATCGGATTATTTCAAAATGTGATATAGAATCTGTAACAAATTTCAATTTTTAGATCACTGTACCTTTTTTTCATTTTATTTTTTGTCTGAAGAATCTGGAGTACCAAATTTTTGTGTAAATTGTGTTTTCTGTCAATAGATATGGTGGGTTCCTTCTTTCATGGTGTTTGCTAGTGCAGTGAGTGAACAGAATTACATAATAGATATTGCGATACGTAGAAAGATGCACACCCTTTTATCTCGTAGGATTTAATGATGAAACACCTGAAGCTGCTAAAAATACTTGCGAGAAACACTTTATTTGATGAGGAGGCTGCTTAGACAACAGAGATTGCATTCATAGAAATCCACTCAGAATTTCCTGGTGCTGCACTATCTGAAGAGAAGATAACAGGTTTAATATTGTGAATGATCTGTGCGGTGGATGGAAAGGAGATCGATTGAGGAGTGAGGACACTGATGGAACTACAGAAGAGTTCAGTCGTTGAAGCCACAAATCTTAAGCAAAAAGCTTTTCGTGCTTTCTTGAGGCTCAGAAAGGGAGAGGTGATGATCTCGCCAAAATTTCCTGGTGCTGCACTATCTGAAGAGAAGATAACAGGTTTAATATTGTGAATGATCTGTGCGGTGGATGGAAAGGAGATCGATTGAGGAGTGAGGACACTGATGGAACTACAGAAGAGTTCAGTCGTTGAAGCCACAAATCTTAAGCAAAAAGCTTTTCGTGCTTTCTTGAGGCTCAGAAAGGGAGAGGTGATGATCTCGCCAAAAGTCAACCTTTAAGCTATTATGTGCTTGATGAGAAACCTCCTTCCCTGGAGTTCCACCTGCCATCATTTTGACAGGGGAATTCATGTACGATATAAAAAGCTATCCTTGAGTTATTATATTAGAGTTGCTGAGTGTTCGCTGCTGCTGCTGCTGTGACAGATTTTATAATCATAGTTTATATATACACACTAGCCAATGTAGGTTAAATTTAAATAAAATAATAAATTTAATATGCTGTTAAATGCAAATTTTTTATAAAATATATAAATTTTAAATCGATATAAATTTATCTATGTAGTAAGTTTCAACAAAATAACTAATATAAAATTATCATTATCATTAAAAAATCAAAAAGATTGAGATATCTGAATATTAATATTAGTTCATTTTATAATTTAATTTCAATTCAATATAAAAACAAAATATAAATTGAAAATACGTGAAATAATCAAATAAATAATTTTATATCTACAAAAAGAAGAAAATATAAATTAAAATCTATCCATATGTTGTCATTATTATCATTACTATAATAATTAAAATTATTATCAACATTATTGCCCAAACAATTAAAATCATAAAAATTGTCCAAATTATATATATACAAAAAAAAAACAAAAAAAATAGCCACTAAAATTATCATTATTATAGTGCAAACAATAAAATTATAAAATTATTTGATCTAAAGAACATATAAAAATAATAGAAAACTCAAAAAAAAAATAAAGGAAAAAAGGGAGCAATATTAATTTTAAAATGATCACTAGTATAAATTAAAATTTCAAGACTAAACCAAATAAAAATAGATCCCTAATAAAAAATAAAACAACAAAAATTAAAAATAAAAACTAAAAGCATAGATACATGAATACTGATAAAAAATAAACATTGTCCAAGAATAACAAAAAAAAAACCCAAAGAAATTAATAGCAAATAAAAATTCAAAGAATAAGGACTGAAATAAAAAATAAAATATATAATTAATTCTAATCGAAGGACAAAATTGAATCAAATAAAATACTTGGGATCGAAACAAATAAATATATTTTAAAAAAAATTACAAGGTAATTTTATAATTTTTTAAAAAAATTAAAAGAATAAAAATTGAAATATAAGATAGAATATATGATAAATTTCAATTGGATGATGCAATTATAAGCAATTAAAACTTGCATACCAAATTAATTAAAATAACCAAAAGAAAACCAAAAATTAAAAAACGAAGAACTAAATTGAAACAACTAATATAATTAGTTTCAATTGAAGGACAGAATTGCAACAAACCAAAAACTACATGAAAAAACTATAATAAAAGCGGAATCCAAAGCAAAGGGACTAAAATAAAACTTTCGCAAACCTTAAGGACTGCAGTGTGTTTCCAACGGCAAGAGAGAGGAAATGAAGAAAAAACTTAAACCCGTTCATCAGAGCTTCACTATTCACCATAGCCAGACATACGCCACATCGAAAGGAAAAGGACATGCATGTGAACCATGTGACATGGTGATCATCTGTTTTTGACCATTGGAATGAGGCACATGCACCGCTCGAATGGCGTGTGAGCATGAAATCCTGCAGACGCCTTCATACGACGCGCCCGCAATATTTCAGAAAAGAAATAATAAAATAATGGATAATTACTTATACACCTTTGAATGTAGCAATAGCTATGAAAAAACCTCCTTGGAAAATACAGCAATACTCCCGGGCCCGGGACATATTTTTTGTTGTTTTCGATGACTAATTTCGTAGTTTTACTGTGAAAAAAATTCGGAAATACCATCTATATGTCTTGAAAATTTCTAAACTAACCCCAGTTTCAGGCACTCTCTTTTGTCATTTGCAGGGGCTATTTTTATAGTTTTACCTTGCAAAGAATTCGAAAAATCATCCTGGTCCCAGTGGTTAAAAATTTTCGACAATGGGGTAGAATGGTCATTTTACCGTCACAATCCATAATGAACTATTTTTAGATGAATAGTAGAAAATTGTACAGAAAATTCGGCATGTTTATATATATATTTGGCTAAAATTACGGTTGAAATAATAATTGAATAAAAAATATACGATTGTGCTAATACTGAAATGAATAAAAGAGTAAGTAATTTCATAGCCTGAAATTAAAAAAAAAAATACTATTATTAATACATAAAAAATAATGCAAAGTGCAAAGTTATTTTGATCTTCTTATGGTAATTTCAACGGTAAGAAAAAGGGGGCAAAATAGCTTTATATCACATAAAAGCTTACAAGCAAAAGTTGATTGTAGTTTTTAACTACACAACATAAATATAAAGATGCTTTTTTAATTATTTAAAAAAAAATATATTATAGTAATATTTTTTTTATTCAAAACCAATATAGAGTGAAAATCCTGATTTATTTTTTTATTTTTTTGGTATAGATTCTGGAAAACAAGCAGTAATTTCGAGTTACTCTTATTGGAATATATGTGTTACAGAGACTGCAAAACGTTGCCGTTTTTTACTCTAATTTCAGTAACTAAACAGCTAAACTACTTGAACCCATTTCCAGTAGCCAACCCATAGCATATCTTTACTCAGTAACAAAAAAAAGGAGCAGCAGCAGCAGTATTTCTTCTGCTAGAATGCCGAGAGAGACGAGTCCTGGCTTGAAGATCCTTTGGGCATGGACCATTGGCACCGCCGCCAGTAAGATCACCGAGAAAAACCCATTTTCTGTAATGCCAAGCTTGAGTGTATTTATTTATTTTTGTTGTTGCAGTTTTGGTTACAAGTGTGGTGAGGACTAGGCTAAAGGACATGGAACAGATAATGAACGGTGAGCAAGAGCAGCAAAGCACTCTGAGTGATCCGGATTTGCTGGATTCTGACGAGGGAATCATTCGAGAAGTGAAATCATAGCTTTAGCAGCTAGTAAATTGGTGTCTGATATGTGTTTGTTTAATGTCTCAAGAGAATATAGGAGCCAAGTGCTTTTGTTGTCTGATTGTTGAATTTAACAATTATTGAGACCAAATAAGATGGTGTTTTCACTTTTGTTTAATCTTCCTCTTGCTAGCTACTTGTTAGTTTTTGTTGCTCTTTGTTTGTTTGCAGGTTAAGGTAACTCCATCTTCATGAATTATAGTCTGCTGACTTCTTTTCATAATGTGAAATCTTTTTATTTGAGTACAATCAATGAGCAAAAAAGCGATTGCCATGTGAAATTGTGTTCATTCTCTCTTTAAAAGTGAGGAGTGCAAGATTGTTTAGCTTTGTAATCGTGGTTTGTGAAACTGTTGCTGGAAGATGAATCCCCGTGATGTCTAGTTTCACTTGAATATGGTCGAGGTATAGTGCTTCTGTGAATTGTAGCTTGCTAGCTTGAACATGGAACTGCGTTTGTTAAGATTAATTGCTGAGGATACTTCTAAATTACCAGCAATCCGGTTCAGGAAATAAAAGCACTAATGATTCCTCGAATATGTCTATATGGCCTGCGTGGCAGGCTAAATAGAAGACTGGAACCTAGTAATTCTTTTAGAAGGTTGAATATGGTTCTGCATCGTGTTGCATTGATAAACATGCTGTGATGTGTCTTTCTCCTTCATCATCTAGCTTTTTTAGTGTTAAACCAAATGGTCAAATAAATGCTACCAATGGTTCAACGGGAAAAATTCAATGAAACAACTAGCGAAGACTCTCTTCATCCTGTGCAGGACTTCGCAACTGTTAAACAGGTTTGGAGCTTCCTGCTTCCCACACACGACTGATCCTGACGTCTTTTTGATGGATTGTTTAAACTTTGATGTGGCTGATGAGAATTTTAAGGAGGCAGTTGACGAGGACTATTTTGGGGATTGACCACTTGTGTATTTTATCTTAATCTGGAAACTGTGACAATGAAATAGTGTAGTTTATGTGGAGAAAGGAGAGCTGCAACAAGTGGAGTGGGAAAGTAGAACATTTGTCGAGAAAGTCAAGTGAGCAGAGGATTTGACAGGTAGCTTCTAGCACTAGAGTAGAGAAGCCGATCGGATGATTTGATCGGTCGGTTCAAGCTCAAAACTACTGACACTTAAAAGAGCAATCTGGATTTGGCAGGAGCCGGAGGTCCAAAAGGAGACTCAAATGGTGCATTAAGTATAGATAAGAATTAGGATGTATCCGCCCCGTTATTACCAAAAAAAAAAAAAGTATAGATAAGAATATTTTGCGTGCTCAGCAGTTGTTACTGAATGATGAGCAGTCTAAGAGGCTGAGAAATTCTCTGGGACAAGCAAACAGAGAACTGGGCTAGCAGCATATGGCGAGGCTGAGACTTAAAAGCAGAACTCTCTCGCATTTATTTTGTTCATTCACCATTACAACAATAGATTACGGCTTAGTCATTATTACATGATGCGATACTTCGACAAGCACTAACAGTAGCCCTTCATCCTGTAGCTGCTTCAATTTTCACACTCCTGAGATTTCTGCCCCGCAATCCATTCTAACCGAGAAAACCAAAACTACCACCATATTTAATCATTGTATCTGTTCTTAGTCAAAAATATAAGTACAGACAACATTGACCATGATCTTAATTACTCTATCACTAACACTTAATCATATAGAAAAACTCCATAGTGACATATCAGGGTCAATATCTTCCATGTTACCCCTACCATCCCCTCCACCACCACAATGAGGTGGTGGCAATAACATCCCTTCAGCCATATTAGCCAACAACCCTGGCATTCCAAAAACAGCCTCATCATCCATATAAAACACCTCCTCCTCCGCCTCTGCAGGAGTCTCCGCCACCGTCTTCCCCTCATCTTCTCTCCTCATCAACTCACCTCCCACACAGCCCTCCGGCCGAAAAGCCTCAGCTGCCTCCGCTGCAGCCTTCTGAATATCCTTAGCTTCACTAGAAGCCGGAACCGGCAACCTCCAAGCAGAATCCGCAAAATTCAAGCAAGCAGACCTACCCCTCAATGCCAAAGCAGCAACATCATGTGCTCGAGCAGCCATTTCAGCGATAGGGAAAGTCCCTAACCAAATTCTTGATTTCTTATTAGGCTCTCTAACTTCACAGACCCACTTACCTGAATTCCTCCTCCTCACCCCTCTAAACACTGGATGCCTTGTTTCCCTGAACTTCTTTCTTCCTGCCCTCTTCTTCGGATTCCTCGAAGCTAACATTACTTCCTCATCAGAAAGACTCTGAACTGGTTGAACTCCTGTAGTAACAGTACTGGTAATACTAATATCCGAAAGAACAGGAGAATAAGAACACTGTTCTTGACCAATACCATTATTCTCATTGAAAACTGACCACAAATTTCTCGCCCCAAGCGGACTTGGATCAGAATAATGACTGAAAAGATCCATAACAATCCTTAAACCTTAAAAGGGTTCTCGTTTCGTATCTTGAATATGCTCTTTAAATAAGAAAAGGCACCTAGTAGTACTGAAGTATGCTACTTCGAACTGCTAACTTGTTTACTTCTTTTAAGGTGGGGGGGCTATTTTATATATATATAGGTTATTGTAATGACCCAATAAGGAGCTGTGCATTTCACACGGATTTGGCGAGAAGCCAGCTAAGGTCCCCACGGACTGCACATAGATTTTGGTAAAAACAGTACGAGAGATGAGATTGATGGATTGATTTGATTTAATGAATAGGCAGAATCTAACCAAGGCGGACTGATTCACTTGCTTGGTAGATAAGTACCAGCTGTATTCGGCTTGGAGACAAGTTGGATTGTTGAAGTGACACGTGTGATTTTGACCTTCCAAGATGTTTGACTGCCAGTTGGTGTATAGAGAAATGAACCTGTAGGGTGTCATAGTCAACTGTCTTGGTGTTCCGGGTTCAGTTGCTTCGTGTTGAAGGCACGATTGATCGCCGAGTTTTTGTGTTTAATTTGTTGGTAATTTAATTCGAATTAAGATTCTTTTATTATTGTGAGTTTTATGGATAATTTTCATAATAAATCTTTTCTATGGATCTCATAATGTACTATTAATCACCAGGCATTGAGCTAGTATTATTTTTTTTTCTTTCATTGCACCAGCTTTGTTATTTTTTCACACCTTAATTTTTTTTAAATAAAAAATTAAATGAAGAAATGTAAATAAATATTTAATTTATTACTCGTATATCATCTGCATTAAGCATTTATGTTGATATATCAAAATATTCCATAAATCCCTCAACTCCTTTTTCATAATAATTATGCCACTAACTTTTTTTATTTTTTTAAATAAAAACCTTATAATATAGCACATACCATATAAAATATAAGATGTTACCGTTATAAATTATATATGAAAATTAAAGATGAACCGGTACAAATCTAATATTATTATCAATTTTATATATCAAATGATTTATATAAATCATTCATTAATTTATATATAAAAATTATATATCTATAAAAGAATTCAAAGGTTAATTTTTTAATTAATAAATGGATGAAATTAAACCCTTAAAAAATCGTTATTGTTGACGAGGAAGTGGAGAGCTTGAAGAAGCATCGTAGAAAGCACACAAGGAAAGAAAGAGATAAGAGACAGAAGGCAATGAAAACGAAGGGGAGGCATGTGATGAGGTGGCGGATAGACAGAGGGGGACACCTTTTCGAAGTGACGTAACCCAATTCCCAAAAAACACGGTTAGTTTCTTACGGTTAATCCAACTGCCAGAGAGCCGGTGGTTTTCCCGCGTAAACGCGTGGACCACGTGCGTTTTAGTGTCCACCTGGTCCCAAATTCACAGCTTTCTCTTCTTGTACGAACTTTCTTTTAAAATAAAAAAAATAAAAGTGGAGCAGTTTGCTCTTAAATAAGACACGTATATATATATACCTGAGATATTTTATTTTTATGTGAATAAAAATAGCATAACTATTACATCTGCGAGGATTTTCCGTGTGGGGGGGGGTTTCCTCTGTCGAAGCGACAGGTCGCTGCGAGAAACTGTCAAAGTGGGCCCCACAATGCTGACCACCTGAAAGATTGGGGGGTCGGTTAATTTTGGACTTTAGGACTGGACCGGATTGTGACTCCTGGATGGATCTCTGTACGAAGATGAAATGGGGTCAGATATCTGTACGTTCTGGCTACTCCATATGCTTTTAATTTATATTATTTTATTAAAAAAAATACAGGTGTGTAAATACATTTAATAAGTTAAGCAAACATCCATATTTTGGAGAAGATAAATGATGAATGCATGCATACATACATATATACATACAAACAAATAAATCATGAGTGTACGATAAAATACAATAATAAATATCGCTAGTTTAATAGTTAAAATATATTCATGGTTTAAAATATAAAATATTTTATATTTCAACTAAAGTATAAAATATTTATCCGAATAGAATTAAATAAATATAGAATTGTTTCATAATTGAGATCCAAGAACAACGCAAAGTGGTTTGAAAAAATAAATATTTTTCTACCCGTTGTATAGATTAAGGACAATGAAGTCAATAGGGTGGTCCAAGATTGAACATGCTTGTGTCTAGGTTAGGACTATATTGCAGAAGTGGTTTTATTTCATGTCTGAAAAATAATAATACGTTTCGATCGTATACGTGGTCCAAAACTCCAAGGAAAACCCTATTACAACCTTTAGATTGAAATAAATAAATTACAGGTGGTGGTAGATATAATAAACGTTGGATTTCACATAACCTAAACTTCATCATCACAAGCAATATGTTGTGGTCGGTTTAAAAATGTTGCATGTAGTGTGTATTAAAAAATCTCTCAACTATTGAAATAACTCTATATTGACTTCATTGTAATTATAGCTATTAACTTGGTTTGGCTATGTTAGAAAATAATATAAATCGTATATTGAGACCTTCACCTAACAATTTACAATGATTTTTAATATAGTATCAAAGCCTTGTTGATCAAACGATCATGAGTTTGCATTCCAACGAATTCATTTTATTTGATAAAAATTAAATATATGATATTGTAAGGGTAACACCCTCAATCAAATTGAAGCCTTTTGTTGTGAGAGATTATCTTTCTCTCAGGAGTTTTTTATTAATTTTTCTAAAAAAAAGAAATAACAATATTTTTTTTTACTTTTGGGGTTTATCAAAATAGGAAAAACAATTACGAAAACTAAAATCTTAAACTAAAATTTTAGACGACTAATTCTCTGGGCAGATTCGAGGTAGCCCGGGCTTCCTGGACAATTGATTTGCTCTGAAGCAGTTTCACTCTGGATGCCTTTGAATCTGACCCCTTCTTCCTTTTATAATCCCTTTGTTTTGAAAAAAATATTCTCTTTCGAATACGTTTTGTTTTAAGATTTGTGTTTTGCTTCTATACATATTGTGCCCTTGTATATTGCCAGCTATCCCTTCTAACTACTAGACGATGTTGTTCTCTTGATCCTTATCCCTAGCACTAGATGTCGTTGCCCCGCTTGCTTCATCTCAATCGTTCATATAAGTCCTTCTCCATTCATCTTGATCATGCACGCTGACATTCTCTCTCTTCCTTTTGCATATAAACGTGCTGAGGAAGCCACTTTCCCATCAGTCTTCATTTCATCTTCAACTCTTCCATCGAGAGCTTTTAAAGCTGCAGTCTGGTCACCATTCCTTTCATCTTCTTTGATCTGTGCGCTAAGAACCCTGAGAGAGCTTTTTTCCTTTTTTTCTCCAGTTTGCTAGTTAACGGCCATGGAGGAGCCAGGATTGTCATAGTAAGCTTGTATAAGTTTTAAATTAAAAAAAAACTCTTATTTTTAAAAATATATTAGATAACAATATAAATTATATTTTGAGTTTTGAGTCAGTTTTGCTTTCAAATTATTTCAAATATGTGGTCGAGTCAACTAGTAACTCTATTAAAGTTATTAAATCTAAAAATACTTGTCGATATAAACTTTAATTATTTTTATTTATAATGATTCTATTTTATTTTTATCATCCAAAATAAAGATGGATCTGGAGTTTATTTTTTTTAACTGTTTTAATTTATAACGTTAAAATTTCTTCTTGACGTCGGCCACGACAATGATTTTCTTTTTAGAAAGAGAGAGAGCAGAGAGATTTTACAATTTCATCAAAGAGAATACAAGAACAGAATATAGCTAATTAGTTTTATATGTTAATTTTTAATTTTTCTTAATATCAATACATCAAAAATATCCAGAAAAATAATAATTTAATATTGTTTTCAGCCTAAAATCACTTTAAATGGAAACACAGGAGAGAGAGAGAGAGAGAAGAATATATATTTTCTTCTTGTAGCCGCATTCTGAACAGTGCAAAACCAGGTGAACTGAACCTATCCATTAATCTAATCTTTGATAACAGATGCCCACTGAATCTTCTTAATAAGATATTGGTTTTTAGGGTTGGTGGTGACTTGCTGCTGATACTCTCTTTCTTCGTGGACCATCCCTTTTCTTGTCATGTTCTTCCTCTTTCACAATGGAATCGCAATCATTTTACTTTACAGGATCCCACCATTATTGCTACTGCAACACCAGCTCCTTATTTCTTTCTCTGGGGAAGAAAGAAGAAGAAACCATTTTAAGGAGGCTTACCATGGAGGATATATATATATATCATAAATTACATGAAGGAATTAAAAAAAAAAAGGTTTCCTATACTGGAAAAATTATAATTCAATCACGGTATTTGATTTATTATGTAGAGAGCAATGGGATATTACATGTCATCTTTTAATTATAATCTAAATATTTAAAATCTACACCTTTAGGGGTAGATCGGACGGCTGTGGTTGTCTTGGCTCAAAAGATTTCCCAAGAAACCATTTTTAAAATCTTGTTTTGATATTTGTTAGTATTATTAATATAATTCAAGTTAGTGACTGCTATATTACATGAGAAATCAAAATATTTTTTATTTAGAAATGTATTAAAATAATTTTTTTATTTTTTTTAAATTATTTCTGATATAAGCACATTAAAATAATTTAAAAACATAAAAAAACTTAATCTAAAATAAAAAATATTTTTTTTCAAATGTTTTTCAATTTTTTTTAAAAAACAATGAAAAATAGGTTTAATAGGAAAAAAAAAACAGCAAAAAGAGATTACCTTTCGCCAAAGCAAATCTGCTTCTTGATTTGATGGCAATGATTAAGGTTGATAAAGAAAAATCATGTTGAAATATTCTGATTTTATATGGAGTGATTATGGTTTTTTGTAGTAGACAATTGATTCACGTCAAGTTGCGGATCTTCTTAAATATATTTGACATAAAAAAATATTTAATTATCAACAAACATGTATTATGTTAATAAAATTATCTCAACTCAAAAATCTAAATTATTTTTTATACTTTAAAATATTTAAACATCTACCATGTTTATTTAACCAACTAATTAATGGAAATACGATTCCTTGTATTGGAGATGAATGCTCGCATTTCTTTTCAACAATAGTGAAAATGGAAAAATAAATAAATAAATAAATAAATAATGGCGGATGACATCCAAATCGGAAAGGACCCCATAAATATATATTAGCTTGTCCACCTTAATCTCTTCAAATCTTGGCCTTGGGGCCGATATACAGTTTCATGCAGCCTTTTTTTGTGGATTACATAGCTTCAACAGAGCTTGAGCCGACTGATGAACAGAAGGGGGGGAAAAGAGTTGGCTTCTGAATCATCAATTTGTTTGTTAGCTCAGGTGACAAGATAGAAAGCAGGACCAGAATCATTCAACCATGGATGCCAGTTTCAAAATTGAAACCCTAGCTACTACGTTGTCAAAGGACATGATCCTGGGATTACCAGGTAAGAAGTTGCTGTATGATTCATGCATGGAATAATGACAGATCATGCACAGTATGGTTAGTTTAAATGTCATTTTCTCCTAGTTTGCTTCAATTTTCCAAGCGTCGGTCGTTCCTGAAAGCACAGCAAACAATTAATTCTTCTCGAATCTAATTCATTAGATCATAAATTAAAGGGCTGTTAAATAATTCAAGAAAAAACTTAATTATTTTAATCATTTAACTTGAATCCTTAGAAGACTAATCCCACTAAAAATATAATTTGTTCATGCACCTCCATTATATCTTCCAAATCTCCATGGGTACTATATTCATAGCCGATGACTTGGGGCTACTTGTTTTAATTTCAAATTTACAGGGTTAATTTTCTTCTCATGGGGGAATCAGTTTTAAGTAGCTGGAACCTGTTCGATCGAGTTTGAGAAAAGTCGCAAGATTGACCTACAATCGTCTTATGAAGTCATGAGATCAAAATTGACCTTGGAATAGTGTAGTTATTAAGTAAATATATCGAAGTGTGAGCATATATATAGAAATCATTGTTAATGAGTGTAATATGATAATAGAGAACTTGTAATTTATATAGCAGGTTTTAAATTCAAGTTAAAACGTGTATTCCTTGTAGGAGTCTAAAACAACTATAATTTTATTCATTTATTTGAACCCACAAAAAATATATTTTTTGAGGAATAGGTTTTCTTAGCATCCATACACGCACATACATATAATAATTTAATCATTTTTTTTCTCTTTATGGTTTCTCTTTTTTTATTTTATTTATGCCGATATATTTCCTTTATTTATTTTTATGGCTAGAGTTCATCTTTTTGGTCCAATTCTATTATTATTGTTAGAAAGTAATATAAAATAATATTGAGGAAAAAAATTAAGTTTTTGAGTTGACTGAATAGTCGTGAGTTCAAAATATTAAACCAATGGCCAAATAGTTATGAGTTTAAACCTGTCCTTTTTATTCTAACTATTTAATTAAAAGGTAATAATAATAGTTTCTAATCTATTTTTATTTTATTTGAGATGGCATGCTAGAGAGAAAAATAATATTATTATTAAGGCCTTAAAATATCAAAATTTAAAACTCAAAAGTTTTAAGTTTGTTTTTTAAACTTTGGTGGTTAAAGAAAGAGTGAATTACAATCTTAAACATTATAAAAAGTTAGGATGTGATGTAATGATAAAAGAGGCCGTGATCTACACAGCAGATCTTGATTTTGAGTTAAGGATTATATTTCTTGTAAAAATATAGAATAACCAAGATTTTATTCATTTATCTAGTTTATAAAATATACTTTACAATAATATGGAGTTTGATGATATTAAAAAAAGAGTAACTTAAAAAGTTTAATTTTTTTTATTTAAACCCTTTTTTTTAATGAAAAAACTGTGATAAAAATTTAGATTTGAGTAAAATAATAATTTTTTGAAACTCCAATTGTCATGTCAAATCATAATCATAAAAGCTATTTCAATACCAAACACACACTTACTTTATTTTTATTTTTTTTTAAATATCATCACTTTATAAAGTCTATGTACATTATACATTTGCATAGCTAAATCAAGTAAAGAAAGACAAAAACAAAAAAAAGTGGTGTCGGCTTGCGTAGCCAAATGAGTGCATTTTATTCCATTGTTAGGTGAGTAGCCAAAGCTGAGTCACAAGCTGAACGGGCAGCTTACATGCACGGGCTCCCCTAGTCTTTGATTTTGATCGTTTTATTTCACCAAACCTTTTGGCCTGCACTTCTTATTTGCACTTATTGCCTGATCGAGATCGTGATTGTAATTATTTTTAAAAATATTATTTTTGTTTAGAAATATATTAAAATATTTTTTTTAATATTAATATATCAAAATAATCTAAATATATCATTCAATACAAATTATATATAGATAGTCAGTGCAGCTCAAATGACATAGAACATATTTAGTTTAGCCATTAACGATACTCTTCTCTTAATTGTTTTCCTTTATTTATTTATAAAAATAATAAATTATCCAAATACTTCTACAATGAATTCTTGAATTTTATTTTATATAGGGGCATATTTGTACACACACACACACACACACACATATATTTTAAAAATATGAAATACCTGAAACACCTCACAGACAACTCTTGTGTTTTGTCTTATTTGAGGGTAAAAAGATCATTTTACTATGAAATTACAATGACACTCCTGAAAACTCTTGGTTTTTGTCTTATTTGAGGGTATTATAATTATTTTATCGTGCACAAAAATATAAAAAATATCCTTAAGTCCAAAGGTAAAATTACTGTGCACTAAGAAGTAAAATAATAATTATATTATTACAATTCACAATAATCTATATCTATTTCTATAGTAATTTTGCAACAGGAAAATAGCGATCTTATTTAGCTTATCACTTAATAGACCGAATTAATGGAAGAAAAATAAATCAGATTCATAATTAAGGTTAAGTGAACAATTTAATTTAATTATAAGACGATAACAAAATACTATCTAGATGAATTATAATAATAAAACAAAAACAACATAACATTGATTTTATTTTATTTCTTTTTAATTGACGTTTCTTAATTATTTGAAATTTCAAAACCCAATTTCTTCACAAGTAGGTTATTGATGATTTAAATTCTAGATTTAATGTTACCCCGAGTCGAAGTAAGAATTTCAAAACCATGATCAATATGGACGTTGCACAAGTTCAAACCTTGGTCATGATTTGCCAACGTTCATGTCAAAGAGCTTGACTGGTCAAACAAGTATGCTTTAATCATTGATTAAATATTTTTTCACTGAATCTATACATGTTTAATTGCCTGGGTCCTCTAGACATGAACTTTTAAAAGCTCAAAAGATGTTTTGTGTGTCTCCATCTTTATAAACTATTAATCTCTTTCACAAAGATTTTTATTTTTGTTGAATATATATATATATATATTTCCCTGAAGACTTTTTTTCTGTCTTTTGAATCAAAATTCAAAATATTAATTGCCTCTTAAAATTTGGACTTTGGTGGTCTATAATTCACTAAAGGCAAAAAAGTATTGGCTTGTTCTTTACATCTTTCAATCTATTGCTACCTACAAAATATCGTCGAGGCTTTCTTTTGCACACCTTTCTCTTAACACTATCACTACGTACCTCGCCTTTCCTTAAGTGCTCCTCCACGATTTTTGTTATTGTTACTAATAATATAATAAATACAAACAAGTTGTTAATATATATAATGCAAACAAGTTGTTCATATATATATATATATATATATATATATATTGAGAATTGAGCACGCAATCCAACCTCTTTCATGGGTTAGATTATGATCAAGCATTGTTTGATTTTTAATATCCTGCTTGATAATGTTTTTAGAATATGTTAGAAGTGTTTGTTCACAGTACTTCATGGAATGAAAGGATACTGAATGCTGCTTGATCACAATAAAGATATTAAATTAATGCATTTAAGTCCAAAATTATTTCTGTTAAAATTCTTTTCATAGTATTAAACGCACACTAAAAATCAAAGTAAGTGAAACTGATCAAACTTGTGTTTGGAAGGGAAGAAAATGAGGCGAAATGAAAATTTCAAGGGGTTGGATTTTTCATTTACTTGAAAGGGGAGAGAATTTGAAGAGAAAAAATGGGAGTGAAATTAAAAATGCCACACTACAATCCACCATATGTGATTCTTTTCTCAGGTATATATATATATGGTGAAAACTCATAATTATACAAACTAAAAAATAATTTTCAATCCCAAGCATGAAGAAGAAATTAATTTATAACCACTCTTCTTCGTTTTGTTTTCATTTCTTTTCACTTTTATTCTCCTCCTTTTCGCTAACTTCATTTTCTCCTCTCCCAAACAAAAAAAATTAAGAAGAATCGAAGGAAACGAATGGCAATTGAGTTACTACGAACCTGCTGGCACCAGCAACATTGATTTCAAATGGTAATCGAAACCCCACATGCAACATGCTCTTAATTACCCTTCCAATCAATACCTAAATCCTCTCGTTAGTTTAAGAGAAAATCGCTAGTTTCAACGCAATCCAAATGATATACAAATATGAAAATTGCAGCCAATATCATAGAAGTTATTGAAACTTCTATGTAGATTGTAGAGTAGCTTTTCAGCATAAACCTAAGAAACACGGGGAAAACAAAACCTGGAAGGAGAGGCTTTTCGTACCATAAAATATCAAATACATGAAGAGAAGGACAGTCATCGTTTACAGGGGGGAAAACTCTCTCCCAGAAGTCTTACCAAGACAAAACATTTATATGGAGAGAGAGAGAGAGAGACAGACGTACTCTGGCTCACACCTTTAAAGCTAACCAATGCAGCTGCAAAGTTAATCCACCTGCTTGTTTTACTTTTACCTATAAACCACTTCAGTGCTAAAATCTTGAAGAAAAGCCGTCCATTGGTCCATCAAGTGACCTAAAACCTCTTCAATTTACCAAACCTGGAAGGACAAAGCTAGTACCATAAAAATTTCCATGGAGAAATGAGGCTAGATATGTAGCTGGCTGGGTTTGTTTTACTGGTAGGACCATAGGCTTTCAGCATCCGAATTCCCTGGTGAATCATCAGAAGATGGCGTGTTTATTCTTGGAGGGCTTACTAGCATTCCTCCTGCCATGTCAACTAGCAAATTGGGAAGGTTTAAAAGTTCTTCCTCGTCGATGAATTCCTGTCCTGATTGAATGCCAGCAGTGATACTGGATGATGTGCCTTCCGTTTCAGGCCGATCCAATTCAGGATTTGGTCCAGCTTCAGGTTTCGGCGACCTGCTTGATGCTGCACTAGAAGCTGCGGCCCTTATATCACTAGAAGAAGCTGAGGCTAGTACTGGGTAGGAATGAATCGATTCCGGGAAATTTAGTGGTGTATCAGGGCCTTTAAGGGCTAGAGCCGCCACATCATAAGCGGCGGCTGCCATTTCAGGAGTTGGATACGTACCAAGCCATACTCGCGTAGTTTTACGTGGTTCCCGGATCTCTGATACCCATTTCCCACTCCGTAACCTAATTCCTTTATAACTCGGATGCCTTCCGCTGGTGGGCTGAGTCGATGACCCACCTGAGGGTCGGGTGGTCCTTGGTGACTGGTCATCCTGCCTTCCACTCACAGGCTGGCTCGGAAACCCGGACCTTGGTGAATAATATTCATCATGTCTTACCGTTAATGGCTGTCCCAGAGATCCACCTGGAGAAGGAAGCAATCTTGGAGACGGGTTCGAGGAGGTGGAATGAGGTGATTGATCATCTTGGAGCAGAATAGAGGATGGAGGGTCAGGGATTTGTATAGATGGGTTTGAAGGTTGAGGTCGTGGTACCTGGTCTGCTTGAAAAGCATTTGAATTGGGATCTGCCATTTATAATGAAAGGGATGTCTCGATATAGAAAAATAGCATATGGGTTTTTGACACATAAGAGAATATGCAAGAGATTTTTGTTTATAAGTTCGACGAGCCCTTACTTTATAAGGATAAGTGAATCAATGGGCTAATGCGTGGGGAATTCGCGGACCCGTCTAAGACTATAAACTTTTTGTTTATATAAATAATTTTTGTAATTAGTGTTGTAGTTTGACGTGATTGATCGCAAAAGGTTCGTGAGATTACATGTGCACACGTATTCTGCACAAAAACTAATTAGCTGTAACTTAACTGGTCTTCATCAACCTAGACACATTCTACACATCTCGGAGAAGAGCTCTGGTTGGGTTTTCCATGGTCAAGGGTGTCTGATCATAAATACAGGTCATGCTTGCCACTACCTTCTGCCACTGCCCTGCTGCCTCATCTCTAGCCCTATGTTTTCATTTATTTTTCTTGCTAGGTTGTACCGATCATGTGACCAAGTATTTAAAAACATTGTAGTAGCCAAGATTCTTTAAATATCATTTGTCTTCCATGTGATGCGAATTGCTTGTGGTATACCATCATCATCTTCATATTTTTTGGTTTGTGACCACTTTCTTTAATATTCAAGACTCGACCGGTCCCCAACTCTGAATTAGTCCTCTTGGAGAGCAAGAATCGAACAGTGTCAAGGTAAAAGATTCAATCTGCTGTCCCCTGAACGCCAAAAAAAAAAAAAAAACCTTTTCTTCTCCTAGTAAAGAACACAATGTGTAGCCGCCCTCTAGAGGATTAAATGGCCATTTGGCGATTTTTAATAAGCAGTAATGGATTGATGATTAGAACAGTATTATTCTATTGCCTAATGCAAATACAGTAAAGTGGTTGACCAAATTTTGCCCCAAATTCTTTATTTACAAAATCTGTGGTGGTGGTGCAAGTGGCAAATTCGCATTTTTGATTCTTCATGGTAGTTAATTTGGTGACCCATCAACTATCAGAAAATGCTTTCATTCCCAGCTATTATACCAGAGAATTCACCTTGAGCCCAGAGAATTCACCTTACATTCCCTTCGTTTTTGTGGTAAGAATGATATTGCTGTCTATGTTTTGTATATACAAGGTTTTGGTTAATCAATATATATAATAAGTTTTATCATTTCTTTTTTAAATAATCAATATTGATGGAAACAGAAAAAAGAAAAAAACAGAGAGATCGACTTATTTGTTTTGAAAAAAAAGATTATGCTTTTTTTTTTTTTAATTAAGACAAAAGACCATTGAAAGTCTTGATTTTAAAGAAAATAAGATCAGGAACATAGTTTTAGGAGACCATTTAATCATTAGCACATAGTAGAAAATAGAGGGGCAAAATCCAGGAAAAAAAATGAAGATTAGATGTCTAACCCAAAAGGAGTGTGATCTTGCCGACGATGACTTTTTCTAAGCTTGTTCATCCTTAATCAATGGTGAACTCTTGAAATGAAGTCAAATTTTATGTCCTTTTTCCTCAAAACTTTATTTTCAAACATTATTTCTTTTGCACAGTTTGATACACAGTTTGATAATGCAGTGCTCTTTTCGCCGCCGGTCAGCTAGATTTTTGAAGACGGCTTTGAATAGATTACAGGAAAAGAGTCAATGGCTGCGGCAGCATTCACATTATTAGAACTCCTAATCAGGTTCGATTGATTGCCCCTTCCCAATAAATAAATCAAACTTGTAGTTTTAAGTTGACAAATGCATGCTTCTCAACTAAAATGGGGATGATCTGGGAAACAAATTTGATTTTGAGCATCAAAGAATCTCAACAAACTATACTTTAAATCCATGTTTTTGACTCAAATCTGCTTGATATTATACTTTAAATCTCGACACTTTCTCCATACGAACCTCTTGTTTACATCTTCACTCAAAAGATTTCTTTCTATACTTTAGGAAATTCATACTAAGCAAATTAGGATTCATATTAATAACATAGCTATGCTTGAAAACAATTTTTAGAGTGTTTTTGACTTGAAAAACTAAGATTAGATCATGTTTGTTTAGTGTTTGAAGATAAGAAAAATATACTGAAAACACAAAACTATTTGGATTAAAGGAATGAAGATAAGAATTTGAAATAAATTTGTTTTTTTAGATAATTTTAAAATGAAATTTTATTATTTTAAAATAAAAAAAATATAATTATAGATATCTTTATTGTAATGAAACATTCATTCAATGGAAAAAAAAAAGGGAAAGAAGTGTTGCCTTCTCTAGTCTTGTAACTAGGCTGGCAAACTATTTGGGCCCTAAAGTGTGCAGTCATTTATACTGTTTTATTGAATTGGGCTGAAAATCTACTACATTACTCTATTTTGGTTTTGGGTCCTTTCTAGGTTTAGGTGATGAACTATTTTATTTTTATTTTTTTAATATCCATGTATAATATAAATTTATATTTGTAATGAAATATAATAAATTTTTTTTTAACTAGATAGGTTGAAAGATGAGTAAATATCAATCATAATCTAAAATTTATTTCTATTTTATTTATATTAGGTTAAATAAAAATATCCTCTCTCATTTTAAAGATTGTAATGATATATAGGAATCAAATTGTAATCGTTCTAATAAAATATAAAAATAGTAGATACCATATGTATAAAACTTACAGTAATCCACATGTTAACTTGAGATTCAACTAACTTGAGACTTGGATTGGTTTGAATTTAAAAATAAATAAATAAAGAATTGACCTAGCCTAACCTCATCTAAATTCTTAAATCAATTATGCTCGAATTAATTCAAGATAACAACCAATCAAACTCAAGTAAATAACTCATTGAATATTTTTAATCAAAATTGAGGTTAACTTGGGACAACCTTTTTAATTGTGACTTGTCTTTAACTCAATAGATTTTTATAAATATAGTATATACTACATGGTATAAGTTATCTTCATTTTTAAAAGAAGAAAAAGAAAGGGGAAACCTAAAAAAAAAGTCTCTTGTAATCTCACTTAGATGTTAAGCCTATTTTTATATTTGAATAGTTCTCTCACATGTCATTATATTTTTCATGGTTGTCAAAATCGTGATTTTGACACGATACAAAAGAGTTTTTGAAAACTTGAATTATAAGATCGTATTTGAATTTTTCCGTACAAAAATCATAAAATCACAGCTAAAATTATGTAGGTAAAAAAATTGTAAAATCGTAAATAAAATATTTTTGAATACAATACAACATAATTATGGCCATAAAACTTCATTAGTTAAGGTTCATACATGATTCAAAATAACTTACAAATATATTATAAAACAATTATGTCCATAGAATTTCATTAGGTAAAAACTAATAAATTTAAAATAAATATTTTGCTGATGTGATATATAAATTAAAATTAATCTCATGACCATTATTTTTCTCGTTATTTTTAATACATTCATAAAAAATATTACTATTGAAAGGATTATCAGTATTAATACTAGTACCAACACCAATATTGCTAGTAATAGCTCCAACTCCAACATATTATTTTTACATTAGAATATGAAAATGATTTAAAAACATCAAAAAAAATTTAATTTAAAGTAAAAAAATAAAAAAAATATTTTTTTTCCAAAAATTTTAAGTATAAATTTTAACGTTAATAGTACTGATTTTTAAAAGTGATTCCATGAAACACACACACACATGGGGGGGCGGCGGCTGGAGGCGGCAAAAAATTTGAAAGATTGGAGCAAAATCATAAAATTAGACTGATCCGGTCCGGTTTTATGATTTTGATCGAAATCGATTTTTCTACCTGAGTTAACATGGTTTGATGAGTTGACTCGCAAAATCGTACGATTTTGAGAGTCAACTCGCGATTTTGACAACCTTGATATTTTCAATCAGATATAATTTTAGTTTAAATCAACATGATAATTAAGTAGGTGTATAAAAATTATGTGATTTTTCTTTACTCCATTAAAAACCCAAGAATTTAAATATGATTGAACAAACTATAAATACAAACCTAAGGACTTTGTATTTTTTTTATATATAGCTTGGTCTATTGAGTAAATATTATGTTATTATAAATATAGATTTTAGATTATTACCTTTTTATGAAAAAAAATATATGCAGTAATAATTTTGTTAACTAAAAACTAAGAAAGGAAATGATTGAGAACTTAATTAAGATGAAAAACAGAAGAGGAAGTAAACGAGACTGCCCTTAAAACTTGAGGCCTTTAATGAAGTTTGCCTAAAAATACTCCTACCTTAGTGACCGTTGAAGTAAGTTACCTTATCCAAACCATGAACAGATAAACTGAACCGCAGAACTCACATAGATTTTGCTACTTGCTGAATCCATGGAAACTCTGCTAAAAATTCCGTTCCCTGTCTTCTCTAATAACCCACATATCCTCACAACAAAACCTACCAAACCCTTAAAGGTTTCAATCAAACCTCCACCACCAGACTTTGATTTCAGGTCAGAGATTTTGCAAGAATCAAGAGCCACAATTTCAAGAACCTACCCTGAATTGGTTGACTTGGCTAATGATGGCACCTTACTGTTGATTGAGAAGAAAATTTTCGGTCCTGTACCTTCCTGGAGGACTGAGTTCGTTGAGCCAGAAGCAATATGGTTGGTTGGGACTACTCATATTTCTAGTCAATCTGCTGCTCAAGTGGAGAGAGTGGTCAGGGCTGTTAAGCCTGATAATGTAGTTGTTGAGCTATGTAGAAGCAGGCGAGTTTTTGTTTTCTTTATTGGATTTAGATTTATGATTTTGTATAGAAATTTTTTGATAGAAATTTTTCCAAGATGTGGATATTTTTATGGGGTTATTTATCATCAAACAATATTGTAACTTTACTTATTGCAGAGTTCATTTGCAGAGCTGGAATTATGTACACTTCCGACGAAGGTGAGGTTGGCCAACAATTAAGATCAAGCATGTTCTCTTTGAGTGGCACTGGGTTTTTTGGAGCTGTCGGCCGAAGCATAAACTTGGGTAAGAATTAGAACTAGTTTGGTTTGTATTGTTTGCCTGTGAAGTTACTTGATGTTTATGCCCACTGCAGGAGGTCAAACAGCTTTAGCATTGCGTCTACTTTTAGCTCTTTTCTCATCAAAGATTTCTTCTGATGTCAACCGGCCTTTCGGAGATGAGGTAGTTGAACATGATTAATTATTGTGTGCAAACTTGCAGAACTGGAAAACTATTGAATCTCAAGTCATGAAGTTTCTTAAAATTTGCAGTTCCGAGCTGCTCGAAAAGTGGCTGAAGAAATTGATGCTCAAATAGTCTTGGGGGACAGGCCAATTGAAATAACTGTATGCACATTTCGATTCGTGAGCTTGATTCTTTGTGGCCTTTGTTTAGTGGAATATCAACTTATATCTGTAACGTGTTAAATAAACATAAAAATTGTTCATGTCCTTATGTTTTTTTCGTTGTCGCAGCTTGAAAGGGCTTGGAATTCTCTGAAATGGAGGGAGAAGCTGAGTTTAGTGATTGCAGTTGTTCGTGGAATCACCTCATCATCTGATATATCTAAGAGCAATTTCAAGGTTTTTCACTTTTACTACTATCTTTTGTGATAATGTTATTTCTATGTTTCCCTATATCTGCTGAAATTCTTGTTCAGATTTTGTTTTTGATGATACATGAGCAATAGAAATCTTAATGATGTACCACAATTGTTTCATGAATTCATTTCTGTTCTGCCACTAGTTTTAGCTTGTTCTTGTTGCTCCAGAAGGCTGGAACTGTGCTGTCAGGAATTTCCTGCCATATATGCAACACTACAGTTTCTATTCCCTTCATGATTTTGTCTCCTTTCTCAGAGCAGCTAACATTCCTTCCCTCTCCCAATGTTTGATGGGGACTCTGTCTGTGAAATCCAAGCCTTGCCGCATTCTGAAAATGTGACTAATTTCATACAAATGCTTGGATATAGCATCACTTTCCTGTTTCTCTCCTCCATTGCAGGCATCAAGCACAGATGATGGAACCTTTCAGCTCTACGAGCAGCTCAGCTTTTCATATCCATCACTCCTGCCGCCTCTAATTCACGAACGAGACACTGTAAGCATTTTCCTGCCGAAAAACAACCCAAAAGTTCCTTATCAAAGGCTTCAATTTCATGCACAACATAGGGGAGATGTTCCATTCTTGATTTCCATTGTGTCCGTCATGATTAACCTTCTCACCAGGTGACATTTTGGTGTTTGTTTAGTATCTTGCATGGTCTCTAAAACGAAGCAAAGCTGTGAACAACAGCAAAAGAGTGGTGGGGGTGATAGGAAAGGGCCATATGAACGGTGTAATATATGCATTGATATCAGATCAGGGAAACTTGCGGTTTCGAGACGTCGCGGGAAGGAGTTCATCAGGTGATGGTGGGTCTAATGGCTTTGTTGCTGGTCTTGTTAAGAGCTTGGTTAGGGACACTGCCGTTGGCATTCTGCTGTGGCAACTATATGAACAAATAAAAGGTTCATTATAGCATACAGGGATTACTAGTTTCAGGGATTTTTCTTACAATGTTATTAAACCTTTAAAATATTTGATAGTAATTGAAATTACTAAATGATATTATAATTATACTATCTGTAAAAATATTTGATATTGATTTTTTTTTTTTGTAAGAAATAAACACAAAATATTCAGAAAGATATTTTACGCAAAACAAGCCCTCCAACACAACACAAGATGGCACCATTCCTTCCACAAAGCCAATGAAACTTACTTGACACTTGTTTAAAAAGTCTAAGATTATCATAACTTATTGTGGTCTAGTGCACTAATCAAGTCTAAGATTGTTTTTAATTTTAAAACTAGCTTTTTTAAATTACTTATTTATCCATTTTGATGAGAGAGAGAGAGAGATTTAATGAAATAAAATGAAGGTTATAGCAATGACGGGTTTTTTCGCTTCGCGCGCGAAGATGGGGAGCTGCATGGAAAAGGGTTTTTTACAATCATAATTATAAAATTATAATTATAATTTTTAGGAGGCGTCACCTAATATTAAGATCATTAGAAAACTTAATGGTATGCGAGAATTTAGGTAAGAGGACTTGTTGTGCAAGGGAAAGACACATCAACCTTAGTCATGATTGTTAAAATTGCTTTTTTAACACAACAGGAAAAATATAATATAAGATCGGATTGTAAAATCATATCGTAAAAATCACAAGTATATTTTTTAACTAAATATTGACAATTTTGACCAATAAATTAAATTACTTTAAAATCTGATAAAGAGAGTTAACTATATTATAATTAATTAGTGGTGTACATAAATGAAAAAGATAGATAATATAAATAAAAAAATCAATAACATGAAAAAAAAACTCAAAATCAAAATTTTCAATATGGGCAAATTACTTAATGATAATAAGTATACAAGAACCACGTGATAACTTGATTGTTTTCATCATAACAAGTCATAATTAACCTTTTTTAGGTTGTAAGATAATGAGTCTAAATTAGTAATTAACTAATGTAAGTCTAATAATTAGAATAAAATATTAAATAATATTTAATGCATCAGAAAAAAATTAAAATATAATTTTTTTAACATTAAATAATTAAAAAAATATGATAATAATAAAAATTTTATTCTAAATTTTTTCCATGTAGTCTGAATCTCTATTAAAATAGATTTCTATTATGATTTTAAACACACAGTTCTCTCTCGTATGAATAAATTACTAATTTGATCATATATATTTGAAAATATTAAGATGTCTAGTTTCCCTCCCATCTAAAATCACAATAAAATGTTATTTGTAACTCTATATATGTCCAAAACAATATATGAATATCTAGTTTGATAAATTTGACAAGATTCGACAAGATTCATCTAGTAACTTTGACTTTTTGAAATAATGTGTTTTTCAACTTTGTTTAATCTAATAATTTAACAAAATATATTTTCATGTATCTAATATTTCCTTTTAAAATTTCAACTAGATCCAATAAATAGCTTGAAAGATATGTTTGATCTCACAAAATCATCAATAAATATTATAAACCCAAATTCAAAACAAACTTTGTTGTTCATTTCACAAATTTAATAAACTCTTAAAATCGAACCAATTTTACTAAATTTATCGAATTTACTGATTTTGCACGAGTCAATCCGATTTTTACTAGTTTTCAAGTTTAGTCCAATTTAGCATGCAAATACATGTTGTCTCATAAAATTGTAAGATGTTAAGAGTCAACACACGATTTTGACAACATTGCCCCAATGCACCATACCTAAGAAAGCTCCATTGTTGTTTGATTGTATTTTTAGGTTAAATTTTTATTTTTTGGTCTTTTCTAAGTTCTGAAGCAAATCTCTCTTCGTGAGAGAATCTCTACCTCAATAGGTCAAAAACCTAACCGTTCTAAGGTTTGAATTTTCACACTGTATTTATTATCTTTTTAATATTCATAGGTGTACTTTATAATATAATTTTACGCCCTAGTAATTAAAGTTTGCAACTAAAAAAATGAACAAAATGATTATTGAATTTTTTTTGATATTTTAGCTGAACTTTAACGAATACTCATAAATTTATTACAATATCCTATTTCTTATTTTAAAATACAAGAAAATATGCAATTTTTTATTTTATGAAAATATACTTAGTACCATGAAAAAGATGACAACTTTGTGCTTTTAACATCCACATATCATTGGAGTAACACAAGGGCATCACATAGTGATGTGTAATAACACTTTTTTTAGATAATACGAGCCATAAACCCGCGCTCCGCCGTAGAGATTTTTTTAATCTAGATTTAATACATAATTTTATATTTTATATTTTTGCTTTTATTCTTTTATTTTTTTAGTTTAGTTTTGATCTCTTGATTTTTTTCGGTCCTTTTAAGATAATTTAAAATTTTTTATTTGTATCTATACACCTTTGCTTTTTGTTTAAATTTTTAATTTTTATTGTTATTTTTATTTATATTAAATGCAAATCATATTAAAAAAACATAGTAAGTTTAACTTTGGTGATGTAAAATAAGAGTGAAACTCTTTTCTATGAAATGTTTGAAACACTACCGCGGGTGACTCTTTCGTTTTGTCTTATTTGAGGCTACAAAAATTATTTTACTATATACTAAAGAAGTAAAATTATTGGGACACCCCCACTAACAACTCTTGGTTTTTGTGTTATTTAAGGGTATTATAATTATTGTATTGTGCAAAAATATAAAAAAAAATTAAAAGTACCTCTGATACCATGACATTATTTTAAACACATTTTACATAATAAAATAAATATATAAAAAAAATATTATATATTTTTAGAAGTTCTACAAAGTCATATACGCCATTCAAAATGTGAATGAGCTTTGAAATTGACATTTTGCCCGAAGACGCGCCCACAACACTGCTACATAAAATATAATTGAAAATTGGTAAATTACCAATACACTCTTATAGCCAACTTTTGTATTTTGTCTTATAGGGGTATATAAGTTTAAGTTGGTTGAGAGACCATGATTATAAAAAAAAAATATAAGTGAAAGAAAAACATATATAAGCGTTAAAGCACTGTAGCAATCCATATTATTTTTTTAAAAAATTCAGCTTAGGAATTAGCCGTGGTGTGCTTAAGTTGGTCTGAAGATTCCAGTTATAAAAAAATATATAAGTGAACAAAATAAAAGTATAAGAAAAAAAATATCAGCGGGAAAACACTTTAGAAAAAAAAATATCAGCCCAGGGATTGTCATGGTACACATAAGTTGGTCTGAACACCTTGGTTATAAAAAAAAAATTGGATATGTGAATTAATCGTGGTGCGCTTAAGACACCCCGGTTAAAAAAAACAAAAAACAAAAAAAATATATAAGTGGAAAAAGGAAAAAGAATATAAAAAAGTATAATGGGCAAAAATGTTTTGGGAAAAAAAATAATAAGAAAAAAATGAAAAAAAAGGTAAAAAGAAGAAGAAGCAAAAAACAGGGGGGAAAACCATTGTAGTGGGAAAGCAATATTGCAATGAACAATACTATTTGTGGGGAGCTACAGTGCTTTCTCCACACCATTTACAATCTATTTTGCTTAAAAAAATAAATTCAGTTAAGGAATTAGTCATGGTGTGTTTAAGCTGACTTGGAGACACCAGTTATCAAAACAAATTGGTCCGGTGATAAGGAAAAAATATGTATAAGTAAACAAAAAACATATAAGGATAAGAAATTAGAAAAAATAATAAATTGATCGAGGGATTAGTCGTGGTGCACGCAAGGTGGCCTGGACACCCCGGTTATCAAAAAACATTCGGTCCGCAGATTAGTTATCGTGAGTCTAAGGTGGCATGGAGATCCTGATTATAAAAAAAATATTTAAGTAAAAAAAAACCATAAGCTGACTCATATATTATGATTATAATAAAATATATAAGTTAAAGAAAACAAAAAAGAAATATATAAGCATGAAAGCACTTTAACAATCTATATTGTTTTGAAAACAAATTCGGTTTGGGAATTAGTTGGGGTGTACATAAGCTGGCCCATAAACCCCGGTTATAAAAAAAAATATATAATTGAACAAAACAAAAATATAAGAAAAACAATTTAGCAAAAAGAATGGGTCTGAGGATTAGTGTCGGTACACATAAACTGGTCTGGACACCCTGGTTATAACAAAAAAATTGGATATGTGGATTAATTGTGGCGCTCTTAAACTAGTCAGGATACCCAATCATAAAAAACAAAAAAGAAAATATATAAGTTGAAAAAGAAAAAAAAATATAACCAGTAAAAAAAATATTTTATGGAAAAAAAATAATCAGGAAAAAACAAAAAAAAAAGCTATAAAAAAATTGGATCTGAGGATTAATCGTGGTGCATTTAAATTAACCCGGACACTTCAATCATATATATATATATAAGTGAAAAAAAAAATTATAAAAATATAATCAAGAAAAAAAATCAGGAAAAAAAAGCTATAAAAAAATTTGAACCGAGAATTCATTATGGTGCATTTAAGCTAGCCAGATAGTTTGATGATCTAACATAAATAAAAAAAAATAAATATGTATAAGTAAAAACAAGTATAACCAGCAAAACAAAAAAAATATTTCATGGGAAAATGTGGAAAAAAAATTATTAGAAAAAAAACATGATAACATAAAAAAAAGACAAGAAAAAAAATTAGAAATAAAAAAAAAAAAATCTGGAAGTTAAAAAGGCGAATAAAAAGAAAATAAATAAAAAAATAATTCGAAAAAAAAAAACTGTTAAAATCAACAATAAAATATACGAGGAACTACGATGCTTTCCCATGTATTTTAATATATTGTTAATTTAATCATTGAATATCATTAGAGAACCCTTAACCATATCTTAAAAAAAAAAAAAAAAACACAAACACCGTTGAAATCGACCTCTTTTTCCTCAGATTTCAATAGTAATTCCACCGTTTAAATGTTTCAAAAAATAGAAACGACGAACAAGTCTCTCCCTGTGCCTGTTCAATTTTTTTTCTCTACTATTTTTTTTCTAAAAAATAAATAAAAAGACTAAAAAGCGCATCATCAATAACTTAATAATTTTTAGCTTTTAAGGGCAGAATAGTCATTGTGTTTGAGAATGTTTATGAAAAAAATTTATTTTTTTTAAATTAATTTTCTAGTGTTTTTATATTGTTTTGATATGTTAATATCAAAAATAATTTTTAAATAAATAAATAAATATAATTTTAATATATTTTTAAATAAAAAATACTTTAAAAAACAATCATAACCAAAACCACGCTCTAAAATTGGCTCAGTTCTTTGGTGATTCCTTCTTCTTCTTTTTGGTAATAAATGCAATTAAGCAGAAATAGCCACGTCAAACCACAAAAATATAATTTAATTAACTGGAATAGTCATTTAATCTAATTATATAATTTAACCGTTACAATCTTTGGCTCAGAGTTGGTTAGTGATTCCTTCTTCTTCTTTTTGCTGGTAATAAATGCAATTAACTGGAAACAGCCACAAATGACAGATTCTGGTTTTATTGTTTTTGCATCTTTCTCATGCATGCCTTGAACGTTTCCTTTTCTTCATGGGCTAAAAGCCAACCCTCTTAAATCTGCAGCGTGAGAGATTCTCCATTGACGACTATGAACAGAGTATGAGATAAGGTGCGAGGGGCAATGGGGATGAGGATGAGGTGATGCCAACTTGAATCTCTCATGCAAAACTTCAATTCGAAGTTATCCAAAAACCAGGCCTTGCAAAACCATTGACACGGGGGAGAACCTGGTTTTTCCTGTGGATTTGAAGACCTGGCTGGCCATAATTAGGGTTTCATTTATTTAGGGTTTTTTTTTATGTCTATAAGTGGGCATCTCTTAAATGATTACAAGCCAATTTAGGTCCATCTTTTTATAAGGAATCCTCAATAAAACCCAACAGATTAGGCCACCAAATGGAATGCAGTTTCTGTAAACACTTGTCTCCTAAGGCCTTTGCATGGTTTCAAAACCAAGTGTTCAGTTCAATATCCTCCCCATCGGAAAGGCTGCAATGGATTTGAGATATCCTTTTATAAAACCTGACTCTAAAACTAAGTTTATTTTAATTTTAATTTTTTACTTCTTTAATTAAATATATTTTTATCTCTTTTATCTTGAAACATTAACCGAATACGAATTATACATAGCCGAGAATGTCAAAATTAAAAAATATTATTCTTAATTTGTTGCACATGGAAATATTAAGAGTAAACATGGACATCAATAATAATAATTATAATAATAATAACCATTACAAAATAAATGTTCAAAGCCCTTGAACTACATGTTGCTTTAAGAATAATATTGAGTTTGAACCCTAATATAACTAGTTTTAAATGTTAAAATATCAGTTGTTTTTTATGACAAGTTCGTTATAAAATATTAAATGAATTGATTCATTATATCATAATTTTAATATAACACGTGACTAGTTCATTGAAGAAAGACACGTGATCATTCGATTAGAGAAGAACATGCGTCTAATTTATTGATAAGTAAATATTTTTATATAATATGATTCGTTATATCAGAATTTTAATTTTTGTTTTCCCCGAATGTTGGATTGTCGGTATCTATTTTTTTTTTTGTCCCTTGTATCACTCAAAATTTATTCAATGTTTTGAAAGATATGCAACTCTAATATCTATATTAAAGTACATTTATTTTTCAAATATGCAACCCTTTTATTAACAAATGAATAGTATAATTAATTTTCACATTTTGAATGCACTAATGGTTCTCCAAAAGTTCTAATTTAGAGATCAATAATTCAGATTTTGGAGAAAAAGTTTTTAAATAACAAATTTATAGACTTGAAGCTTGGTTAACTAATTGACTCCATACATATCAATGCATACAATAATGAATCTTGCATGAACATTTACGAAACTAAATTAACATGAATGTATTGTAGGTGTGTTAATTCTTTTTAAAATGAAAAGTAAACATATCTTATCATACAATATTAAACATGTCCAAATGAGCATGTGTGAGAAAACTGTATAGTGCTTTTAAAAAATAATTTTTTATATAAAAATATATAAAAATAATTATTTTTTTATTTTTCTTTTATATAAACACATAAAAAATATCTAATTTTTTTTTTCAAGTTAAACACCCTTAAAATGCATCCAAAACAGAAATTACTGCGCTCCTAAATAGTAAATATTCACACTATAAGTTATTCCAGCACAAGGTTGATTTTTCAATCTTAGAAACTATGGTATGATTAACTAAACATACTTTCCTCTAATCTTAGTTCTAGATTTTTCTTCTTCATTATTCAAACATAAGATAAATCATTAATAATAATAAAAAAATTAATTTAATATTCATATAATCCCTACAAAGGAATAAAACCCTAAGAAAGAAAAAATATAATGAAAGACCGTGAAATCTTCTAGAGAAAGAATTCTTTTACAAGAATCCATTATTTTTGGAAAATCAAATTAATGTTAATTTCACACTAGATTTTAATATTAATTAGGTTTAATTTAGTGGACTAACCCACCCCTATTATCTTTGTAAGTAATCTATATTCCCTCCTCTTTTTTCTTCTAAAAAAATATAGAGTTGACATGAACGAAATTTGAAGGAAAAAAACAGAAAGACAATTTTGAGACAAGTGTAGCACATCTTTTGTACTCACTCCTAACTGCACTATCACCTCTACACTATAAAATCCCCTATTCAGGTTCTCATACACTCACAACATAGCTAGCTAGCTTGAGCAACAATGGCATCCAATCAATCTTCCGATAGCTCCCTTTTCAGGATCCAAATTTTGGTTGTAGATGATGATTCTACAACTCTCTCTCTTGTTTCATCAATGCTGAAAGCATTTAGCTGTAGAGGTATATGAGTGAGATCTTATCACTTGCCATCTCTTTGATTCTAGTATGGATTAATGTTCATATGGGCCATGGTGTATATATTTCCATGGTTCCTTGATCAAATCCAACAAGTTTATGCCGTAGTTTAGTAAAAAAGTTTTTCTTTCTTAGATTTCTATGTTAATTAGAGCACAAACAAGGGTTTTACTTTTATTTAACATCCTTTATTTCATAAAATTGTTTACTCGTTGTTTTCTCAAGTGAGATCTGATTTTTTTCCACCCTAATATCATATGGCCAATGAATTGACGAGACTTCATATGAATGCATGTTCTTCTTTGTCTCAACAATACTAAGGATCTTTTTCCATTTCAGCTATTTTTTTATCCATCTATATCACTGACAAATCAAAATCTAAATCATATTCTTACACTAAGTTTCTTAATTGATGATTCTCTTTAGTGAATCTTGCATTATACGAATCATTTCTACAAGCTTATTGCTTGATTTTATCTTGTTTAATTGTTAATTTTAATCATTATTCTTATCCTTTCATTCTTTCCTCTTGTTTTCTTCTAGATCTTATACTTGTATTTTTTTTTTCATTTTCAATACGTTCATATGGTTGGAAATTGGGTAGTTTGTCTTTGCATGCATGTTTTTTTAGCCATTCAATTTCAAGCAGGATGAAGTTATTAGGGTTTTCACACTCATTTTACTCCTCCTTTGTAGCTAATACCAGAGAAAATTGATGGTTTTTTTTCTTTGTCCTCTTATTTTTTTCTGTTTAAAAATTAATATTTGATTTTTCTTCTTCTAAACAAATAATCAAGATTAATTTTCTATTTATTTAAGTTTTTCCCCCCTTAGCTCGCTAGCCTTTTAGTATCATTTATGAAAATTATTTTTACATGATATCTTGATTGAACAAAGTGTTTGAGAAGAACTATGATTAATAAACACGAGAGAAAGATTATTAAAATAATTGGATTTTCTATTTTGATATTGAGTTTATAATTAACAATTTATCTTATAATGTTGTCTTTTTTTTTTTGTTTACAGAAAATCATAAGCTGAAACTTATTGTGGTGACAATGAAGAACCCGTTAGATGCTTTATCAACTCTTCGATTGAAAAATGATATCTTTGACTTGGTTATCACTGACCTCCATATGCCTCAGATGAATGGCATGGAACTACAGAAACATGTGCATGAAGAATTCAATCTTCCTGTAATTAGTAAGTGTACTTTACCTCCTTTCTTTTATTATGACATGGATGAACATACATCTATGTATAAGATACCTTTTCTATATATATATATATATATATATATATATATAGAGAGAGAGAGAGAGAGAGAGAGAGAGAGAGAGAGAGAGTATAAGTATATATATATATAGAGAGAGAGAGAGAGGGATCTAATAGATATATGTAAATAAATTTGATAGATATTAAATCTAAAGTTGACATGGAAGATATATTCTATTGATATTCAACCTAGAGATAAAGCTCAAATTATTATCAATACGATAAAAATCATATAGTTACATACAAATATAAATGTAATTAGCAAGTGTACTTTACCTCCTTTCTTTTATTATGACATGGATGAACACACATCTATGTATAAGATACATTTTCTATATATATATATATATATATATATATATATATATATATATATATATATATATATATATATATATCAAGAGAGAGAGAGAGAGAGATCTAATAGATATACGTAAATAAATTTGATCGATATGAAATCTAAAGTTGACATGTATGATCATATAGTTATACACAAATATAACTTTATAAATAGATATATTGGATCAATATTTAATCTAAAGATAAAGCTCAAATTATTATCAATACGACAAACATAAAAACTATAATAACACACACGAGTCACTAAATTAATGGATCATGCTTTAAAATTATGAACTCGTATATTTTTGAAGTTTTTTTTTTATATTTATCATTATAAAAAATACTATAAGATTCAAACTCATTAATATATAATTAAATACTATATAAATCACACCATGTTATTTTATTGCAAAGTTATTCACTAATGTATTCATCTTTATATTATTATTTTTTTTATTTACTTTTTTGTCGAAGCTTTTCTCATTTCTTTATCATTTCTAATGCAGTAATGTCATCAGATGATAGTGAAAGTGTCATATTAAGAAGTTTAGAGGGCGGTGCTGCGTTTTATGTAGTGAAACCAGTTAACAAAGATGATATCAAGAGTGTGTGGCATTATGCAGTTGCAACCAAAACTGGCAACTCCCTTTCAATCAAGGAGATAGAAAGCTCTCGAGAACCATTCTCCATTCATGAAGATGTGAATTCTGCAATCAGTAATGAAATTAGAAAATATGGAACGAAGGAAGGAAGGCAGAGCACAGAGGAAGATAAAGAAATAGAAATCCATCAGCCCGCCACAAAAAAGCAGAAGTTGATTTGGACCAACGCGCTTCACAACCGGTTTTTGCAGGCCATACACCATATAGGACTAGACAGTAAGCAAAATCTTATTGAATTTTATTTGTCTGTTTATTTTGCATCTACACGACCTTTTACTTGACAAATATATTTTTAATTCTTTTCTTTGTATGTTAAAATCAATGCAGAGGCTGTTCCGAAAAGAATTCTTGAATGCATGAGTGTGCGAGGGCTCTCAAGAGAGAATATTGCCAGTCATTTACAGGTTTGTGTTTAGTGATCACACCATGTTTGTATAGTTTACCACTTTTAAATCATGATTCTCAATAGATCGATTTAGCTTTGCTCATGCTCCTTGAAATTATTTCATATAAAAGGAGAAGAAATATACATTTTTCAAATAATTTATGGTACTCTTTTAGGGTTTGCAGGAAAACGAGTTTAACTAAAATTCCATGCACTTAAAATAAAGTAGAACAATGTTTATTACTGTGAAGTATGAATCATGCTAAAGCTCAATATTCAAAATTAGTTTTCGAGTTTATTTTTATTTTGGGTATTCACTATATTTGCTAAAATCTGATAATTATATATATAGCTCATGATCGATGGATTCTTTTGATGGTGAGGGACGTGTATATAACTCATCGATTGTACTCATTGGCTTTACTAGTTACAGTTGAATCATATTTTACATGTATATACGTCGGGTTATAGGGTTAACTCACCAAACTCGATCAAGTTTTATAATAATGATTGCTTTTTTAGATATGTGTATACATGTTATTGACTATAAAACTTTATTTCCTTTAGTTTTCATGAGAAAAAAAATTATGCATCCTAATTAATCACATTTTCACGCTGTTATAATAACTCTCACTGACACAATTAGTATATCTTGATCATTTCACAGAAGTATCGAATCTTCCTTAGAAAGGTTGCAGAGAGAGGTGGTATTTCATCGAAGAGATTGTCAAGAAGAGCTCTTGGATCAAACCTTGCACCCTTTTCTATGTTAAAAAATGTTCAGCAGGAATATTCACCAGTAGCAAGAGCGTCAATTCAACAAGGTATTGGAGGGAATACCATTCCAGCTCTTGGTGGTTCCAGTTTCAGGGGCCTACTTTCTCCAAACCAACAAGCTCCGAGCAGCAACTATTTATTTCAATCACCATATAGCCAGTCTCTTTTATTTGGCAGTGCTAATTCTGCTAATGGTGCTGGAGCGAACCTACCTTCTCATGGAGGTGTCCCTCATGGCCTCACTCATGGCACAGGTCCAATGCAAATGTACCAACCACAAAATCAAGCAAGATCATATCTTCAGAATTTTGGTAGCCCACTTCTCAATAGGTTTGGTGCTGCTGGAATTCAGGCTACCAACTACGGGTCAGGAGTTGGGGACAATGGAATCATCAACAATTCCTTGAACACCAATAATAATTATGCTGGAATTCGTGTGACTACCGATGGACATCTCATCAGATCAGGCCAAATGCAACTCAATAATAATGAACTATCAAATGGTTTTAGTAATGGTGGTCATCCTGGCTTGATGAATTGGGCTCGTAATGGCGACATGAATGTTGCATCTATAGGATTTAATATAGCTTCGCCAAGTTATATGGATCAAAGAGGATCTTTTTCTTCTGGTTTTCTGGGTGCAAACCAGTTCTTCCCACCAACACCATTCACTGGTGTTTATCATGGGAATACACCAATGCCGCCGCCGCCGCCGCCACCACCACAACACCAGCTTGGTCTTGGATATGGAGGACAAAATGACTATGTGTTCGGCCCAATAAACAGCAGCCCCTCCATCTTATTGGGTGAGAGTTCTAATCAACAGCCACAGATTGGCCAAGGTGAACTGAATGTTAGCGACATGGTTTTGGAGCCTCCCTACAATCCACCCGCTTACCAGGTACTAATTAGAAGATCACTGTTTTTATTCTTCTTTTTTCTTAGACAAGAAAGTTTTTTTTATTTATTAAATTATCAACTCACTATTGCTGTCTTTGAAGGTTCCACAGAGTTTTGATCAAATTAGCACTGCCTTGCATGAACTCCTGACTCCTGACTTCCTTAACTCACTTAACATTGATGACAACACTCCTTGGAATGAACATCCTTCTAGCCAGGCATGAATATGTCTTGCTTATCATTCCTATTTTTTAGATCTAGTCATTTATATAATATACCATTATCTAATTGGCACGTAATCTTTTCCTGGAACAAAAATTCTTGGATTATCATTCTTTGTAGGTTGAGAATGGAGCAGAAGGAGCTATGAACCCCATCCGCGAAAGCGATGCTAATTCAATGGATGAATATTTTCCAGATTATGATCAGGCAAGTACATTATACACAAATTCCACTATTAGCAAGCATAATTAGGTACTTTTAATTGCATTCACAATATTTAACAACTTTTTTTTCATCAATTCCTACTTATGTATTCATGTGCATGCAGCTATATGGAAATGGTGACCCTGTGGATTTTGAGCTCAATTGCCCTCATCCAGTTGACAAGGGAGCAACAGGGGATCAGGCATGTCAACAACTACAAATCACACGCGCGCACATGAAAGCATGCATGCAAGCACATATATAGTATTACAAAATGTTTAAATTTAGCTAATTCCTAGTAATCTATTTTTATTTTTTGTTGTATTTTGAATATTTCAGGCTTGGGATGATGACTTCTTGGAATCTCTTTTTGGAAATGATCAGCCGTAACAGCCTATGAAAGGATCGAAGTCTAATCATGAAGCAAAATCTAAATAGTAGTTTAATTCCGTATGATCATGGCTTGGCCATTGGTGTTTTATCCTCTATGCAAAAGACTTGGTTTAATCTCCAGTACTGTTTGTTTTCATAGTTTTTGAATAATATGCTTGTTGGACATCTATATGGAATGAATATGTTTAAGACTTTTATCCATGACTGACATGAGTTACATGTTCTGCATATATGACTGAATGTTAGTCATTGCATTGGGTTTGGTAATTTAAAACTTAAACTACACAGTTGGCCAGCAGATCTCTATTTTAATCCTTGGGGATGAAGTTGTGAAAACTTCTTATTTATACTGTAATTTTTACAACTTGCGATTCTAGGTTATCACTGAATTTATAAGCTTTCTTGCAAAATAAACTTCTGTTAGAATAAAAAACTCTTTGATGTTTAATAAATATAGGAAGAGAAAAGCATGGGGAGCAGGTTTTTCTATGCCATGGATTTGTTTGTTTTGTATTTTTTTTACTGCTTGTGAATGTATTTGAACGGCCTTTTCTTATATTTTACTTGAAAAAATTATTGATGAAAAGATGGGATCGCGCATGGTACTGTTCATTGCATCGTAGACAGAAGGTTGATTCTTTCTACTCTGCACAAAGAATTTGTGTGCATGGAGAAGAACATGTGTGCGCTAGCGGGGGTGCTTGTTGTGTTGCATGGTGAATTTATATGTGTGAGGTGTGCATGCAATAATAGATAGCTACTGCTGCGCAATTCCTTGCGACTTGAAGATGTGTGCTTTGACAGGTATTTTAAATCAAAAGTGGCTGGGTGAGGAAGAGGCTACCTGTTTAGGTGGGCTGAAAGGATAGAAATATTTAAGAATATTTTTGTGCATTATCACTTACTTACCATAATTGCCTTGAAGAAATACTTTATATAACTCAAAACTTTCCAATCATAATTATTTCTCCTATAAATTAAAAAGAAATGGCTCGACTCTTGTATTTTTGGCAAGAAAAAGGATGAATGGAAGAGGAAACAAAACCTTTGATTATACATAACCATCCTTAATTCTCTCCAAAATTTAGAATCTCATTTCAATCTTTAACCTTCCTTCTTCAACCTCAATTTCAAAAAATGTAGCCGTTGGAAATCTCCATGTCTACTTTGCCTCTAGACATGATGCTCTCTTATATTTAACATTAGGACACTGAAGATCTCAACTGGATTTTCGCTCAAGAACAACAAAGATTGAGGGAATCTTTGCATAGTTGATCTTATATTTCATTAGATTTTCTTTGGGATTTTCAGAATGATTTCTGGTCGTTGTGCCGCTTGCAAATATTTGAGAAGGAGATGTCCTTCAGATTGCATTTTCTCTCCCTACTTTCCTTCTAATAATCCTCAAAGATTTGCTTGCGTTCACAGAATCTATGGCGCCAGCAATGTTGCAAAAATGCTCCAGGTAAATTATCTTTCCTATATATATATATATATATATATATATATCAGATCATATCATATCATATCAAGAATGCAACTTCTTATATATGATTTACTTTTGATTATCCCAGCAACTCCCAGCACATTTAAGAGCTGAAGCAGCAAACTCTTTGTATTATGAAGCACAAAGCAGAACTCAAGATCCTGTCTATGGTTGTGTAGGGGTTATCTCTTTGCTACACCAGCAGATTCACAGTGTAGAAAGCCAACTAGCTAAAACAGAAGCTGAAATTGCTGTGCTCAACTCTCTTGCACAAGAACCTGCTCAAATTCAAGAACATGAAGTGGAAGCTGCCTTTAACAATTTCTTGCTGGAACAAGACATTATTGCTTCTCGCCGATTTGGCCATTCCACTTATATTTCTTCAAACTTCATCTAGACTTGTTGTTCTAATAAAATTAACCAGCCAATCATGAACTCTTTTCGTTTTAATTCCTTCCTAATTAATGTGTCCCAGGAAATTCCTTCTCTTTGTGGTGCGAAACATAAACCAAACACAACATGTGTTGGTTATACTCATCAACAGTTATAAAACCATGAGATTCAGAAGATTTTCTTTTGAGATAAAAATGAAAACGACACAAAAAATGGATGTTAAGAGATTTTCTCCAACCAAAATGCATGAGAAGTGAAACAATTACCATGTGCCCAACAGGACCGAGCTCGGATTTTCACTATAATATATTGTAATATATTAAAAAGCAACCGAACCGGGCTCGGGTTTTCACTAAATTGTAAATTAGAATAATAAAATAATTATTTTATCCTTAAAAAGGTTTACTAAGTTTTTATTTAGAGGTAGAATGGTTTTTTCATGGCCCAGAAATCATTTCTCATATATATATGAATTTTTTTTTCTATATTTTATCAATTTAGTAAAATGACTTAATCACTCTTAAAAATATATTTTTTTTTCTTATTTTCATACTTCATCATTAGATTATTAGGTTTATAGCTTTATGATTTTTACCACTTTCTTCTTTTTATGGGGTTATTATAATTTTACTTTTGAGTTGAGTGTTAGTCAAGTTATTTTAGGTTGACTTAAGTTTTTCTTGATGTTTTTTTATTTTTTTCTAGTTTATAATTTTTATTTTTATTCAATTTATTTTGTACGAGGTTGTCTTGGCCTCATAATCAAACCATAAATTTGGCATGCCAACTTAAGTCAAGTTTTTTCTTCTTTTTTAAAATTATTTTTTTATTCATCATTCAATATTTTATTTTCTAGTAAATAAGCTTTGAATTGTTTTTCTTTATTTTCCTCTTTGAATTGATTTGAATCATATGATTTTTAAAACTAATAAAAAATCTAAAATAATTAGTTTGATTAAATTTTATTTTATATTTCTTAATACTAAAGAAATATAATTTAAAGCAATAAAAAGTTAATTAAACTATGATTTTATGAACATTTAATTTATAATAAATTTTATTAATTTGGTTCAATTTGATTTTTTTAATTTGATTTAAATCAGTATTTTAGGTTTTTAAAATCTGAAATCGAAATTCAACCTGCCCAATTGATTATTTTCTTTTAATAAATTCATTCAATAAAATTAAAAAAACTGATCAATTAGATTAATTTATATAATTATTTCAAACAATTCAATTAATTTGATAACCTCGAAAAGGATGTAATCGCACATGAAGCTTTTTTGCTTTTAATTATTTCCTGCCCTTGTTTAAGCTATCAGGGACTGTTTCACAATTAACAAAAACAACAGGGATGTTTTTGCGAAAACAAAAACTCACCTGATGCCCCTCCTATTTATCACAACTCTCAAGCTGTAATCGTCAAAACTCAAAAGAGTAAAATATCTCTTTCACGGACGAAAACGCAGTTGTTTTGTTGACTGTTTCAAATTAGGTTTTCAATCAAAGCTTCAAATCAACTAAATCGCCGCTTTCAACAGGTAATCAGAATCAATAAATCTATTAATTTTCAGTTTGATTCCCGAGAAAACCTGAGAAAATGCTTGTTTTCCCTTGATCTCTTAGAAACCGAGCTAAATATTTGTTCTTTTTTAGATCTGGTTGCCATTTTTGTAGATCTGTTTTTTAAGGTTTCATTTTATGGATCTGGTTCGGATTTCTTAACTTTTCTGTTGTTGGTGGTTGTTCAATAGAACAAACTTGGGTACTTTTTTTCAGGTTTTCTTTTAAGAACCCAAGTTGAGCCTGAAATAGCCTCTGAAACTCGTTAAAAATATGTAATTTACAAAGAAATTTAAAATACAAAGGCTCTGTGGGTAAATTAATGAAAACCCATAGGCCATAATTGATTCAACGGGATGATTATTTGACAATATAATGAAATTAATACTTAAAAGATTTGAACTTGAATTATTCAATGTTTTTGAAATAACCACTTGGAAAATATTGATGTTAGACGTGGAATATTTTGTTTATTGGAGCAAAAGATTGTGCTGCATTTTTGTTTCCTTTCCTTTTGTTTTCTTTTTATCTCATTCATCTGAAATGTATGTGGTCAAGCAGAATGAGGTCTATCTTTTGTGGGAACTTTGAGTATGATGCAAGACAGACTGAGCTAGAACGGCTATTCAAACGATATGGGAGAGTTGAACGTGTGGATATGAAAGCTGGTAAGTTTATGTTTCTTCCTCACTATTTAAGTCTTTGTAAAGTTGTTTCCTTTAGCTTTTGTTGTAGCTTTCTTTTCCTACTCAAAAAGTTCTGTTGTGTGTCTGATTATTTTACGGCCTTTGATGCAGATAGTAAAATTGATAAGTGCAGGAATTGTGAGGGTTTGGAGTTTTTTTGTGCTATATGAATATAATTTTTAGAGGATTTCATTGAAGAAAAGGTTTTTCCCCTTTGGACCAAAGTTTAATAATGAACAGTGAACTCTTGGGGGAATTATTGAAAAAAACTTAATAATATAATTGGTAGATGTTATGATAGTATTAGTTTATGTAGCATTCAATTTTATTCCACTCAAATGGAAAAAAGGCACATCGAGATTGCAGATTGATAAGCGGTGGGGGTAGACACGGTGCTAGTTGAGTTAACTCTTGTCACTGCTGTTGTTTTTGTTGTGATTCGAGATGCCACCTGAACCAATTCTTAAATGTTTAACTTGTATGGGAGGGCAAGAGATGGTTGACATCCTTCTACCATAGTATTTAATTTATCTCGAGAATCACTGATTTTTATCTTTGTAGACAAAGCATATTTAATCCTAAAGTTCATAAGATGATAATGTTTAATGCTTTTCAACTGGATGTGGAAAACATCATTTAAATATTATGCACACTCTGTTCCGGAATCAGTTGGCAAGTCTGTCAGTAACCAGCCGAGCCAGTGGACCAGACTCCCATGCTTATGAGTGGCCGTTTCCCTTCATACCAGTAGTGCAACAGCTTGATTGGGACATTCAGCAGACTATGTGACTCAGTGGCATTTATCATCCTTTGTTGAGTTCTAGTGGGGGTTCAGGATTTATTAATGAAAAAAGACAAAAGTATTTTTTTGAAGCATAAACCCCCATACTCAACATTTTCTTTGGCGCAGGATTGTCTTGGGAAATATATACTCTTCCTGGCTTATGGATGGCTGTTCAGAATTCTGTTCCTTTCCTGTGACAAGCATCTTCTTGTTTTCAAGAAAAGTTACTCTCATCCGCAATGGCAGAACCATGCCAATTTTTCTCAGACACTATTGCCTTTCATTTCTCATGACTTTTGCCCAGCCTTCAATCCCAGACATGTTTCAATATCGAAACATTGTCGACCTCACAGCAGAGGCAGCAGAATAGATGGAGAAGGCTCTCTATTTTCGTTGACCCACCATGAGACATCCACATTTGGATTCTAGTTCCTTGACATCATTTAGTTCATCTCGCACAAGGTCTGTTGCTATTTCTACTGGTCACTTAGTTTATAGATTTCAGGTAGGTTGCCAAATTTTATTCAAGGGATGGGGTATAGGCGGTTTGTGCGCTGCTGACCAAGAAATGCCATCTGATTATCAAAGAATCCTTTCAGGGAAGGGTTCTTGTTCCTTTTATTGTGAACATGACCTGTATATACTTTACTGAGTGTCTTTTTTCTGTACTTGGATACAGGATTTGCTTTTATATATATGGAAGATGAGAGAGATGCTGAGGATGCAATTCGAGGACTTGATCGTGTAGAATTTGGTCGCAAGGGCCGCAGACTTCATGTTGAATGGACAAAGGTAGTAACATGCTATGCTTCTACCTGGTCTAGTTTATGAGTGTTGTTTCACCATTTTCTTCTGTGCTCAAGTGGTGCCTATTTTTTGAGCTGATTTGCTGTTATTCTGTAGCAAGAACGCGGTGTTAGACGGCCTGGTGGCACATCAAGAAGATCAGCCAATACAAGACCTTCGAAGACTTTATTTGTTATCAACTTTGATCCACATCATACCAGGACTAAGGATTTGGAGAGGCACTTTGAGCCATATGGGAAGATAGTGAGTGTAAGGATAAGAAGAAATTTTGCATTTGTTCAGTATGATGCACAGGAGGATGCCACTAAAGCACTGGATGCAACAAACATGAGGTTAATTTTCCTCTATCCTCGTACACGGTTCTGACCCTGTTTCATCAGTAAATGGTGCTCTTCCTAGTTTTCGGGAAATGTGAACTGTTTCTTCCCTATTTAGCAGTAGTACAACCATGATTTTCCTGTCCTACCATTAAAACAATCCAGAGATCCGGGGCTGGTTATGAGTGGATCCTTCTGATTTCATGTTTTGATGCAGCTCACTAGTTGATCTATGCTTTTATTTGTCATGCAGCAAGCTGCTGGATCGAGTTATTGCAGTGGAATATGCCGCCCGAGATGATGGTGAAAGGAGGGATGGATACAGTCCTGATAGAAGTCGTGATAGGTCACCAGACAGGCGAGGACATGACAGGAGGAGCTCTCCAAGTCCTTACCGAAAGGAAAGGGGAAGCGCTGATTATGGCCGTGGCCCTAGTCCTTATCGCAAAGAGAGGGGTAGCCCAGATTCTGGACATCGCCGCAGTCCTAGCCCCTATAGGAGAGATAGGGGTAGCCCTGATTATGGTCGGGGTTCAACTCGTAGTCCTTCAAGGAGAGAGAGGGCTGGGAGTGACCATGGCCATGGCCCTAGCCATGGTCCTTACCGCAAGGACAAGGCTGGTCCTGTCAATGCTAATGGCCGTGGTGATAATCCTTATCCAAGGGAAGAAAGACATAGCCCTGAAAATGGTCGTGTCCCAAGCCGTAGTCCATATGGAAGAGAAAGGTCTAAACCAAACAATGACTGTGGCTCCAGCCATAGTCCCCTTGAAAGAGATGGGTCCAGCCCTGAAAATGGTCAATGGAGAAGTCCAAGCTCCAACCCTGACAAGAGGGACAGTGCAGTTGGAAGAGTTGAAAGCCCTAGGCATGAGAGGCACCACAGGTATGTATTTTAATGCTGTTTTTAAATTTCATGTTTCATTCACATCTTTCTAATCCTATTCGATGTTGCAGTCAATCTCCAGCAGCAGATGAATGATGCAAACTTCAGCTTATATTGGTTTGTCATTTCGACGAAGCTGGGTTGACAATTTCCGTATATTGCCTCACCTTTTCCGTCATAACTATCACAAGTGCTAGATTTCATGTTATGCCCGCATCTTGTAATGGAGGATCTAGTCTGTGCCAGTTTGTAGTCTCGTGCTTCCAATTTTCATGCAAAAACTCAAGCGGATTCTGTTGGTTTTTGAACTTGATAGAAACCTTAATGTTAAACATGTTTACTGTATGACACCTCGATTGCTTATTTGCTTTGATGGTTCCTGTTGAATGATTGCATGGATGCGCTTTCACTGTGTGCGAACGTCCGATTATTCCGAGTGCGACCACAATTATAAGGGGGTTGCTATTCTTTCATGAAAGAACAAGGATGGTGTGGCCCTGCTTTTTATTACCCTTCCTCGTGATAGGCGGGAATGATCGAATGGTTTGTTTGTCCATAGTGCAACCTCGAAAATCATTATAGCAAGGCTGCGACTGAGCCCTTGAAGTGCAAATGAGCCCACTGCATTATGTTTTGTTGTGCTTGCAAGATTCACAGGATTAAATGAAAGATGGAGAGGAGAAGAGATCTTCTGTTGGTTGATATGTTGTCAATGGCCGGCCGTTTTGTGGGTGATTCTACTTTCCGATGAAGTTTTGTTCAGGAATCATTAAATATCCAAATAGGGCGGCAGCACCCGAGTGCCAATAATAACATGGGGTATCTGGTTTGATACTGAGGTCTGCAGCCCTTCCCAACAAAGTCAAGAACAAAATGGTTGGTTTATGTGCTGAGGACTTGATCACCTGGTCTCTTCTACATGGAGAGGGAGGGGAGGGGGTATATTTATGTTCAATTACCCTTTTTGTGGAATAATTAACCCATCTCCAGATCAATTATTTTAGGAGTAGGTCCATATTAGGTTTGGATATACACTTGTCTGATTCATCCCAGAGTGGAGCTCACTTTTATGTGATCACATTCAGGAGGTCATTTTCATCAGAAGCCTAAAATTTGAGTGTTTTTTATTTCTTTCCAAACCAAGCACTCAGTACATTGAAATAAGGGTTGATGTCTTATGAAGAACTGATCCTCAGTCAGTCCAAATTAGTCCTCCTGTACAAAAGTTAGGGATGGAGTGTTCTTTAAGTCTCAAATTAGATAAGTACTGATTGATACATGTAAATGAATGGGATATGAGTGTTCTTTCGAGTCTCCTGGGCCTCCATTACTCTCTTTTTTTTCTCTCCATAATCTTAAGACAATAATAATAAAACACACTATCATAATCAATTCTATTGCGTGTGCAAATGAGACACTCCCAATGAGGAGTTTTTAAATCACAATCCCTTCACGTCATGTCCAGTCCAGATTACTCAAACATTATAATGTAAATTTTGCAGGGCTATACAAAAATAAACACTGCAAAATCACAAGTAGATACGTCAATGTTACAACCTGTTTTTATCCAAGACTTTGCCCTCCCCCTCGTGCTCTGTTTCTAATTCTAACACAGCAGTGTATGTTTCACCACTCATTTTTTTTTTTAATTTCAAGTGACACTCTTCATTTGACTTACTTATAGTATTGAAAAGACCATATGATAGTGAATGTTCATGCCCAATAATGTTGGCAATACATAATTGCAAATCTCTATCCAAATGGTGTAGGGTAACTATCATCCATGCAAGTTGCTTCCTCCCAATTTTCTATTTCCTAACACAGATCATCACTGCAAGTTGCTTCCTGCTCTCTCTCTCTCTCTGCTGATAACCTTGCTCTTCTTAGGCAGAAGCTATCCACATGGACTGGTGCCTAATTTTCCCCGACAATTCAAAAGCAACCCGCAAGTTGTCACTTTGGGTCCCACAAAATGCTTTTCTTTTTTCTCGCTTGTTGGGAAGCTAATCCATTCTAGCTCCTCTTCCAGTCTCCCCATGCATGTGATTTTCTGGGTTTTGTTTTTTTTTGGAAATTTAGTTTAATTCAAAACCTAGAAAAGAATTGTTTATTTCAAAACAAGATAAACATACTCTACTGGTATTAGTTTAATTGGCTGTACAAGAAGCCTTGTAGCAGATTGGCCAAAAACAAAGTTGATGACCAGATCTGACTGAATCCATGCACCAGGTTCAAGATCCATTAGAGCAGCACTTGCATGTCTTCCACCACTTGCTTCATTGCTCCCATTGGAATTCTGAATCTCCATTGCATTTCCCTGCATGAGTAATCTCATGTTCATCACATATCATATCCCAAAACTTGTCCCCTCCCACATTGACCCCCTTGAATGTGAAGGATTTCTCTCTTTTTGGCACCAAAGCTTGCACCTTTTGGAGTTCATGAAATAGGTTTATGAGTTGCGTCAACGGTTTCTTCTTACCAGTCCGCTAGACTGATTTTGAATTTACCAAGTCAATTGAATCATATCATAGTAATTTAATTTTAAATTTAAGCTAAACTAGAAGTTGAGTTATGATTTTTTTTTTGTCAATTTTATTCTGAAATTTTTTAACAGCTAATGTTAGAGAATAATATAAATTATATTCTGGGACCTCACTTACAAGCTTAAGCTTTTAGGTGAGATGGTTCTTTGACAGAATAATATAAATCATATTCTGGGACCTCACTTACAAGCTTAAGTTTTTAGGTGAGATGGTTCCTTGACAGCTAAGTGATTTGCCTTTTGATTATCTAAGTTAATTAGCTTATTTGAGTGTAATTTCTATAAAATTTGATTTTAAACATAAAGCACACAAAGAATTAGATATAGAAATTTCATTGTTGACCTCAAATCTAATAACAATACAAATAACTCTTTGCAACCTCAACTTTTTGGTTGCGTTGATTTTTTTATCTAACTCAGCAGAGTATTATAAACATGTAAATTAGGTAGATGTCAATAGCTAGAGTCTTTAAATAAAATAAAATTGAATTATTAACTTTTTTTTTCTTCCAAAATAAATTAATATTGACATTGTGAATCAGGAGTCCAAAATATATATATCTATGTATTAATAAAACATGTGCATCAAATAATAATGTTTTAACATGAACTATCATAACAGATAACATCAATAGTTCTAAAAAACAGTATTGTGAGTTTAAAACAATTAAAATTTTAACAGTATTATGAGCTTAAAACAATTAAAATGTTAATCGTTCACTTGAATTTATAAAATATAATTTATAAAAAATGAGTTTCCTACCATGAAAAAAGGATAACATCAATCATCATCATGATCATCAAATTCATTCTTTGTATGGTTGCTGTCATCTACATGGATTGGATTATGATTATAGGACTATAGTGGCCACTGCCATTGAAAAGCAAATGAGGAACCTTTTCTCTTTTAGGTTCAAATCACTGTATGGATTGGACCCCACATCTTGTTCCATGACTGTTGGACCAATTAGGGCCAAACTGAAACTTGTTAGAGTCTCAAGCTTCACTGCCTTGTGTCTCCCATCAACCAGTATTGGAGATCTTGGGAATTCCCATTGAAGCTTACCTCATCTTTATCCCCGTGTGGATTTCTTATAAACAGATACTAAGTTTGTTTTTGTATTTATAAAATAATTTTGAAAAAAAAGTATTATTTTTTTGTGTTTTTAAATTATTTTAATATACTAATATTAATTTTTTTTAAAATATTATTTTGATATATTTTTAAGAAAAAAATCACAATGAAAAACAATCACTACTATATTTTTAAATGCAATCTTAAACTCTATTATATATATATTTTTTAAAAAGAAAATCATTGACATTGTGGGTTTAAATCTTTTTTTTAAATTATTCTTTATATCTTAAATATTTACAAGATAGAGATGAATTTTTGGATGTAAATTATAATTTAACATAAGAAAGATGTTTTATTTATGCATCAAATATCAATATAAATATGAATGGTTATGAATAAAATAAAATTATTATAGGAAACCGAGATAAATCTTTGGACAGAAGAAATATTATTTGACAGAAGATTTATGATGGAAATTACGATTTAAGATAAGAAATAGTCATGTTTCATTTATACATCAAATATCAGTATAAATATAATAGTTTTGAGTAAAAAATAAAATAAAATTAAATGTTTTTAAAATCAGATAAAAAAATTCAAATGTATACAAAATTAACCTAATCGAGGATACCCACTTGATCACGAAAGAAAGAATAAAAAATAATAATAGTTAATATTGAAAAAGAATTCGAATTTCAGGCCACACAAATACACTAACGTTTAAGGCATGGAAATCCGGTTAGAATAAATAAATAAACAAATCAAAAGCATATAAATTGTCGTCTTGTGTGTAGTGGAAGAATTGGGTATTAATTCTCCCTAGCAGCCATTCAAAGTTGTCTACTTGGAAATTGATGAACAAGAATATTATTCTCAGCATAAGATTTTAATTTAAATAATTAATAAATCATAAAGTTCAAAAGTATAATAAAAGGAATAATTATATCAAGCTACTAGGAGAACAATATATGGTTAGTTGGTATATTATACTAAAGTTGAATCTTTTGCTCCATACAAGGAGAAAAACATCTTAGCAATCTCATTGTCAACTTGGAATTTATTTATTTCTACTAATTTAGGGTAATATTACGCAATATTTTCTCTATTTATTTCTACTAATTTAGGGTAATATTACACAGGATTTTCTCTATTTATTTCTGCTAATTTAGGGTAATATTGCACAGGAATTTCTCTATTTATTTATACTAATTTAGGGTAATATTATACAGGATTTTCCAACTTTTGAATGAAAAGCAATGTGGTCGATCGATCGTCAGCATCTTTTAAATATCAAAAGCATATAATCTCAGATCCTGATCTCTTCTTTTTAGACACCTTTCAGTCCATTCAAGCTGTAAGAATGTCAATAAAATTTATTCTTTCTTCAAAGGAAGCATGCACCTTAAGAGCAACACATGTCGAAGATGGGAATTAAATATAAAGAACGAGCCCATTAATGTTGATCGACCGAGTCATTACTTATTCCATATTGAAAGTATAATTTGACTATGTTTAATTAATCTTGATTGGCTGTTTGATCGAGTAGAACTAGAAAAGATAGCTCCAGGGAAAATCCAGGGGATGCTGTGGGATCTCAATAAAGTGTTAGAGAATAATATAAATCATATTATGGGGCCTCACTTACAAGCTTAAGCTTTTAGGTGAGTTGGTTCCTTAACATGGTATCAGAGCCTTAATGACCCAGCGGTCATGAGTTCGAATCTCACCATTCGGCCTGTGCAAGTTTCAAGCCCAAAGGGTTTTCACTTGAGGGGGTGTGTTAGAGAATAATATAAATCATATTATGGGGCCTCACTTACAAGCTTAAGCTTTTAGGTGAGTTGGTTCCTTAAAAGTTCAGTGGATTTGTACAAGTTTGAAGGTAGTGAAATGTATTATAAAATAATATAAATATACAAGTTTGAACTTTTACTTGATAAATGTATTATAAAATAATATTAAATTATATATTCAAACTTTAAGCTGCTAAATAGAAACCCTAAAATAACAATTATATTTGCTTTCAATGAAGTTTGGCTTTATAGATTTGAATATAAGCCAGGAATATAAATATGCATTAAGAAATCATAATATATAAGACATTTTTCAATTCAATGGACGTTCATATTCAAATTCATGCATATGACCTTGATCAATCTTGGTTGATACATGTAAAATATTTGAAGTTTTTTAACGTGACTTTTAACAAAAATTGGTCATAAAATAACTGAGGAATGTCTTTAATAAAGAATTGAGAATTGTTTTCAATAAAATAAAGGAGTTAGGTATACACATAGGAGGTTTCATAGAGATAAAGATAAAAAATACATTCTTCATTTTGATGAAGCTACATTATTATATGTTATTGTAACTCAATTTTACGTTGTTTGTTAATTTTAATGGGATGGAAAGGAAAAACTAAGGTAGTTTTTGATATTTTGAAAAATAATCAATTGAATATGATTTTGTTTTTCTTGAAGTTGTTTGGTGCATTTTTATATAATATAAAAAATAATTTTCATCTTATTAAAGACTTTTCTAGTGAAGATATATTTGTCATATACATAGGCAGAACAAACTTATTCAATTTTTTACACAAGAGTTAACTAGGGTTAATCCAGAACAATATAAAAATAAAAATTATTACTATTATAGGTTTAAAACTCAACTAGAGTATCAACCCCATACAAGTTCCGGGTCATTGATCAAGTTGACCATTGACTTGGGTCAACACAACTGGTTGTTATTATTTTAAAATATTTATTATCATTATTTTAAAATTCGACTCAAGTTGAGTTAATTATTAACCTGTGTCACCATAAAAATAAAAATAATTGTTATTATAGTTTTAAAACCTAATCCAAAAGTCGATATGAGGCAACATTTAGTTCATGATTTAAGTTGACCATTAACCTAAGTCAATATAAGAATAAAAAAATTATTTTCATAGTTTAAAAATTAATTTAGAGACTAAACATGGGAAAGACCCAAGTTGTGGGTTAAGTTCATTGATAGAGTCAATGTAAGGATAAAATAATAATTATTATATTTTTAAAATATGACTTTGGGGTCAAATAAAATCCAAGACAAATAAGGTTGATCATTGATCTTGTTCAACTCAAGAGTAAAATTGGTTATTGTCGTATTTTTAAAACCTAACTTGGGGATTCATTCAGTGCAAGGCCCGGGTTGATCTTTGACGTTCGGGGTTTACATGACCATTGACCCGAGTCAATGAAATGATAAACATTATTATCATCATACTTTTAAAATACAATTAAGAAGTTGATTCGAGGCCAGACCTAAGTCACTGGCCGGGATAGTTAGCCCGACTTGAATTGGAGAAACATAAAAATAAAAATAAATATTAAAATAGTTTTAAAACTCAATTAGGGGATCGATCCGATGCAAGACTTGAGTCACAGTTGAAAGGGTCAACTCAAATTGATTGTGGTCATGGTTAGCCTAAGTTGATCTAAATGAGAAAAAATGAAGCAACCTTGTTTTCATAAAAAAAAAATCTAAAAAAATCATTAAGTTTTTTATCATTGTTTTATTTTGGGTCAACCAAGTTATATAGGTTTATATGATTTTTTTACTGTGACAAGTGAGATCAAACCTTCATTTTTTTTACAACCCAAACAGGTTAAGGCCTCAAGTTAATCAAGTTTTGCTCATTATCTATCAGACACAACATAAAATAAATTATCTAGTTCAGTTTAAAAATACAACAAATACAAGATAAATAGTTACTTTTTATGATCAAGACACTTTAAGGGATTGGATTACTTACCCATTGTCTTCTTCCTATTTTCCTCTTCTATTTTAGTCCCCCTTGTCTTCTTTTCTCTCAACTTAACTCAACATTGTGCTATATCCTTGCAAGTATATCCACAACATTTAAAAGGGAAAAAAAAGGAAACGAAAAACAAAATGTTTTTCATGTGTGGATCTTCATATAAAGGGGAGGAGACAACCCTAGTCAGATAGTCAGCGTACCATCTCCAGACGATAAGGGTTTAAAGCAGATGTACACTTATGGGATTTCAGTGCAATGATGGCTCGAGCAACCCAAATTTCCAATTTATTCATACTGTTGTCTCGTCTTGAACCGCAAGGACACCAAATGGGAATTGCTTTCGGAGGAAAAGAGAAGAAAAAACAAAGAAAAGATTTGCTTTAAAGCAAAAGCCGAGTTAACCGACTATATTCAAAACAAATCAAGCTTTGAATGATTTAAATTAGTTGACACTACGAACACACATAGACGGGAACTTAGAGAATGAGTTATGTAGATAATATCCTCACTCTTTTGACTCTATTCATAAGACAATCTTCAAATATAATCAAATCTTGACTACATGGAGACTTACAAAAATCAGTACGTGTAAAGGGGATTTGATTATAATAATATGACTCATGATCCCTTATTCCTTACGATTATCGACTTGTTAGGATACTTTTGAGACATGGGATTCTCGAAATATATTGATGACAAGAATGATTTCAAACAAAGCTAGCTAATAGTTGTTATCAAGCTATCGATAAGTGTATTGTATTCTGTCTTTGCCTTGTAGAAGTTTTTGGATCTTAATTAAGGGGCACGAGTATGGATAAATCCAAATTTAAGACATAATAAATGAGCATTTATCTGACGAAATCGAGCAAGAAATGTAGTTTTTTTCTTGTAGTTAATTAATTTATATTTTTTAAACAGTTTTGAGATTTTTAATTAGTTTTGTTTTTTCTAAGCTATTATTAAAATATCTTTATATTTTATTTTTCAGAACAAGTTGTTATTATTATTATTGAATTCAAAAACTCATTCAGAATTTTAGAATTCAAGCATTCTCTATAGTTTATGATTATAATCTTAAAAAATAAAGACTCCTACTTCTATCATTTTAATGTGAGATGAATAATGAAATACATGCTACCATAAATTCAGTGAACCTTTTAATTGATTGATTAATAAGTAACAACATTATATCTATTTAATTTACTCTACTTTCAACTGAAAAAAAAAAAAACATAAAATCATTTTTTAGTTCATAAAATTCTCTTTGTCATGAGTTTCCAATGATAACATCGGGGGTTTGGGAGTTATCATTTAGTTATCTGGTTAGAGTTGTTAAGAAACTCAAATGTTCTAGTCTTTTTAGAAGTTTAAAGAGTAAAAAGCTATTTGCATTTAGGAAAGGAATTAACACCTCTCTAACATGTCTTATCTAATATTGATTGTTTTTATGAGATTGTGATATAGATTAGAGATATAGTGATTTTTTAAGGTGTTTTGGTTTGACATTTACTCATATGAATAAATTTAATTTTTGAACATATTATAGGATCGTGTAACCAACCAAAATTTACTTGGGATCCATGTATGTACTCACACAGAGTTTATCTATACTGGCCATGTGATTTATCTACGGTGGTAAGGTATTCCTAATTAAAATTACCTCTAAGAATTTTTCAAGTCAAGCTCTGATATTTCAAATACTAACCTCCTAATAGGTCCAAAATTATATTAGAATATTTCTCTTTTATTCTCATGAATTAAGGGAAGATTGATTAAAATACTCTTACTAAAAACTGATAAATATTTAAAATAACTATAAGAGTTTTATAGGTTTAATCACTAATATTTTAAATGCCAACATACTAATAAATCCAATGTTTTATATGAATATATACTTATTATTCTTATGAATTAAAAAAAGACTGGTTGATTTTTGAAATATTGGCCAAATTCTCAGGGATTTGATAAAATTATTATTGAATTCCCAAGATGTATACAAAAACTCAAAAAAATGAAATTATTTTTACTAATATTTTTTAGTGTGAACATGAGAAGTGGTGATATGATTTTATGCATGTGGGTGTTTCATTCGAGGTTCATTAGGTCAGTCATTTTAGTGACTTCATTGAAGCAACTAATCAAAGACCACTTAGGTTTGATAGAAGAGGAGCATACCTTTTCATTGGATTTTTTTTTGTTTCATTCAAATATTTGTAGCTCCATATTTAATTGTGTGAAGTCACCAACTCAATTAAATTTTTTTTAAACACCTATTGAAGGTTGATACTAAGGCAATTAGTGGCAAATATGGGACATGATAGTTTGATTTCAAGATAACAGGTTGTAGAGGGAATGCTTGTGTGTTGAATAATGATGCTTTCAGCTTTGAGGGTGGTAAAAAATTTCATATTCGATTGCTTGAAAATGCCTTCCTAATCAGCAAAAATTAAGGAAGAAGGTGCATAATATTTGTGCAACAACGCCGTTTTGGCTAATCCTTACAATTATAGTTTTTTAGTTTGGGAATTTTCAATTTCACCCTTGTACTTCCAATTTGTTCAATTTTATATTTGGTTACTCCCAAACTTTACAATATCCCCCCTCCTAAAATCTCATTTTGGTCTTGAATTTGAGCGACCTTTTCACTTTAGTCATTGGTATTTAAATTGAACAATTTAGTCCTTGATTGGTCAATGATTTTTTTTATTAGGTCCTTAAAGTCTTTAACTTCAATCCCTAACGCCACACACATTCTACAAATTAGTCCTTGGTGTTGAATTTATCCATTTAAGCCCTTAATTACGTCCCATAATTTAAAATTTATCCAATTAATTCTCTAATTTCAATAATTTAGCCTTTTAAAGTCCAATTTTGGTCCTTTAATTTTTGGAATAACAACCAAATTCTTTGCAAAATTATTATTTTTTGTAATTTAGGCCCTGAGCTCATTTGTTTTTGGGTAACAACACTCTTCTCTAATCAAGTTGAAGTTCAAAGTTTTAAAGTGAAATTAGGAAGAAATAAGGTTCTTCTTTGCATAGTAAAAAAAAAATCAAAACCATCAAATTAATATGTAAAAAATAATTAAATGCAAATCCAAGTCACTATGTTCTTTAATATTCTTATATTTTTAAATAAAAAATATAATCATTCTTTGAATACATTTAATTTCCTAATTAAACTAACAATATCTCCCCATGAAATTAAGCGATGTTCAACAAAGTTTTCCTAGCTAACAAAGTTTGATTGTGATTAACTATCAAGCTATATATTATCTTAGTTGAGTGAGTTCTACATAAAAAAAAAAAAAATGGAATAAAAATAATATATTGTTAACCAAACTCACCTAGCAAATCTATCCAAGATCTAGTTTATTTGGCCAATAATCGAGATTGAGTTTCAAAATAAAAAAAAAAAATTCAAACTAGAATTGTGTTTGTTTACTTGGTGTATCGAACTATCGATATATAACTCGATTAATCTAGTCAAAATCCAGTTTTATTTTATTATTTATAAATATAGTTTTTTTAAAAAAAGTTAAATGATATTATTTTGATTAATTTTAGTTAACTTTGTTGCTACCCATTTTTTTACCTTATTTTTGAACTATTTTCAGGAAATAGTTCAAATATTATAATAACAAAGCTTTATTTCTCAAATACCTAAGTTCAAATATTATAATTAAAGTGTATGTATATAAAAAATGAACTATGCAAATTTTATGTTTAAAAATCTTTTACACGAAGCTATGATAAGGAATATAATTAAAATATACCTACTGACCTATTTTTTTATATTAAAAAAATTCACAGCATCGCAAGATTGAGCACTCATTTGTGTTGCTTATGTCGAAAGTAGATCCAATTTTAAAGAAATTTAAAAATATTTTTTTTTTATTTTTTATTTTAAATTAAAAAAATAATGTTTGTAAATTATTTTTATATACTAATATCAAAAATAATTTTTATAAAATATAAAAAATATCATTTCAATATATTTCTAAAAAAAAAATTAAAAAAACAATATCAACCATACTATAAAGAGTCATACTCTGAAATGTAATCTTAAGTTGCCATCATCAGTAACATGAAATTCATACAATGGCAGGTCAAAAGCAATTTTATGTTGGCGTCTTCAATAACATGAGATTCATAGAATGGCAAGATTAAAAGCAAATTTGACGCTGTCACTTCTTTGAATGGCAGTGCCAAAAAAAAAAAACTTCTATCAACTTGTTTTTCATTTTTTGGAAATTGGTGCTCGAATCCTTGGCTCCTTGCTACATTGTTTCAAATGAAAGCATAGAATTTTACCTTAGCAGTGATCTTTCGGCGATGAATGGCCTGTTCCTGTGTGAATGATTTTGTATTTTTGTTGACTTATTTCTCTCTCTTTATGGTAGTCATAAATAGTGTTAATTAGGGTGCTTTCCAAAATCTCTTCCGTGCATGCAAGGGCACCGAAAGGCGAGTTTATAACAGAGGAAAACAAAACGCCTCCTAATAACTACAAAAACTGGTGGGTTCTTTGAGCAATCAAATCCCAGCTTAGTTTACCAAAAAACTGCTCAAAAATCGTGGAATAAATCATCATTTAGAAGCATTATGAGCTGTGGAGATTTGAGCTTCACAAATCGCACACTTTCTGTCCTCTTAGTACTCTAATCACACGTTTATGACCCACCAAGCATGTTTGATCATGTGTCAGCCAGGAAGGCTCCAAACCATGGGCTCCTGGGATTTTCACCAGGGTTGAAGAGACTTCGACTCATCTCTCTCTTTTCTAGACCATTCCACTAAATATAAATCTGCGTGGAACCTCTATTTCCATCCAATTGGTTTTGTTCCACAACAGAAGCAATGAAAGACTTCGTAGGTCCACCCAGTGGAAAACTAAGACCCTGCTCATTTACACTCAACAAAAGCTGACTTTGCTTCCCTCACCAAGACAAGAAAATAATTAACTTCCACGCTCAGGAACAGATTAGTTGTATAGAAAAGGTGTTTACCGATTAAGATAGCTGCTAACTCTCCATGTCTCGCTTTATAACTCTAGAAAATTGATGGAAACTTTTGGTAGACAGAATAGGACTTATTTAAAAGTTCTGATGAGATTTTTAATTTGTTCGAGCTTTTGTTAGTTCTAGCTACAAGCATGATTTTTGTATACTTTTCGTACTTTTTTTCCCATGCCAATTTAAGATTGATTTTTTGCACTACCATCTATTAATCAATTCCTCGATTATTATATATAAAGAGAACCGGTTTTAACCAAATGAAACGTTGTCTCCGTCCTTGTTTACTTGTCTTTTCGTTTCTTTTAGGGTAACCCCCCACAAGTTCCCATCCTGACACCATTTCTCAAATGGAACCTGGTTTTTGCTCTTCATTTTGGTCCTAACGGATAAGAAACTCTCTATCACATGCCCCATCAATGTTTGGACTTATACTAGTTCAAGGACTTGTACGAGTTCATCCCTTGTTGTTTTCCTTCTCCTCTGAGGAGATGGATGGCTCTGTAAAATATAGTTTGATATCAGAGAGAAAGGATGTCACCCATATGCATGAATAAGAAAGCACCACGTGATTTTGTCCCATTTTTTTTTTTCTTAACAAAAACCTCAACAATTTGTTGCTATCATTAAACAAAAACGAGATTGCTGTGTAAGGAATATAAAATGAAAATCACACAGAAAAGAAATGCTTTCGATTCTATGCAAGGCAGCACGGTGCACTGCTTTTTAAATGGTGTATGATCATGCGGTACACTACACGAACAAACTGGCTATTATTAAAGGAATTGAAAATAGAATTCCATCTTATTCTGTACCGTCCCAAATGTCAAATGCTACAACCTAATAAAAAAAAAGTTTATGGTTTTCGCTTTATAATTACTTAATTCCCGTATGCGAGCCGGTGCTGAACAACAGCAGCAAAGATGTGACAAAAAGTATGAGAGAACATTACTTGATGTTTGAAACCACTATAAAACCCTTCCCTCACCTCATAGTAACCCCCCTCAACTTCTCTCCGTCTCTTCAATTTATTTAAGTCTAACTCTTTAACATTACAAGGATGTGTCAGCTAAACTCTTCGCCTCAATCCAGCAAATGCAATGAAGACCTCCCTTTCCATATCTCCATCAAAGACCAAGAGCCCGAAATGTTCACCTCATTATTGATCCCTAAGAACCCAACATGCATACAACAAGAAGAGCAGGAACCAAACACCACCAGCCTCTCCCTTGCCATCAGAGAAGCTATATCCATAGCCAAAATAGCTTTCCCCATGATACTGACAGGCCTCTTTCTCTATCCACGCTCAATGATCTCCATGCTCTTCCTTGGCCGCATCGGGGAGCTAGCCTTGGCTGGTGGCTCACTTGCTGTTGGCTTTGCTAATATAACTGGTTACTCTATCCTCTCTGGCCTGGCCATGGGGATGGAACCAATATGTGGTCAAGCTTCTGGGGCTCAAAAACACCACCTCCTAGGCGTGACGTTGCAAAGAACAATACTTTTGCTCATTGTTGCTTCACTGCCCATATCTTTTCTTTGGCTAAACATGAAAAGCATCCTTCTTTTCTGTGGCCAAGATGAGTCAATAGCCACAGAAGCACAATCATTTCTTGTCTACGCTCTTCCTGACCTTCTAGCTCAATCTTTTTTGCATCCTTTGAGAATCTATCTTATAACTCAATCAATAACCTTGCCTCTCACATTTTGCGCCACTCTTGCTATTATTCTACACATTCCTATAAACTATTTTCTTGTCACGCACCTAAATTTGGGGACTAAAGGTGTTGCTCTTAGTGGGGTATGGACTAACTTCAACCTTGTATGTTCTTTGATCATTTATATCCTTGTTTCTGGTGTCCATAAGAAGACATGGGGAGGATTTTCAATGGAGTGCTTCAAAGAATGGAAAACTCTCTTGAATTTGGCCATCCCAAGCTGCATCTCAGTGTGTCTTGAATGGTGGTGGTATGAGATCATGATCTTGCTATGTGGGCTATTGTTAAATCCAAGAGCAACTGTTGCCTCCATGGGCATTTTGATTCAAACAACTGCACTCATCTACATATTCCCTTCTTCTCTAAGCTTCAGTGTATCAACAAGGGTTGGCAACGAGCTGGGCGCTAACCAGCCCAAGAAAGCAAAGCTCGCAGCCATTGTAGGCCTTTCTTTCAGCTTCGTATTTGGGTTTTCAGCTCTAGCTTTTGCAGTTATGGTCAGGAAGGTATGGGCTACCATGTTCACACAAGACAAAGAGATCATAGCATTAACATCCCTTGTTTTGCCAATAATAGGTCTCTGTGAGCTAGGAAATTGTCCTCAAACAACCGGTTGTGGAGTCTTAAGAGGAACAGCCAGGCCAAAAGTTGGAGCAAACATCAACTTGGGATGTTTCTACATTGTTGGCATGCCAGTGGCAGTATGGCTAGCATTCTTTGCAGGGTTTGATTTTGAAGGGTTATGGCTAGGCCTCTTAGCTGCACAAGGGTCCTGTGTGCTGACCATGCTGTTCGTTTTGGGTAGGACTGACTGGGAATTTGAAGCTAAAAGAGCTAAGAAGCTGACAAATGCTTTGGTTCTTGATGCCGATGTTGATGACAGCCTACAAGTTGAGGAAAAGATGCCATTTAGCGCTTAAATGAAGGAGGATTCCTCACATTTATTTGAAGAATCAGATGATCTTTATAGACCTTTCCCTGTTTAACTCATCCCCCAGATTTTATTTCTTACTTTTTTTCTTGCTCCCCTTGTCCTTATAAGTTGTATAGACTATAGAAGAAGAGGACACTCGATTTTATCGTCTTCATCAATTTGAACAGAGCTAGGCTACATACTCGTGTAGTACTGTACCGATTAAGAATTATACGAAAATTAGCTAATCAATTCAATGTGCAATGTTTTCTAATTTCAAAGCTTTGAATGTTTTGATCAGTCAATTTTAATATCTTAAGCTTCAAAGTCAAATACCGTAGAGAACAATATGGTTCACAACTAAGGTAGCACAACAATTGTCTGTTCAAGACTATATTCACAACTATGGTAGCACAACAATTGTCTGTTAAAGACTATATTTGAAGTTGATTTTAAAAATATTTTTTATTAAAAATATATATTAAAATCATGTTTATTTATTTATTAAAAATTATTTTTAACATTAACATATAAAAATAATATAAAATAATAATTTAATATAAAAAATTCAAAAAAAAATTAAAAACAGGACGAATATACTACTATTTGTTTCCAATAACCAAAAAAATTGTAGACTTTAGATAAAACAGAATGTCGGATAAGATTCTAGTTCTAAATCCGATTCCTAGAAAACCCGATTACTATCCCAGATTAAACTAATTTTAGCTATAAAATTGAACTTAGCAAGTTGATCTATCTAGTACTTTAACTTTATAATTTTATAATTGAAAATTAAATTTAAATAAATATCAACACTGATTATAAGCAAAAGAATAGAAATCGAAACACTTTAAAATAATCCCATATTCTCAATTACCAATCAAATAAAACGTAGAGTTTTTAACGGCTTTATTTACTTAAGAATAATTTTAATTTATTTTTAATAACTTAGCAGCAAACAATTTAATTTTAAATTTATGAGATTATATGGTTTTTGACAAGCTAGATCTCATCTAACAATTTAAGTTTTGTTATTTTTTTTTAAATAGTATTATAATTTTAATTAACAAGCAAACTTTTATAGGCCCACTATTAATTTTTAATCACTTTATTTATTTTTTAATTATAAATGCAATTTGATCATTAAGTCATGATTACTTGTCAAAAAAACATCTCTAACTCTAAAACTTAATTTATCAGGTAAATTTAATAAATAATTTTATATTAAACTATAATATTTCATCTTAAGTAAAAGCTCTTAACGTTTGAAATTTGCATATATTTATTATTATTTTGTGTTTAATTTTTAGAGCTTATTATTCTAGTAAAGATTTTTAAAAATTCAGCTTCTTAATTCTTAATAGTAGAAATTGATATTTATAAAAGCATGTTAAGTGCACATTAAGCTTCTACTTTACAAAGAATAAGAATTGATACTTTTGAGATAGAATTGTGTTTTTTTAGAAGATAAAAAAAACTTGAATTTATTTTTTTCTTGTTTTTTATATTATTTATGTGTGTTTTGAAGAAATATTTAAAAAAAAAAAAAACACAAGTCATTTACTTTTATAAAAGATATTTAATTTATGTTTTCATTGGTAATTTTTATTGCTTTTATAATAATTTGCTGATTAATATTCTGAAATCATATATAAAGAATATTTAGATGAGAATTTCTCATGAATTCCCATCTACAATTAACAAGAACATATGCTGAAGCATTTAATCACAGCAAAATGCAAGTTGTAAAGTCAATCAGAGTACGAGAATCTTACCGAAACTTCAAAAAAGATAATATCCACTTGCGATCATTTAATAATCTCTGTTGCTTTTATGCACTGTTGGACCCCCTGTGTTCTACCATCAATCTTGGAACATAGCTAGGAATCAATTTAATTGGGAATTTTTCATGATTTTTGTGCCATTAGACCTTCAATCTTTATCAAACTTTAACCATAAATCATAATCAAGTCTGACCCGAGGTTGATTTTGTGTATTATCTCTCAAGTCAACACATGATAGTTGAGCCAATAAAGAGAAAATAACGAGGCTCTGGTTCTGCTTTGGGATGTATTGACTTCGTTATTTCTAATATTCTCCTAAATCCATCTTATCTCTATTAATTTAATTGGATAACTAATAAGAAATGAAATATGAATTCTCCTGAATCGGGTAAAAAAAAACTCAGAAAATTACAATTATAATAACCATGTCAGATTAAAAAGAATACCTACATAAAATAAAGACAAGGGGAGAAAGAGAATAAAAACCAATTTGTTCATTTAACTTTTACCTTGAAACATAGTATTTCCAAAAAATAATACAATATTATATATATAAAACATATTTCCATTGACCCCATTTATATAATAAATATTCTACATAGAAAAAAATAAAAAAATCAAGTACATGGATATATATTAAATTGACGTAACGCAATGGCATATAATTGCTTATATTCTCCTCACATCAAATCATTAAAGATGAAAGAAAATTGTGATTTAAACCATGAACTATGTACATTACTTTGTTTTGCATGATCAGATCCCTTGGATGCCAATACAGCGGCTGAGCTTTCTGAATTAATTGGTGACATAGAATTGTGTGTTGTAAATTTCATATGGCATATATCTTCGTCCAAAAAGTCAGAAGAATCAAATTGTAGGTTCTCATTCTGCAGGAACACTTTCTTCCTCCTTTCTCTTTGGCCCAAATGAATTAATGAACGAAAGAAATCACAAAATTTAACAGCATCCATCGGTTTTTTTACGTTTTGAAATGAGTTTTTTTATTTGATAATAAAGGGTATAATCAGATTAATTTATATATCAATAAAGATTAAAAAGAATTCTGTATCATCCAAGCTTACATCCAAGCTAGATTCCTTCCTAGCCATTGAAAGCCAGGCCAGACAACACAGCCATACAGAAGCTGGGCCAGGCGAGGACACAAATATATGCAAACTTCCTACTTCATTACGTTTTTCTTCATGTCTCTTTCTACAGTTACTGAGCTCAGTATTGAAAAGAAGCCTGCAAACATCAGAAAAGAAGCTATTACACAGCATGAATCAACTGTTAGTAGGGGTAACCTTACATCCAGCAAAGATGATAGAAGCCAAAATATGGGTAGGAGACACAACCGGGCCTTATACTGCCAAATTCGGCAGTCATTTAATTGAGAACACCTTATTTCCCGGAAACTTCCCTTTCGCTTCATTTGTTTTTAAAAGAATTTGCCCCACCAAAAAAAGAAATGTTCATATGGAAGCTGCTCCATGACAGAGTATGTACAAGAGCCTTTCTAGCGCACCATCATTTACCACAATATCCCAGCCAGGCAATATTTTTGTGTGCATGAAACAAAGCATGCTGCTCATCTTTTCCTCCATTTCTACCACACGTGGAGATTTTGGAAATGATTTCTGAGTTTGTCTGGCATCTCGAAGTGCATGCCGAGCACATTAGATCAAGTAATCTGGCAATGAAGTGAAATGATCGAGGCAAGTTTTAGCGAAGTGCATTCATGATGCTATCTTGTGGGATTTTAGGGGTATTTGGACTACGTACAAGGAACAAGCTGATCGATCTTCAAAGATAGAAAGCCTGGTTGGGATTTTTCTTACACATAAAATCATTTGATTTGAGGTCATGAAAGCATTTTACCATACATTAGGGTTCAAGTACTGATATGCATGTTTGTCACTTTTATAATATTTTATTTATTTATTGGACTTGTAGGATATTCAATGAATTTAAAAATTTATTGTGGCGCGTGTAAGTTAATTCAGATACCCTGATTATAAAAAAAAAAAACAAGTATTCTTATTTTAGATGACTATTATTACTAATTTTCTTCATGTTTTTGACTATTAACTTACCAGATACCGGTTTATCAATAAATTAATAGCTCGATTATTATCAATATATGTATCGCTGACAACAAGTTCCTTCATATCTGCCACCGAAGATAAGATAAATCAGAAAAGGGGTTTGTTATTTCGAGAAAAATGTAAAGGCAATATATACAAGATAATAATTCTATGATCCACGCCAAGCTTTGGCTTGTTACATTGAGGAAGTTACCTTTTCGAGAACTGAAGAAATCTGATATTATTATTATTATTATTATTATTATTATTATTATTATTATTATTAATTATTAATAATATCAAATAGTTTTTTTTTTTTAAATTATGAGTGTTATTTATTATGCTGAAAAAGAAATTTGATCCAATTCGTGGTGTAGCATCACGCTATGAACTAGCAAATCATCATAAGGTCAACTTGAGGAGGCCTAATTAAGCTATGAAGTTAAGAATCCCAAGACCTTAATTGAATAAAAAAAAAATGACATTAAAAAAAAATGCAAAAAAAATATTCATTAAATGAGGGAATTAAAAAATCAAAGTCAAAAGGAACGAGAAGGAACACTCTCGGTGAAGATATCGAAAACCCAAAGGAAATTTTTCATAAAAAAAAATAAAAGAAAAATCATAAGGAAAAACAAAAGGAAATGGAAATATCAATCAATTGATATTTTTAGTAGTTAAAATGAAATTCGAATAAAGAAAAGGGAATTATTTAGTTAAAAATAGTTGTAATAATTACAGAAAAAAAAAGAGAAAAATAAAATTGGTTTAGGAGAACAGAATCTTTAACCAAGATTTGATAAATGAACACTCTAGAGAATTTTAGTAGGCAGGGGAACATTCTAGAGTATTATTGAAACAAAAGAAATCTCTAAAAGAGTCTGAAAAAAGGAAGGGTTGAGCATACTATAAATATTTATTATACTAAAAAAAAGGCCCAAAAAAATATAAAGAATAATTTTTTTAATAAAAATAAAAATAATGAAAAAAAAAAGTTGTGGAAACATCATGAAACATGAAACAGTCTATAATATCTACTAAATGTAAACTTAAGTTTGAGCTATTCTTAATTACCATTCTCTAAATATTTAATCACAATATGTATTTTAGAATATTTTAGTTGATGAAGTTGTTTAAACACAAAAGGCAAAGCTAACTATACCATATTGGCAATAGTCAAGCCCCATTTAACAAAAGTCTTCAATATATTTTATGAAATGAAGATTGTTTTACTTAACAAAAAAAATCTAATTACAAAATAAAAATAATTCAAAACCCCATTTAATTGAAATATATATATAGATATAGATGTATATAAACAAGCATCTTAAATATTTTAAATGACCGTATTTTTAAATTTGTTTAAGGTCCAAAAATTGACTTTGCCACAAGATTACAGTCTTTGCTTATTATTTAAAGGCACAAAAGAGTTTTGACTACACAATAGTTTTGGTTTTTGTCAATTTATTATTATTGTTATTAAATATTCTCAAATCAAGACTAAATTTAATAGTTTAGATTAATAAAAAAATAAAAATAAAATATCATCATTAGGGTTTTGACTTTTTGTTTGTTCAAGAGATGAAGTATTATAGGCATTCCACCACTTAAGTGTAAAATAACCTATTGATGCAAATAGAAACTACAAAGGAAAAACTAGAAACACAAGCAATATAGAATTTTTGTCAAATATAATCATAACATAAAAACTCCAATTCAAAATTTTATGATAGAAAATTTTCTTTTCATGTGGTATATTGAAATACAAGTTAAATATTTCTATTTATACTAGTCTTAGGCCTAAAATGAATAAAAAAAAAACTTATCAAGCAAGAAAAAAATAAAATTATCAAGCACACATTTTATTTCTTAAACTAAATAGAAAAATAATAAAAACATCATTAAAAATATTTTTGTAAACCAATAGGAATAAAACTAACTAAAAAAATCAATAACTTTCTTTTGTTGAATAACTTTTATATTTTCTTTCCACTTAACCTCAAGCTTGTTAATGAGGGCATCATCAATGACATTATTACTTTTATTATTGTGATTATTTACATCATAATAATCATCATAATAAATAGTATAATTTGATGGATGACTCCAATCTACAAATAAACTAGAATCATAAAATAAAATATCATTCCTTTTTAAAAAATCCACTTCCTCTACTCATTTCTTTAAAATAGTTTCTTAGTGTTAACAATGGATTTGCTATCACTCTTCTCATGACCCCTCAGGCTTCTTATCACTGTCAACTGACGAGTTAATTCTGCAATATATATTTGTGTGTCTTTTATCACTACTTCTTAAACATCGAACCTCTTCATCCCCTTCTACTCGGTCACATCATGCTTTGTGATCTCTTTCAATCATAGCTGTTCAAAAACAAAAAACAACTAATCATCAAGAATCATTGAGCTTTTGTATCAAGTATAGTCGATGAATACAATGTAAGAAAAACAACAAATATAAGCAACACAAAACAAAATTCTATAAAATAGGGTTACCGCAAAAAAATCTTAATTTGATGAATATATTTTATGCAAGTAGTTAGCTAAAATACAAGCTAAACAACTCTTTTTTATATTAGTCTTAGGCCTAAACTAAATACGAGAAAAACCTCTTAAAAATTACTAATTCCTAAATAAAATGTAAAAAAGAGGATGATCAAGTATAATATTTGATTTTTTAATTCATAAAAGATATTTTTTTTATAAAATAAATAAAAATAAAAATAACTAGAAAACAAATAATTTTCTCCAAAAATTTTCAGTCTTTGTTATAAATATCGTGTCATTTAATCAGTATACTAGTTATACTGGCTTTACGAAATCTTCGATGAGCTTGATGCTCACAACATATCTCAAGAGCAGCTCATGGCTCGTATTCTTAACAAAGAATTAGCGACCCAGCTGTGTTCCAAATCCTTTAGATGAGCTAGCCTGATCAATGGATGTTTATTTATAAGAATAAAAAAATAATCAAAGCTCTTATATATATATATAGTATCGTGGTTCCATTCACGGGCTTGCTTGCCCAAGTGGAATTATGAGTGTCATTTTCTATACTCGCGTGCTGTTCTAGTCAGCAATATCATATGCTGCCCACCATATTTTTGGGTCAATCTTTGAGATTCTTGGCAGCTTAGCTTTGTGCTAAAAAAGGTGCAGTAGAAACTTCTAGCGTTGGAATCAGCTGGCACCCCAACCGCAGAAATTGCTGAATATTAAACTATCACATGCTTTTTTTGACCAGTTATGTGTGCTCGCTGTTGATTGTTGAAGCACCAAAAAATTTCTTCCAAGGCGGTCAATTTTCTCAAATCAGCCACTCGCCGGAGAAGCACTGCAGAGAAGAAAAGTCTGATGGCACCCTTTCAAGGAGACAAGACGGCTCACGTAACAAGCCACTATTTTGGCTAATGCTCGGGTAAATCCAACCTGGTTCAATGAACTCGGAGGCCTCCAATACACTACCATATCTCGAATTCTGGAGGCCTATTAATCTACTGTCATCCAATTTCTCGATTGATTGGATTTGACATGAGCAAACAACAGTTTTTAACCAAACCAAAATACCATACAATGTTGCCTGGTTTTTTATTTTCATTTTATGTCAAAATTTATGCCGTAATTAAAGAGAGAATAGACATAAATGTTCACATCCTTAAATAGAAAACATTACTCTTTTCCTTTGTATGAATGGTTTTTGTACCACCGATTTCACTAAAAATACGGGTTCTGTCTTAGCGATAAATAAAGAAAACTCATCTCCACGATATTCTAGTTCGAACCTTGTTAAGCATACCTGTCATTCTGCAATGTCTTATATATTTTTTAGACTTACAAGATATTCAATTAATCAGAAAAATAATTAAAATACACACAAGCTAATCTAGACATGTTCTTGTGTTTGGCCAATAATATATAAGATTACAGATCAACATGACGTGGCGTCGATGGCCGCAATTTGTGCCAACTTGGGCCTCATGGTGAGATCATGAAAGGCAAAAGGCAAATCTCTGTGTGTGAGGTTGAGGGGTCTACTTCGCCTCAAGTTTAGATTCTTTATCTTTCAGGGGAACATATTCTTTATTTTATTTTCCACCCATGCATGCACGGCAAGTGATTTTTGACCTAAAAAAGCGTGCTGTGATAATAATAAAAAATTATAATTTACACAGTAAATTTTAAATTTAAATCGTCTTATATATTTTTAAAAAAGTATATGTGGTGTGTCTTAATCATGGGATGGGGAATAACAATTAATCAAGAGTTTTTTTTGGGGGGAACAAATAATTCAATCAATAACTTTTTTCATTCACGAGGGAGATTTCATCAGAATCTTCGAGCACGTATTCACACAGAAACAAAGTGATCGTCAGGAGATATGATTCCAATGCTTTGTTTCTATATACTAAAAAAACTTCGAAATCCAAAGCAAAACTCGAATTAGTTCACTCCACCCACCCACATTCGGTGAAGCAGTAGGTTCCATATTTGCTCACGGGCCGAAGAGGTGTACTTTGGGGACAACATGCCTGGCTTCCTCACTTGAACTTTGTGCCGAGTGCACTAATTAAAAACTTATTGCAAGATGATTACCTCACCGAAAGCCTCATCATCATTTATTTACTTTAAAGTTCACAATTTTCAAAGTAAAGTACAACGTGATTTAGAAAGAGAAAATAGGTTGCGATGGCTGATGAGATGGGTTTTTTATTTTATTTTTATAAATATAATAACATTACCTTTTTTTTTTCTATTCAATTTTTGACTCATTTATTTTTATATTTTGGAAAAAAAATAAAAAAATATGAAAAAAGATGAAAATCTAAAAATATCTTGTTACAAGGGAAAAATTGAACAAATTGAGAATTTAACAGTCAATGCAGGGTCAAATCACACAAATTAGAAATCAATGATCAAATTGAAAAGGACACGCAAGCTGAGGGTTGGTTTTGAATTTTACCTATTAAAAACCCTATAAATAGAGTTGTTAAGTCACAAGAAAAAGGACAAAAAAATACATTAAAAAAGACCCTAAAAACCTAAAAAACCAAAAAGCCATCTTTTTCTCTCCTGTTAGGAGGCTGTAGCCGCCAGCTCTTTTATGCTGCAGCCCCCCCTTCCATTTCTCTTCCCCTCCTTCTCCCATGACTTCCCCATTTTCTCTCTTCTCCCCTCCTTACCGTCAGCCACCATGGCAGCCCCTGCAGCCTCACTCTCTCCTCTCTTTCTCCCATGGCTCCAGACCCATATCCATAGCCCCAACACATTTATTCTCCTCTCTTCCCTTACTTTCACAGACCAGCCCCCTCTCTCGGTCGGTAACACAACAACCCCCCCACACTCAACTCCTCTCCTTCTCCAACCACAGCGACAGAGCACCCCCCATGCCTTCTCCTTCATATCCTCTCTGTTAGCCTTTCCCTTGTTTCACTATCCTCTACTGCAGCCCCATCTCCATTTCTCTCCCGCCAAACACCACACTAGCCCCCGCCATAGGCAGCCAGCCGACCCGTGAAGAAGAAGAACAGATCACCAAGAACAGAGCCAAGATTTGAAGGAAAGAACTGACTGATTTTTCTTGTGTTTGTGTTTGCGTGGTTGTTTATTTCTGTTTGCAGGTCACTGTGGACTCCCTCGCCGATGAGAAAAAAAAGAGGAAAGCAGAAGAAGAAGAAGACCCGGGATCTAAAGGAGCCGAGAACAGATCTGGAAAAACTTGAATCTTGATGCTTGTCTACTATTTGTTGTGTGTTTACTGTGTTTGCAGGTCTCCATGAGCACCACCACTGGCGAGAAAAGAGAGGGAAGAAGCCGATCTGCTCCCCCCTGTCCAGCTGCACCTTCACCGGCAGCAGCGCGTGAAACCACGCGCCGCTAGTGTTCCCACCAGTGCCCGCCACTGTTCTTGAAGTATTTTTTATATTTTTCTTTATGTTTATGTGTTTTATTTGAATTTATTGTATTTTAATTATTATTTGTGAAATGTAATGAAAAAAAATGGAAAAAAGATAATGTGCGTGTGAGTTATATTTTATTTGTAAAATATAATAAAAAAGAAAGAAAAAAGAGAATGTGTGTGTGTGTTGCGTTGTGTTGTGTTTTTATTTATTCAATTTCTATGTTGTTTTGTTAAAAAAAATAAGAGAAAAAAAAAAGAATATAAAGTGAAATATAAAAAATGTGCTTTCTTTGCAAACAACCAAAATATTTTTTCTGAAAATTTATCTTAGATTTAATAATAAGTTTATTAAATCTTGCAAATTTGGCTAATATCAAAATAAATCGTGAAATTAATTTATGAGAATTAGTGGTTAATTTTATGTAATAATTGTAAGATTTACGCGTAGGCTAACATTTATATATTTAGGAATAACCATCAAAATTGTTAGGATTATTCTGAGCGGTAATCGATTTTTTTTAATCGATCAATCGTGAATTTAATTCATGGGGATTAATGGTTAATTTCAGGTGGTAAATGAAGAAACTACAAGTAGGCTAGCAGTTACATATCTAGAAATAATCAATAAAATTCATAGGATTATTTTGAGCGTTGACCGATTTTTTTTGCAAATCAAAACATTTTTCATGTGAATAAATACGACCCGTCGAAGCATCATCAAGATAGACAATACAGCTTACCTCAGGTAAGGCGTAGTAGGGGTGCTAATACCTTCCCTTTACACAACTAGTCCCCTACCCTTGGATCTCTGATCAGACCAGTGCAACTGGGTGTTCCTAGTGACCCTCAACAACGAGGTGGCGACTCCTTAACAACTCCATTGCGAGACTCCAAAAAGCCAAATGATTTTTTTTAATTTTATTTTTATAAATATAATAACATTACATATTTTTTATGGCTAATGAGATGGGTTTTTTATTTTATTTTTAGAAATATAATAAAATTATATATTTTTTAGTACTTTTGATATTAGCCTATCATTAAGAATAATAAAAAAATCAAAAAATCAAATTTTATTTCTAAAATATAAAAAACAAACATATTCAAATAGAATTCTTATAAATATGGTAAAGATAATGATTTTTACTTGAAAATATATTAGAATGATATTTTTTATTTAAAAAAAAATGATATCATCACATCAATACAATAAAAAAAAACACCTAAAAATAGGTTTTGGTACTAAATTGAAACTGTGGGATTAAGATCTCTGAATCATTGTAATTAATGCATAAAACACTTGAATTATTTATTTGCACATATATATGAACGTCAAGGAACCAATATTGAACCCAATCAAAGTTTAAATCTAACACCTAAGACAATGTTCATTAGATAAATATTAAGAACACAAACCTACAAATGCCTAGAAACCTAGAAATATTGTCAAACCAATAATTATCATTTTAAGCCTCAAACTCATTCATTTTCACCTTTTGCAAACCATATTATTGATTGCCAAAACGACTGCAACAACATGCTTTAAACAAAACGAAAAATGATTGTTGCTACCGAATTTTTGACCTATTTATTTTTATGTTTTGAAAAAAAAATATCAAAAAAGATAAAAATCCAAAAATATCTTGGTACAAGGGTAAAAATGAACAAATTGAGAGTTTAATGGTCAATTGAGGGTCAAATCGCACAAATCGAAAACCAAGGACCAAAATAAAAAAGACACGCAAGATGAAGGTTGTGTTTAAATTTGACTATGAAAAAATCTATAAATATAGTGAATCATCAACAAGAAAAGAGGACAAAAAAAACTCATACACCCAAAAAACCATAAAACCCTAAAACACCCTAACCCTAATTTTTCTCTCCATTTAGGGCTGCAGCCCCTCCCCATTTCTCTTCCCCTTCCCTCTCTTCCTCCCCACGCCAACCCTTGCCTTCAACCCCTCTCTCCCGCTAGCCACCTTCCCATAGCCAACCACCTCTCCTCCAACTGCAGCCTCACATTTTCCTCTCCCTCTCCATAGCAACCCTTTTCCCCCACTTCTCTCTTCTTTCACCCCTCACTCGCGTTTCCTCTTCTTCCCTCCGGCCCGCCTCCCTTCCCATCTGCTCTTGTTTTCTTCTTCTTTTTCTTTAGCAGCATAGGCGATCGAGTAGCCTTTCCCTTTGACAGCATCATCTCCATCGTCTACGATAGTCTCTATCTCCTAGTCCTGTCAATTTCCTTTCTCTCCAGTGACCTATAGCCCCTTCCATGGCAAAGAATGAAGAAGAAGAACAACCCACCAGATTGATCACGGCAAAGCAGCCCACCAACCCTTAAAGAAGAAAAACAGATCCAAGATTTGAAGAAGAGAATGAAATTGATTTTGTGTTTGTTTGTGTTGCTTTGTCAATCTTTTGCAAGTCACCGTGAAGGCCACCACCGGCGAGAGAAAGAAGGGAAGAAGCAAATCCACACACACCCTGTCCCATTATTCATCAGCGGCGGCGCGTGGGCTAACGCACCACCAATCCTGCTGCTGCCATTGTTCCAGAATTGTACTTGAGGTCTCTTTTGTAATAATTTTTTATGCTTATGTGTTTATTTGAATTTTTATTATTTTTTAATTATTATTTGTAAAATATAATGAAAAAGAGAATATGTGTGTGTGTGTGTGTTATATTTTATTTGTAAAATATAATGAAAAAAATTAAAAAGAATGTGTGTGTGGTGTATTTTATTTATGTTGTTTTGTTAAGGAAAAAAGGAATATAAAATGAATAAAAAAATATGTTTTATTTGCATACGGCCAAAGTATTTTCCAAAAATTTATCTTAGATTTAATAATAAGTTTGTTAAATCTTGAGAATTTGGCCTAATATTGAAACAAATCGTGAAATTAGTTCATGAGAGTTAATGATTAAATTCAGATAGTAAATGTCATACCTACAAGACATTTAAATATCTAGAAATGATCAAAAAAGCTTTCCAGAATTATTTTGAGCGATGACCAATTTTTGAATCGATAACTGTGAAATTAGTTCATGAGAATTAATGGTTAAATTCAGATAGTAAATATCGAACCTACAAGTAATCTAGCATTTAAATATCTAGAAATGACCAAAGAAATTCTTAGAGTTATTATGAGCAATGACAAATTCTTTTTTTAATTGGAATGTTTTTTTTCCGGAAAACTCATACATTCATTCATGATAGGTGATCCTTTTAAGGCATCTACATGGATCTTTTTTTATATATATTTTATTTGGTTCATAAAACCACAATAAAATTTCAAGCTAGATTTATTCACATGAATATGTACAGCCCATCAAAACGTTGAAAATCACATCAAAATACACAATGCATCTTACCTTAGGTAAGGCGTACTATGGATGCTAATACCTTCTTTTTGCGCAACCAATCCCCTAATCTTGAATTTCTGATCAAACCAGTGCAATCGAGTTTTCCTAGCGACCCTCAACAGCCAAGTGACGACTCCTCAACTCCTTTGCAAGACAAAAACCCCTCTTGGGACGCCGCGCGACGACACGCGACAATGATCATGCTTCAAAACCCTATTATCAACTAAACATAAAGAATTCTTAGTCAATTCAAAAATTGAAATCTAGTATTTGCCTATTACTAACACTAAAAACATCTCAAATGAGTAAAAAATACATGAATTTTATCACAACAAACTGCTATCAAGACCAAATTATAAACTTAAGTAATTATGACATGATAAAATAAAGAATCAACAGGTGTTAAAAAAAAATATATTGAAACAATGAATTTAAGCAATTAAAGAAGCCATATGGACTTTACCTTTGATGGTTTTAAAAGATATACCTTCTCAACTCTTTTTTTTTTTTAGATGGATTCTTTTCCATAATCAATCTCTAATCAAAGATTTTTTTTTTTCATTTCTCTTTATTTGTTCTTCCTCCTTTACTCTTGCTAATTACCTTTTTTATAGGTCAAACCAAAGCTTTTAGATGAGTTTGCTCGAGTTCTAACAAACTAAAACCTTATTGCTTATACCTCAAATTTCTTGTGTTTGGTTCAAATGGTTTAATAACAAACTTGGAATCAAAGAAAAATATATTTTTAGCCTTTTGATCTTGGGAGAATGATTTTTATCCATTAATAAGAGCCCTCTCGATTGTTTTAAATGTGAACACAAGAGATTATTAAGTTGGTTTGTATAGATTGGTGTCTCAGTTGAGATTGACTAAATTGGTCATTTTTATTACTTTGTCGAAGCAACTTTCATGTTATCTTGACTTGATACCATTTGGTTTTAATATAAGAGGTGCAAATCTTTCTATTGGATCTTTCCTTGCTTGATTTAGAGGTATATAACTCCATATTTAATTGGTTTTACTATTATAAATCTTGGCCTAGATGGCTGGAAATTTTTTGGTCAAAGTTTAACCCCAACCACCAATCCTACTCGACATGATTTTTCTATGTATTTTTTAGGTTTCAAAAGTTGCTTATACATACTTTTCATACATTATTTCCATGAATATACATGGCTTGTTATATGTAAAGCATGTACTTTTTTCTATGAAAATAATAAACTATCACTGATATTTTTCACCAATAACATTGATGACACAACAATCATGGCACAACACATCAATAAAGAGTCATCAAAGTCAATCAAACCACTTTGTGTATAAATACACTCAGTCACCCATACAAAAACAAGTCTAGCCAACTATAATATTATCAAAAATAAAATTGGTGATCAATTTCTTGAAAAAAAAGATACTATTGAAAACCAAGTCAAATAAGCACTTCTCAACCATATTTTATTTGTTATAATTTTTTTATATATAAATTTATTAATTTAATTAATAAAGATTTTTTTTTTCTCACGAGGCTTCAAGCCTATTAACCTCACCCATGAAGATTTTTATTTTCATACGAAGCTTTTTCATCACTTCATCCATTCCCTTCGAATACCATTTAATTACAAAAATTATTTTTACTTTCTATATTCATTTTTTTGATTAATTTATAAAGAAAACATTCAACACCTTATTATTTCTTATGATCTTATCATATCCGTTTCTCATTCAAAAAAAGTTTAGAACAACACTACTTTTCAAAAGATTTTATTTTATAAAAGGCTGAAGATGGATTGGAATGAAAAACAATCAATCATCTCACAAAGGGAATATGCTTATCTTATCAATAAATAAAAATAAAATGGATAATTATCACATTAGATTTTTCTTGGATGTGATAAATTTTATTATTAAAAAATATATTTTATAAATTTAAATTTAAATAAATAAAAAATTATAATTATTTTAGATTTTTATAAATAATTTATATTTTAATTTAAACTCAAAAAGTGATACATAAACCAGGGAACTTCCATCATCATTTTAGTACTTGTGTACTGCTCACATTAGATTGCGGTGCTACAAAAGCAAACATCAATATGCACCTCCCTTTTTCCAGATAAAGTGAGGTAATTAAAGGTCATTTTCATCGTTGTAAAGCTGGACCACTTGTTCTATGTGCCTGTTTGACAGTCGATGTAACTGGTTTATTATTGAAATTAAAAAAAAAATTATATATATTTTTAATAAAAATTTTAGTGTTTTTAGATAATTTTAATGTACTAATATCAAAAATAATTTTTAAAAAATAAAAAAAATATCATTTTAATATATTTCTAAACAAAAAATATTTTGAAAAACAAAAATAACCACACTCTTAAATACCCTATATGAAGAATAAACTAGCACCTTCTTATGGAGACAATTCTACAGTATTTAGCTGTAAATAATATATTTTTTATACTTTTTAATTTGAAACAATAAGAATTTTTTTATTTTGTGCTTCATTACTCTAACTAAATATATTCATGTTTTTTTATATAATATTTTTACAAGGACATTGACCCGACACAGCAACTATACGAAGTTAAAACTTTATTATTATTTTATTAGTATATTAACAATTAGAATTCGGTTTTAGATAAGCTAACTACATGTACACATCCCAATCAATGTATGAGAATCACAGCTAAAATGATCAATTACAGAAATTTATTTTAAGCCTTGAACTTCGAAACCCAATTATGGCTCCGATATCTAGGCTCGGTCACCCCATGTTTGTGAGACAAACTTGATGAACCAGAGGCCACGATTCCGGCCAACCTTGTAGTTTTGCAGCCATGGCTGTCTTTAATTAATTGCCATAAACGAAAGAAGAGAAAATGTCTTCTCCGATTTGGGATTCAATATCATGTACATGCTGCGTACTATATCCATGGATGGCTGCTTCTTTAGCTCAGCTTTTTTTGTGTAGCCATGGGGTGATAAAAAAAATAGAAAGGAGGAGTGGGCTACATTTGTCTAATATGTTCATATTATAGTCGAGTTTTACCCGCTCATTTAAATTCATAAAATATATCTGTTAGAAAATAGAATTTTCTCAAATTCAAAAAAAAAATGTTCAAATTACATTATTGATGCTTTCTTGATTCAAATAATAAATATTTTTTGTTTAGAAATACATCAAATTAATATTTTTTTATTATCTTTTGAAAATTATTTTTGATATTAACATATACATATAAAAATGATTTAAAATCACAAAAAATAAACAATTAAATTTTTTAAAAATATTTTTGAAATACAATAACAAACCTACCGATCCTGATCCTGTTTAAACCTTGAAAAATACTAATTTGATGGGATTTAGACCTTGATTAAATAAATAAAAGGAATAGTTTCTTCTAGCCTAACATGCTTAGCCTTTTGAGTCTATCCCATTAAAAGAAACCTTAACACCTCCTCTGAGAAAGATCTTGAAATCAAATAATCTTTCAGATCATCCCCATGAACCCACACAATCCAAGCGCATCCACTCTCACTCGCAAGAAAACAAACCGAGAGAGAAATCTTTTCAAATAATACATGAACATGTAAATCAATCATTTTCAATTCACCGAAGAATTGAAATGCCTTGCCTCCCATTCATGCATCACCTGTTCTTCCTGAAAACTGTGGGCTACTTTCTGCCTATCAATATTGATACTGTGGCGTTCGTTGTCCACAATTTTGTACCACAGATTAGGTACAGTAGCTAATGCTTTCTTTAGCCGTGCTCACTGCGTGTGAAGGCAAGTGTCTCGGTGCATCCACATGAACAGATAATAACATTATATAATATATTGATGGTTTTAATTTTATATTTTCTTAAATTAATTATAAACTAGAGTTCTATTTTAAATCAATTCAAACACGATTTTAACAAATTTAAAACTAAAAGCCAAATCAATTGGTTTATTTGGATTGAAAATTTTTAGAAAAACAATTTGTGGGGTTTGATTTATTGGCACAGCAAAAATATTTGAGCTGAATTTAATGTCTTTTAAGTGCTTTTGCATGCTTCGTCAAATGAAAGTTGACTGAGATTTTGTAAAGTATTTATGTTTAAACAGTCAATTTTGACGAGAATGATGCCCTGATGATAATTAATGGGAGTTTTAACTATACAGAACCTCCTAATTGTAACGTCTTAAAGTGTGAAATCACCTTCCGACCCAACATCCAACGGTCGGTCCGTTCTCAAACTGCACTCTTCGCCACCAACATCGATTTGGTTTCGAGAGTACTATATTTTATTGATGATAGTATACCACCAGCTATCTTCTCTTGTATGATGAAACCGTGTTGAAATTTCCACTATATGTGTACGGAGCTTGGCTGAGCTGATGTTGAGTTGATGTCATTAATTTGACAGGAAAAGAGAGACTGGTTAGCTATTACCATGCATCGGAGGTAAGATATAAGCCCATTAAAGATCTTGCATGACCTTGTATAACTAGTCCATGAGCAAAGCCAGCTACTTTGCCAGCCATTACCAGCTTTTTGGGGATGCAAGGGATGTTACTGGTGTGTTTTAAAGGATATTATTTTAATGTATTTTTGAACTAAAAATATTTTCAAAAACGATAGTAACCTAACTCGATATGGAACAGCTATACTTGCCCCCGTAATTCTAAGGTGGTTGTCACCGTATAAAGTGCTTCTTGTACAGGGAATAACTTAGCTATAAACCTAATCTGATGCTGCATTTCTTGTTAAACAAGTTAATAGCATCACCCTTGCCATGGTATCAACCTATCTTGTAATATAAATGCGATGTTTTACTCAGATGAAAATAGACCCACCCGATGACAATCCGGGTCTCAATTTGACGAGTGGATGAGCACTCACCAAGAGCACCGACTGCCACTTTGAGCATACAGAAGCTCTGTTGAAATTCTTTCTCACAGTTTTGCTAGGTCGATGTTTGGAGCCCACTTCCACTTTGCAAATGTGCTGAAAGCTTTGCTGGATTGATGTTAAAGCCCACGGCATGTATGAATCGTTAGATTTGCAAGGAAAAGAGAAATTGCTAGCTCTACTATGGACTAGAGGTACAAAGTTCACCGATCGAAAGAACTGCTAGATGAAAGCCAGGTATGGCAATGGACATTATAGCAGCTGATAATACAAGAAAAAAAAAACCCAGCCCTTTGGGCCAGCCCAAACGTCTCTTCTTTGCATTTTTTTGTTCCCATGAATATTTTTCATACACAATCTTTCTATGCACCCACATCTATTTCTATGTATGCAAACATGGCCAAAATCAAACCATGTTTTTCACCAATAGAATACTTAATCTCTTCTCCATGGAAAAGAAATTCCAAGGCATGGGTGTATAGGCTCTCTTATTCACTAGGAGGTTAGAGAAAAATCAGGCCTACAAAAGAGTAATTTCTAGCAAGACAGTCCCATCCAAAGCAAACTAAATGCCATAAAAGACCAAGAAAATCAAGGCAAGCCAAGCTAATCCATACAATTTCTAGGGCCGTCGTAGAATTTAAACAAGGCTAGATTTAATAACATTGCTCCGCACATGAGATATAATTCATCTCCCCATAATTTTTTGGCCCACTTAATTTATTTCTTATTTTCAAGAGAAAAGTTGTTTTTCTAGGAACTAATATCACTGCTTTATTTAGAATTTATTTTAAATTAGCCAAACGAAGATAGAAGAGAAGCAAAAGGGAGTCTTGAGGTGGGCTTAGTTAGTTTTACATGTTCACCAACATAGCTGACAAGCCACGAGCCAGGAGCTCTCCCGAGTCCCGACCAGAGATATTTTGAGTTTAACTATGCGCCAACAATGGCAGGCCGGAGTTTTCCAGCCATGCTGTCTATCAATGGCGCTTCAAGATTGTGGCCTTCACCCTGCCCGTTTTCGAGCCACCAATGGGACCAGATGAATTTTAAGGCAACAGTCCACTGGGCTTTTGAGCTGAGATGAAGAGAGAATGAAATTTTGTTGTGATTGATTGCCGTGTCATTTGATTTTAGCCTCCAAATTATCAATGCACAATTTTGTTTTCTAATATAGACTAGTTCATAGGGTAATTAATGGTACACCGGAACTCGGATAAAAAATAATTAGAATTAATAATAAAAATATTTCAAGTAATGAAAAATCATTCCATATTATTATTAAATGTAGTCTATTAATTCAATCTTGAAATTTCTCCATTTAACTATTGTTTAATTTGAATTTAAAATTAAATCATATCAAAGTTATAATGACATGATCTAGTCATATATTAGATCGACATGATCTGTTAAATTCACAATTTGAGTGATGTATTTTATTGAGTTTAAAAATTTTATATTTAAAAATTATTTTTATTTGATTATAAGATAGTAAAAATAGATTTGTAAAATCAAACTACAGATAAAATATTGAGATATTTACTTGGGAGAATGGTATCTTATCATTTGTGTATGTGTGTCTATATATATATATATATATATATATATATATATATATATATATATATATATATATATATATATATATACACACTATTAATTTTAACTATTTAAGAGAAACTAGAAATGATGTAATTTTAAATTAATATAATATAATTCACTAAACTTATAATTCATGTTGATCCCTTTAATGTATGACTCAACAAATCTTGAGTGGAGTTGGGACCAATAATTTTGGTATGATGCATGTACACCTCACTCCATTTACAGTGAAAAAGAAAAAGGAAAGGAAAACTACACGTCTTTCAAAGGATGCCGATGTGCGACATGTCATTCTGGGAAACAGTGCTGGTCAAGTAGTGAGCCACAATCTCCCACGTATGCTTTTCTCATCCAAGAAATTATTATATTCTCTTATTTTCAATGGAAGAATTGTCTTCATCTGGCAAGCAAATCATATTTTTTATTAACAATTTATAAAACTGGCATCGTGTATTTCTTTTCACATCTTTATGGCAAAAATATTTATTATTTTTATTTTATTTATCGAAACTAAATTAATTATTAGCTGGGTTTTTAACATACGATTTACATATAGATTAGTTGATTCATGATTATTGTTTTTAGGTAATTTTATCTTAAATTTAAACCTATGATGATAACATGAGAGATATTAGCAAAGCACAAAACTAATTTAAATGTCTTGGTTTATTCTGAATTTTACCTTTTATTTGAAGTTTGCCTTCTTGATAAATTGTTGGTTACTAGATAATTTATACGCACTATACTTCACTCAAATCAAATAAAAAAAATATTAAAATTCAATTTTCAATCAATTTAATATTAGATAATAAAATTAAAAAAATCCAATTAAAAATGACAAAAAAATCTCATGTCAAATTACTAAATTTGAATTATGCAATCAGGATAACTCAATATAAAACAATTATAAAGAATTTATGAAGCTCATTCTTAATCAACCAACATTAAAGGATGATTTTTTTTATTAAAAAGTGAAAAAAAATATTTAAAACAAGTTATAAGATTGAAACAATTTTATAAAAAATAAATTAAAATAAATTATAAAATTTAATTCTTAACTAACTCAAATTTTAAATGATAAAATTAAAAAACAAAACTCTTTAATTACAAAAAAAAAAAAAAAGTGAATCAAGTTAATCCGCAAAACCAGTAATTTAAATAAGGAGACTTGGATAATATTATGTAAAATATAAAGTTTCATCTTCGGTAAATTCAATATAATAAAATAAAAATAAAAAGTTGTTAAAAAAATGAGAGATGTTAGGAAATTAACTGCTAAAAAAAAGATTAAAAATAAAAGATTATTTCTTTTCTTTTTTGAAGTAGTTTACGTCCCTTGATTTGAGTTTTTCCGGGGGAAAAGAGTCGATGTAAAATTACTTCCCAAACGGGCCCATGTATTTATTTTTTATCCACCGACAAGTAATGAATTGTTTATTATTATTATTATTATTTGGCTTTATCCATTGTCGACGAATCCTCCAAGGAGCATTAGAAGTGAGAGAGACCACAACATTTCAATCTAAATCACAAGTTTATTTATTTATTTCTTCTTTTATCAAACCATTAAATTAATATTTGTTCTAAATAGTCAAACGTCTTCACCTGTCTTTCAAACCCTTTTTGATTTCTAAATGCATTTTAAAATTATTTTTTTAAAAAGAAATTATTCTGTATTTTAAATTAAAAAATAATATTTTTAGATCATTTTAACATGTTAATATCAAAATAATTTTAAAAAATATATTATTTTAATATATTTTTAAACAAAAAAATAATTTTTAAAATAATTTTGATTACTGCTATTTCTCATCACATGCCCTTCGAGATGCTCACTAATTTAGTAGGGTCATGTTCCTCTTTATATAATGATTTTGATGATGGATTTGGTTGATAAATAGTAGGCTTTGTTTAGTTACGAGGTCAAAATATTTTTCTTTTTTCTTTTTTACGCGAAAACATTTGCATGGTGTGACTAAACGCGTTCTAAGTATACTTCTCATCTTATAATTAAGTTTTAATTATTAATTACTGATAGAGGAAGTATTTTCCACCCTCCTTGTGTTCCTGACGCTTGTCTTCTGAGAGAGAGGGCTGGTTTAGTGAAAAGGATCTCTACCTTTTCATTAACGCTCTAATAATCTTAATTGTAATACTTAAATATAGAGGCTTACTGGTGTGTGAGTGTTACAGTATTGATTAAATAAATGAAAATAGGGTGTCTTTTATGCCGGCTCCACTATGATATTGTTTCATGCTAAAGGCTTCACAGTGAATTTGGAGCCATTATTATTATTCTATGCCCGGAACATATCATTTGGAGCTTTGTTTTAAAGCTTTTTGGTGATTTGGCAGTCTTTTGATCATCTTTTTGAAGAAAGAACTGGAGATCTTTGTACTTTACAAAACCCCATGATCATTTTATGAATTGAATAATCGTAACATGTCAAGGATTGCAGGCTGGTGCAGGGTTAGCTATCCAATTTCTTTCCCTGCACTCTATCTTCTCATATTGGTTGGTCCTGGAAGTTTCATTCATGTTTGTAGCAGGTAAAAAATAGCTAGCTATAATATATAGAGGCGGCAGAATAAGGAAGGTTACCGAATTTGGAATAGGTTCCATGTGTAAAACAAATCATAACCAAGACACATTCCTTTAAAATAATCAACCATCATTGCTTGGATTTGCAAATATCCTCCATGGCAACTCCCTTTTTGTCAGTTTGTAGCCCTTGCAGGAAGCAAGGCATGGAATGAAGGGTTAACTAATTTATCAGCAAGCATCCATTTAGAACAGCTGACCGTCCAAGACAATGATTTACAGCGACGATGAGGAGGGAGGAAAGAGGTTTGTGATTTTTAACGTTGCCTTATGAATATGTGTACAACAGAATACAAGAAAGAAGAGATTAACAGCAATAATCAACTATCGTGCTAACCCCAATTATTTCCTGTTTGAGCTGAATGTGAGACACAGACTACAGGGGTTGCTGAAGAAATCTAAATACATCAAAGAATGGAGGAGATAACAAACCAACTGGAGATAGATGCAAAACACATCCACACACAACGAGAAAACAACTACCACGTGGAATAGAGTTTAGTTGAAGAAATCCCAAGGGAACTTCGGCTGATGGGCTGAAGTTTTGGTGGCTGTGGAAAATGTAGATGCTGAGGGGACTGGCTCTGAAGCTGGCGTAGAATCAAATGTTTCCCATTGCGTGGTTACGATAACTTCGCCTGATGCTGAATGCCTTGATGGCTGCGGTGGTTGATGGATCGAAAAATGGTCGAATGAGGGCTGCGGTTCTTCTCCTTCTTCGATTGGTATTAATGGGTGTCCATTGGTATAACTCGGTTGCCGCTTTTGAATCGAGGCTAATTTTTGTCCATTAGAATGTTTCTGTTGCTGCTGCATTGGTGCGTGGTGTCCATTACCATTAGGCATGGAGTCCTTGATTTCGTCAGCAGCATCACCATTAGGCATGGAATTCTTGATCTTCAGCAAATCGAGAGTCTCAACGTACTTTTGCACCCTTTTAACCTTGGAAATTGAGAAAGTTCAGCACCATGAAAAAATATGTTTCCTGCAGCAATCAATTACTGAAACCAATATCTATTTTTAATTCAAAATCGAAGGTAATTACCTGTATTTTCCTTTGCAATTTGGCATCGCCATCAACCATAATTCCATCCAATTTCAACAATTGAGTCATCAATAATTCGATCAAATTAAGCACACTTTTCTCCGCTACTTTCCCACCTTTAGTAATTACCGATTCAAAGGCTGAAACCTAACCAATTTGCAATGAAAAGATCAATATCCACTAGAAAAGAACTACCACTACATTTTCTGATCAAGCTACAAGGCACGATTTCAAGGAGTACCTGGCCGCCAAGCCGGTCAACCTCCAAGCTGATTTCTGATATGGATTTTGAAGCCTTCTCCATCTTTGCATTCTTTCTCATCTCAAGAAACCTCTTCTCCTGACTAATCGGGTCCTCGACTAGCACCATTTTGGACCTGTCCTTAACCCCAGAAATATCAAGAAATGCTTTTGAATCCCTCTCCTTAGCTTTGTAAATCAGCTTCTGATCTTGGTGATGCAATCCTGTTGGTGCTGACAACATTTTCTTCAACTCCCCTGCATCCCATAAGAACAAGAAAGAAAATAAATAAATAAATCATCATTTAATCAATCTCTCCAGCTACTGCAGACACCAAAATTTTGAATAAAAACAAACACTAAACCTAAATTCCAATCTGAAGTTTTACGAAAAGAACAAAAATTGAAGACTCTAAACAAGTCAAAAAAGGATAGGGAAGAAAAAAACTTACCAAATGTAGCCTGTGAGCTAATATTGATTTCATGATAAGTAGACCCATATTTAACCTTGATTCTAATTGTCGGTGGAGGGACAGAGGTCCGATCAGAATCCGGGTCTCTCTTCTGTACTAACATTCCTCCTGGTCTAACCTCCAACTCACCACCACCACCGGCTGAGCCGCCATTCATCTGTGACAGCCCAGTAGTTGCCTTCGCAGTCTTCATCTTCATCATTTTTGCCCGTCACAAAAAAAATATGAAACTTGGAGACAGAGAGTACACTAGCTAGATCTCTGAAAAGAGTGAACCCTGACAGCCTTTGCTAGAAACCAAAGCAACCCAGTCGAGACAGAGGTTGCTAGACCTTGTTTCGGAAAGCTGTAGCCCCAGCATTACACGAGGCCAGTCACTGCAACCAAGCGTAGACTTGCAAAACACGAACTGAGCTTGTGTGTGCGTGTTTGTCTTCTACTCCAATAGCGTCTCTCAAAAGACTAAAAATAAAAAAACAAGGGAGAAGAATCTTTAACAATTCTTGCAATCCAAGAAGATCAGAATCGAAACAACAATCTTTGAAACAAAGAAAGCTAAACTCAGCCCCTCCCGGTCAGATCTCTCTTGAACAAAAATGGAACCCGAGATTTTCAAGAAACACTTGAAAAATATTTAAACAAGCAAAAATGAATTCAAGAAATGGGATTCTTTCCTTCTCTCTAGAGATTTCAAGAAGACAAAAATTATACGACTACAAGCAAAGAAAGCGTAAATAATGTAGAGGAAATTTATTAAGATGAGATGAGCGGACAGCTAACTAATATGTTGTTGTGCCAGAGAAAGCGTATTTATATATATACATGGAGAGAGAGAGATGGAGAGAGATTATAAATAAATATTAATCTATGTATTATTTGATGATTACAAAACTACAAAGAGCCGCCAAAGCTTACTGTTTATGGTTTGCAGGTAAAAATCTTATACAGAATTTGGGCTCCGTTTCTTTTAACCAGATTTTGGAAGGCTGCTCTGTTATTATTCTGAATTCGAATTCTAGACTAATTAATTATATGATTTAAAAAAATATATATTGATTTTTTAATAAAAGAGAATATATTAATTGAAAGGTAACATTACTTGCATAATAGTTTATTATATAAAAAACTTAAGCTCGATGCCAAATAAAGATTCCTTAAATGTTTAAATTTAGTGCTGTCTGGGAGGGTTATTAAAATTATTTTTAAAAATATTTTTTAATAGTTTATTATATAAAAAACTTAAGCTCGATGCCAAATAAAGATTCCTTGAATGTTTAAATTTAGTGCTGTTGGGAGGGTTATTAAAATTATTTTTAAAAATATTTTTTATTCAAAAATATTTTTAAAAATTATTTTTGGTATCAGGATGAAAATATCTAAAAATACTATTTTTATAATTTAAAATAAAAAAAATCAAAAATATTTTTAAAACACAATGTTAAACATCCCTTGAGAAAATTAAAAAAAAAAGTAGTATTAGAAAATATGATGGTTTAGTATTAAATGAGTTGCTTCAAACTTTATTATAAAAAATTAATTAAAAAAAACTATAAAAAAGGTAATATCAAGAAAAATGATAATAAAGTTGATATTTTATGGGCGTGCACACGTGTGTTTTATAATGGTATATAGTGCAGCTATAATTGATTTGAAAAATGATTTAGAATAAGATTTTGTATCTAAATTGGATGGGTTGATCATGATCGATTTATGTATTATTTCTTAAGAAAAAAAATATTATCATTTAAAATTATATGATTATAATTATGACCTTACCCATTAGGTTTATCCATTGTTACGGTGACATAACATAGCCTACATGTAAAAAAAAAATAGAAAAATAAGTTCTTATCTAATTTTATGATAATTAGATACTATAATTGGTTTTTAGAAATTTTAGGTAAATGATTAATTATGTAATTAAAAAACAATAATCATTATATATATATATATAATTTAAGTAAACTATATTGTTTTTTTAATGATTGATGTGTTTATTACGCTCGCATGCTAAGTTTGTCTAATTTGGTATGTGTATTTTTTTTTTTTTATTAAAGATAAGCATGATAACAATCCTCAATTTTAACTTTTAAAATACAAGCATTGAACCCATGAGATGATAGGTTCTCAAATATCATATATATAGTACAAATAATAAAATAAAATTGTTTGAAAATCCCTAAACCTTATAAATTAGTAAAATATCAATTTATTCAATGAATAATATCCATATATTATTTTGGAAATTTTAAGAAATTAACACAATTAAATCCTTACTTGATTTTTTTCAAGTCTAAAAATATAATTCTTGTATTAATTATATTTTTGTCATTAATTTCTAAAATATATTTTAAACAAACCATACTTAATTAAATCATGCTAGTTTAACTTCTAACTAATAATTTTTAATGTGTGTTACTCATTAGATTCCTAATATATTGTTCCAAATATAAATTATAATTATAATTAAATTAAATTAAATAAATTCAACAATTTAATTTATTATTAATTCAACAATTTATTAATTTATATTTGAAAATCATGTATATCATCTAGTAACATATCATGATCCCTAGAATATTAGAAAAATCATTAGTGGTTTTTCAATGTAACTAATATCCTTTCATCAATAAAACATTAAATTTTGAAGTATGTTTGTCATGTTAAATCATGTTTACTTGTTACATAATAGTCATTGATCATTTGAAACTCTTTTCAACTCTTATTTCATTTTAGAAAATTATTTTTCAATCAATATTATTGAGCATATAAAAAAAAATTTAATTCACCTAGGATGATAAAAAAAAATTTATCACTCATGTACCTCCATATAGTTCAAACCCAAAAAATAAATTGAAAACTAAAACAACTCGATAAAAAGAAGAAAGAAAACTTAATTCTTTAAAATCAAAACATATCAAACACAAGCCAAATAAAAAACACGAAGAACATTCATCTTAAATCATAGAAATATAAGGATTAAATCAAATCAATTCTTAAACAAAAAGAGATGTGAGAATATTCATAATCATGTATATATGAAGAATCAATGGTTTATTGATTTCAATTCTCATTTAAATTTTGCAATCTGGAAAAAATAGATTTCGATGTTAAATCAAAACCCTAAAACTGAGATCCCTAGGCCGGTGTTATTAATGCATAAAAATTAGATTATTTACTTGGGCACACTTACGAACATGAAGGAATCAAAATTGAACCCAATTAAAGCTTAAATGTAACATGTAAAGCAATGTTCATCAAATGAACTTCAAGAACATAACTCGGAAAGACCCCAAAACTTAGAAATATTATCAAAGCTAGAATAACCATTATAAACCTTAAACTCATACATTTTTAGCTTCTACAACCACATTACTCATTGCCAAAATGACTGCAACAACATGTTTTGTGAACTACAAAAGAGAAAACCAAAATCACATTCTAAATCCCTATTATTAACTACACATCAAGCTTGTTTAATCAATCTTGCATATGAAATCTAATATCTACCATTTTATAACATTAAACACAACTCAAATATGTAGATGAAATGGATGAAATGAACATAACTAAATTGCGATAAAGAACAAATCCTAAACTGTGTAATTATAGCATGCTACAACTACAAATCAAAGATATTAACAAATTGCAATTAAACAGGTAACATAAACTCCACCTTTAATGGTTTTAAAAGTTATATCTTCATGGTCTAACTCTTTTTAAGATTGAATGCTTTCTTATTCAAAATTAAACTTTAATTTGAAACTCCTTTATTCCTCTTTATCTTTCTCTTTTTCCTTATTTTCCCTGTTGATTATCTTACTTTGATAGGTCCAACCAGATGTTCTATACAAGTCTTTCAGGGTTCTAACAAACTAAAATCTTGTTGGTTTCACCTAAAATTTTTAGTTGTGGGTTCATATTATTTTGTAACAAAATTGGGATGAAAAGAAGGTGTTTTTGACCTTTTGATCTTGAGGTAATGATTTTTAACCCTTGATAAGAGACATATGAATGTTTTATAGTGTGTAGGTGAGTGTCTCAGTAAAGGTTAATTAGGATTATCACTTTTCTGACTTCGTCAAAACTATTATAACATCATTATGGCCTAAGACCACTTGAGTTTAACAAAGCGTTTTCACCTTAAAAAATAAACTCTTCGATGATAACTAATAGTTTTATCTCAGGGTTTATCACATAAGGAGGAATGTGTATAATATTTGCAAAATGATGTTATTTTAACTAAGCCCTAAAATTTAGAGTTTTCTGATATAGGATTTGTCAATCTTCAATTTCTAATTTAGATTGTTTAATTGTACTCTTAATCACTCTTAAACTTTTAATTGTTTGCAAATTTCCTCCCAAGCTAAAATTTAATTCCACCCTCGCTAAAATTTGAGTGCCTTTCCACATTCATCTTTAATTTCTAATTTGACCAATTAAATTATAGATTGGTCAATAAAACCTTTTTTTTTTACTTGGATCCTTAAAATCATTGATTTCTGTTCTTGAAATCAAACACTTTTTACATTTTGATCATTGGTCTTGAATTTGTTTAATTAAAAGCCCTTAATTGCTTCTTAGAAATTTAGATTGTATGCAATTAAGTCCATGATTAACAATTTGGCTTTCTAACATTCAATTATTGCCCCTAGACCTTGATTTTTTGAAATAACACCCAGATTATTATTTTATGTCACATTATATATATATATATATATATCACATTCATTACGGATTTACACGTAAACACAAATAGATAAACGCAATGCAAAAAAGCAAACAATAATACAACTAATGTAGATTTATATGCATACATAAATAGATAAAAACAATCCCTTTACTTTTTTATCAAACAAAAGTTTCATGATTTATTAACATAAATTAACAACCAATATAAAAAAATCAATGTAAACAAACAAACAATAACACAACTAAATATAGACATGAATCCAACATCATACATCTTAAATAATCATGTTACAACCTAACTCTCTCAACCCTAACATAGAGTTTTAACTCTAACCTTATTCCACCTTAAAAAATAAACTCTTCGATGACAACTAATAGTTTTATCTCAGGGTTTATCATATAAGGAGATTCAAACACTTTAAATAATAGCAATCATCCGATATCAAGATTCACAACATACTCCTAAAAATGTTCAAACATGTTTAGGGATTGAAATATATGCAAGGATGGTTGGATTTAAGCTAAAGTAGTTGGTGGTAGCATTCAAATTAACTTGAGAAAAGTGGCAAAGATTCAAATATTTGGGGAAGGTGTTCGCAATTAGCCCAACAAAATCAATCAAATTACATAAAAAAAATATTGTTTTCTTTTCTTTTCTATTTTTCAAGATTTTCAAAATATATTAAAATAAAGAGTAAAATACAAGTGATGAAACCTAACCAACTACTTGAGAGAACGTTTTGGAACCCGGTCACATGTCTTGTTAATTATATGACGGGTATTAATCCAGCACCAAATGTAATCACACAAATGATCAATTAGTTGTGTCAAGTAGGCCTATTACAAAAGCTGGGAAAAAAAAACTTAAAGAGACATTGAATGAGCTAATTTAGAGTAGATGAAGTAAGATAGATCTAGAGAAATAAAAAAACGTCTATAAAGCTTAAAGGATAACCTTTTATTTATGTAATTTAAGTCCAAGAAGGGCTCTATTCAAGTTCTAAAAAGGGTTGATGTTTTAGGCTATATATCAAGTTATCAACCTTGATTTTGGCTTATTTTTTCTAATATAACGTGAAGTTCAAGTCCATATTATTTCCTTAAAAAGGGAGGATGATTAGCATTCAAAAGAAGAAATTTTCTAATTTAGGAAGAAAACTTAAAAATAAGCAACATTCGATATCAAATAATTTTTTTTATGTGGCTGCAACTTAAACTTTTTGTTTTAAATTTGTATTCTGTGTTTTAGGGTTAATAAACATTAATTAAGCTTAGATACTTAGGAATTTGAGTCCAATTGTAAATGGATTTTATACAAATCCACATCTTTGGTATTTTAGGGTTTAACTTAGGTTAAAAACACACGTGTAACCTATGTTTCAGATTATATTTTTTGCTTAATGATATTCAGATTATGGCTATAATTTTATGTGCTTATGAGAGTGAAAACTCTCTCTTCCTTGGTTCTCTAGAGGAATAAAAATGATTTATCGAAGTTTAACTGTCTTCGTGGTATTAATCTATACTTCTCGTTCACGAATTGTTATTCTTTGGATAAGGGTTCAAATCCAATGGTATTGTTGTCTAGGTACATGTTATATTTTATTAAAATATTTTACATCAACACATCAAAATTATTAGAAAAACATTAAAAATATATCAATATGATTTTTATTTGTCCAGCACACTTTTAAAAAGTGCTTGAGAATAATTTTAAACATGTTTCCAAACACTATTATAACGGCAACGTTTCATAGTTGCTTAAATCATAGGTGTGGGAGGTATAAGCAAGGAAAATTTTATTTGTATTTTTTACTTGAAATTCAAATTTTTTAGTATTTTTAGATCATTTTCAGATCATTGTCATGTGCTGATGTAAAAAATATTTTTTTTAAAAAAAAACATCATCTTTGATGTAATACTGAACAAAAAACACTTTAAAAAACAACTTTAACTAGACTCTCAAATAGACACATTAATATTTTAAGTTACTGTTTGCATTATGTTTCAAAAGTAATTTTGAAAAACAATTAACATTTTTTTTATTTACTTTAAATTAATTTTTTATAATATTTTTATATTATTTTCATATACTTATGTCAAAAATATTTTTTAAAAACATATATATTATTTTGATATATTTTTGAACAAAAAATACTTTTAAAAACAACATCATCCACACTTCCAAATATTCGTAAACCGAACCATGATTTTAAAAAATAATTTTTCACATTGATTTGCCTATTTAGAGAATTGTTTTAAAAAAAAAATCAATTTCAGGCTTAGAATTATATGTGTGTATATAACAAACATCATTAGCTATCAATGTATTGGAGTCTTTATATTTGTTCAATAATATTTGGAGCATTTTTTTTATGAAGATTACCAGCAAGGAGTTTTGACCCATTAAAGATGCTGGTGATCATTAATTTTTATATAACAAAAAATAATCATGAAATATAAAAAATGATTAAAAATAAAATATTTAATTCAATAAAATACCAATGACTCATGCTCAAAAAACATGACTAAGCACATAGTCATGAATTTACCCATGATTGTCAAAATATAGCTCAATATTAAAAAAAAATGTCCATGTATCAAGCACAATGTCATTAAATATTTTAATAATAATTATCTTTAAATATTTTTTTAGAAGTCGTTGCTTATAGTATTTCTTTTTGTGGTCCATGGCTCAATTAATTGAATTTAAAATTAGGTGGGTTAACTGACCGGTCTTTTTTTATTCATTCATTCGTCCATTTGCCATTTACTATTATTATTGTTCCTTTTCTTTTTAGCACGAATATTTTGATTAAAAAAATAAATTCAATCCGGAATCTCAACATTAAAACTAGATGATTAGCTTGAGATACATTGTTAGGTGGATCGAATACTTTTTCTCAAGGTAAAAAAATATTCAATATTTTAATATATTTGTAGTAATAAAATTAAATAAACTCGGAATTTCATGCATATTGTATAGTATTTTTATAAAATTGTAAGATGATAATATAATATAAAAAAAACCAAATTATTTATGATGGACAATCATGATTTTAAAATAAACAAATGAGTGATGTCATTTTTTTTAAGAAATCATTTTATTTAAAAATTTAAATTATTAGATAAGATATCAAAATATAATTTATATAATCTTTTATTACACCTCTCAAATGAAAATATTTAAATCTAAAATTTACATGTATATATTATTTTATATTTAATTTTTATTAAATAGAATAAAAATTTTGAGATTCAAAATCATAATTATAATTGTCAACAAGAATATATATATATATATATATATATATATATATATAGTAAGAGAATGAATCCGTATAAAGTGCATAAAAAAGGGAGTACAATAAATAATAATAGTACAAACGTGGACCTGACAAAGCTCTCCTTTTAAACAAGTTAAAACACATGGTGCTTACGTCACGATTCAGTAAATCACACGTGGCAATCATCGGTACAATGAAAACACCGTCCCCAAATCTAGGTTACTCTGGACACCCTATATTTTTCACTTCTCTCTGTTTTGACTTTGTTTGCCTGCCACCGACAGTTTTACACGTGAGAGTCACAGGTTCGTGGATGTACGCGTGTCGGATTCTAAGCCGTTCAAAAAGTCATGACACGTGTGTATTGTGTGACGGAAATGATTCTGTGCATACGCAATATGATCTTGATATGTAACCTCCGCATGCTTGAATAATAAAGAAGCGATGGAGGGACTGTTTGGATTTGTCTTAATTTCCATCTATAATTTAAGATGAATAATATCGAGGTAGAAAAACTTGGAACCCCTAAAGTTTTTTTTTTTTTTTTTTTTTTTTCACAACATTTATGTATTTAGTCTCTTTAAGCCGTATTGTTTTTAGTTTGAATGTACACGCATGAATCATAAATTATAATATTGTTTTTGATACTTCCTTATGTGTTAATAATTATTAGCAATGGGATTATAAAATGTGTCATTAGCCATGATTTCAATTACAGAAAAGGTCTCCGTAATTAGTATAAAGCTTAATGATTAAACTATTGAGATCAGTTCATATCAATGAATAGTTTTAGGGTTTCGAGCAACTGGGTTAGACCAGGGACAGGATGCCGACCAATTGGCATATAAAAATAGGGTTATCGGAAAATGCTCTGCTTGGTATTGGTTTCCATGGAATTTCTGTGGGACTGTGGTAAACAATTATGCAGCACGTGATGGTGGATCAGAGACACTTTTCTGTACTTTACATAAACAAAAATGGTGACAAAACAATTCCAGCCAGCCTCTTCCTTTTTATCACGGCAGCAAAACTTGGAGCCGTCGTGTTGGAATCTCTACCGGAGGAGTGAGGACGAAGAATTAAAGCATATTGAATGATTCTTTACCACACAGGGCAGGCCATTTTAAATGTGATTGATCTTAAATCAGAATTCTAACAGGTATTCTTAGACATTATGGTTAAGAAAAGTAATGTTCTTAGACATCATTAACATGAATACTCTTTGATAAATCATATGTTAAATATGCTGTCTAGAATTTTGTATAGCTCGTAGATTAATTAATATCTGCCGGTATGCAAGATTCTCTTGATTAGATGGCTTGCTAGTGTTGTCATAACTTGTTTAATAAATTATTTAATTTCAAGGACTTTGATCTACTTGGCTATTATTATTAAGATACTGGTTGTTTTATCATTTTGAATTGTATTTTAAAAGTATGTTTAATTTTAAAAAACATTAAATCAATGGTTTTTTTAATGTTTTTGATATAATTTGCACAAGCTCTGAATAATATGTACAAGTTATAGTTACTTCTGTGAAAATAATAATAATAATAATAATAAGGACTTGACTCAAATGATAAATAAATATTTCATTATTATTATTATTATAAGCATTCAAATTTAAATTAATTTTATGATGAATGGAACTGCTTGCTTCGATAAATGCCTTCCCATCTGCTTATTGAAATAGATTTTGTCCCTTCCTTTATCCTCAAGGTTACGATGGCATCAATTTCACATCACAAATCAATTCATATTTACGTCTTGATTAAATATTTTAGTCAAACGACCTCCATCAAAGGGTGTTAAGAGGTCCTTATATTAGCTGATACTTTATTAGAAAAAATAATTAAATTGGAAAATGAAAATCCAACCACCAAATTCTAGAAAAAAAATGAAGACAAGATGTCAAAATAAGGAGCAAGTAAGAAATTTGAGCACACTGATCGGTGAACCGACAGCCAAAAGCTACAAGTCATGCAAGATGTGGCACGGCACCATGTATTCTCATTGTGTCACTATGTTATTCGGAATGTATCCGAGTCAGAATCCGAACGGGATCGGACTACTCGTCTCCACATGATTGTCTCGGAGAACATCTATTCGAAAGAATACTGTGGGCTTGAGGGGGAGGAACAAGTGAACAATTCTTTCTATTCCGAGCTGCATATCTAACAGTGTCCGAGAAAGATAGAGTTTGAGAGGGGAATTAAATGTAAAACCGATTTAACGTCACTCATTTCGAAGATAATCATGACCCAGGTTTTTTTTTATTTAATTTGAACCATAATCCAAACCTCGGGCTGATCTACCTCACATGATACCAAAGTGTGCACAAACATTTCTAGAACACACGACAAACTTTGAAAGATACATATTAAAAGTTGTCCTTGTCAAATAAAAAAATATGTTTATTTTATATTATGTTTTTTTTTAAAAAAAAATATTTTGATTTTTTTTTAATATTTTCAAATTATTTTGCTGTGTTAATACTAAAAATATTTTAGAAAACAAATTTAATATCTTTAATAATGATTCGTCAATCTTTCAAGAGTCAATACATTTAGTTTTATATTATAATATTAGTTATTATCATTTTTTTTAAATATATGTTTAATATTAAAATATTCAAGCCATTTGAAAATAGTAATAAAAATGTAAAAAGATTTCCCAGCTGCAAAAATAAACTGAAGCAAAAATCATATCACCTTTATGAGCTGTTTGGAAATATAATCAATATTATTTTTCAAATTAATTTTTGTTTATAAAAATATTATAATGAAATTTTTTATTTTTTAAAAAATATTTTTAATATTAAAATATTAAAATAATTTTAAAATACAAATATAATTTTTTTAGTTTTTTTTAAATATTTTCAAAATACATTACTAGCAACTCAAACGAAAGTGTCATTTGCATAACCAAAAATAAAAAATTAATTATTTAGCATGTTTGCTTAAGTTTTTACACTCCAATAGGAGTGTCATTTGCAGAGTCAAAAATAGGTTTTTTGTGTATGAGCTGCTATTTATAGCAGTTCATGTTGGAGAGCCAAAATTTTCCTGCATGTGTATAATATATATAATTTTCTTCTTCCTGCATGCGTTAATGTATTAGAAAATAATATAAATTTTTCTGCGTATGTGTAATATATATAATTTTCTTCTTCCTGCATGCGTGGGTGTATTAGAAAATAATGTGTGTGTAGAAAATAACGTAACTATATCAAAAATATTTAATTTTATTTTTATTTAAAAATACCTCAATAATAGAATAAAAAATTATATACAAAATTAATAATTTTATTATTAGAGAGTTTTTTAAAAGAAATTATTTAATTATATAACTTACTTTTATTAATTGTATAATTAAACTACATATAAAATAATTATATTATATTTAAAATAATATAAAAAATAACTCTTTAAAATAACTTTTATTATTGTAGCATATATCAATAAAAAAATTTTATATATATATATATATATATATATTTTAAAAATTAGAACTCTTCAAAAAAGTTGCTATTAGTGATGATAGGTGGGGCGGGCAAATTTGACCCTTTCAGCCGTATCGTCTTGCAAGTTGGTAGGGCTTAGGGCTTACATATGCAGCAGTGAGCATCAAGTATCAGATGATTTCAATCTCTGCAGGAGATTTAATTTGCAGAAACACCGGCAATATTCCAAGAACGACTCACCCGTGTCAGAAATGACAAATACAAGCTTCTTTGAGGGTGTTTGGGAGAGCTGTTGCTGTAGCTTTTGAAAGTGTGTTTCGTGCCAAAATACATTCACTAACCGTATGTTTTTAAAATTCAAAAAAAAAAAAAATAGACCAAAAGCACCCAAAAGCGCTTTTGGGTGGCTTCCCAAACACCCCAAAGAAGCTTGTTCTTTCGTGAAGATTGTTTCGGAAAATTGATTTCTAATTAATCAATCACTGTCCTTTACCTGATAGCCATGAAAATGATTTGCTGTGACAATTAGCTGCTACCAATGAAGACAAGTTTCTCTCAAAATTGTTTTCATTAATAATATACCAAATATATATATATATATATATAGAAGTTCACTGTTGCCGAATGTGATTTAAATTATTTTTAAAAATAATTTTTATTAATTTTAAAATACAATATCAAACGCACTTAAAACTCAAGAATATATGTGGTGCATAGCAATGAAGCTTCAATGGCCAATGAAAATTTCAGCTGGCAACCAGCCATGGAAAGCAAGCTAATTTTCTTATGGACAATGAATGGAGTCATCAAATTGAAATGACGCATCACGTCGTGAATTGTCAGAGAGTGAGACACGTGTATGAGATATCCAGCAAAGTATATGCTCTATAGCTGCCATGCACATTATTATTGTCTCACAACTCGTGGGTCAAATCAATCGTGTTGGATAATCCAGGCTTGTTTAGTGAGTGGGATCTCTACTTTTGTTGTTTTCCTTCCTTCCAGAGCATTTTAAGAACCATTAATCGCGATTTAAATGGTTTTTAGGGGGTGTTTCGGAAGCCATCCAAAAACGTTTTTGGGTGCTTTTGGTTAATCGCGATTTAAATGGTTTTTATATTTATATATTAAATTTAAATGATAAGATATTTTTAATAAACTTGTTAATTTTATTTTAAACAAATCATCCAAACTCGAATTAACATATTTATAAAAAAATCAGGAATTGAACATTGACAGCAACAGGAAAAACACACTCATTTAACAACTAAATCAAACTTTTAAAATTTAATTTTCAATTATTATATACATATGATATATTTCTCAAAAAAACCCGTTTGATTCTTCGCGTTTTACTAGTAAACTTGCTCACAAAAAAATAATTACTCACACAAAAAAAAAATTACTCATATCATAACCTAATTTTAGATTATTCTCCAAATCTATCTAAAAATAAAAAAAATATTAATGTCAATAAAAAAATAATGACCTACTCACGGGGAGGGTCACCGCGACACCATACTCTCTCAGAAGGTACAACAACTCACAAAAAAAATGAATTGCTCACAAAAATATATATGAATTATTCTACATAGAACATTATATTCCACCAAATTACTTTGCACTAATTTTTGGTATTTTTATAGGATGATAGTAAGTTATATATTGATATTAAATTAGTGGCAATATGGGGTCTATCTACCATGAATAATTAAAGAAGAAGTTAAATCATGAATAATTAGAGAAGAAAGTAAATCGTGTGGGTTTTTAATTGTAGCAGAGGATATAGATTAGTGTAGATTGTAATACTATAATTATTATTTTTACTCTCAAGTTTATAAGAAATTAACTTTTAGACTCGAGAGCATTTTAGTCTTTTCCGTAGACCGGTTAACATTCTTTAAGTGTGTAGAGGTGTTTAAGTCTTTTTTAGGTGTTTGGCAGAGTAAAACTATGTTTTTACTCCTACCAATAGATAAAAAATAATTGATTGTCTAGGGGTGTTTTGGATTTTTGAACTAATATGAACAATAAAATAACCATATTACCCTCAAATAAAATAAAATTCAAGAGTTATCGGTGAGAGTGTTTATGAAATTTCAATTTTTTTCTAAACAATACAAATACAAATATACCATCGGAAAAGACAAAATCCTAGAGTTTGCTATATGGATATTTAAGTAATTTTATATATTTTTTAATTATTTTATCCTGCAGAACACTAATGTCGTGTCTGACTAACGCGCCAATGGTTTTCTCCCTTATGCTCCCTTTAGGCGGTGTGTTCGATGTCACCTAGTAGTTCTAAATGCCCTTCTGGTGTCTCATCGAATGTGCCATAATGGTGGCAGGTTGATCCCCCCCCCTCTTTTTTATCTTATACAACCTAAATTACATGGAAGTCCTCTTAATTTATGGTATTTTCATTTAAGCTCATATTCTTTTGATTAATTTATTTGGTCTTGATTTCTATTATAGAACTTTTAATTTGTTTTAATTTTATCATTGAATTGAAATTGATTATATATTTTATTTTCATTTCAATTCTTATTTTTTTAATTTTTGGTTTGGTTTTAAATCCCTGAATGTTTTGTGACTAAAAGTTTAGATTTTTTTCAATTTTTTTCTTTGATTGAAATTAACCACATATATGTTTTTCATTTCGGTCCTTATTTTTTTAATTTTTTATCTGATTTTAATTCCTTTATTTTTTATTATCTTTATTGAATAATCCCTATTTTTTTTATCTATATTTATATGTATATGCTCTTAGTTTTGGTTTTTAATTTTTATTATTTTCTTTTTTATTGAGTTTGTGTTTTTATTTAATTAATCCTTAAATTTTAATTTTATATTGGTGATCATTTCAAAATTGATATTTTTTCTTTTCTTTTTCTTTTATTATTATTATTTATTCTTAAAGTCAAATGATTTTTTAAGCTAATAATATTTATTTTAGTTTTTCCCATTATTTATGCATTAATAATAATAATTGTAGTTTTTTCTTGCTTGCTCTTTTGTTAAAAATTTTGAGTTTTTTTTTTAATCCTTGATGTAATTTAATAATTTTTATTGTTTTAGCAGTAATAATAATAATCATTTTAGGTTTTATAATTATGATAATAATAGTGATATTATTAATCATAATGATAATAGCAACTGTAATTTATTATAATGGTTATAGTGCTTATGGTGTTCATAACCATGTTTATGATGATGATGATAATAATAACTCATAAAATAATACGAAGAATATCAATAATGACAAAAAAAATTATAATAATGATAATAATAATTATTATAATTTAAATGATATTAATAAAAATAATAGTGTTGGTTATCGTAATGATTATTGTAGTAATAATGATAACGATAATAACAATAATGATGACGACAACGATAATATAATCAATAATAATTAGAATAATGATTATTCAGAGTAATGATTATAATAATAACTATAATGATCGCGGCAATTTAACAATTATGATAATAATATTCATTAATCGATGTTGTTTTTGTTAAAAATTGATTTTTATAGCTTTTCTATGTATGATATTTCATATCTAATATCACGTAAATAAAAAATTTACGAAGTCACACATAGACGAAACAAATGAAAAAATTAGGGCAAATGATCCACAATGAAAAAATATTTGAGCCATTTGCCTTCGCTATAGCTAGAACCAAATTTCTTAACATATAAAAAAAATATTAATGGTGCTAGATTTTTTTATGATGCTATATATGTGAGCAAAATAATCTAACCTAGTTGGAATTTTATTAGGTAATGTAAAAAGAAACTTATTATATAACAAGCTTTTGTGTTTAATACTGATGTTAAATAATATAATTTAAAGAAATAAAGTAAAAAAATTAAAGACAACATTGAGTTACAGGATTTTTAACAAATACAACATCGAATGATAAATTATAAGATATGAACCATTATATATAGAGAAGCTATACAAGTTAATTTTTAATGAATACAATATCAAATGATAAATTATTTCAGTTGTTATTCTTATGATTGAAGGGAAAACAATATTATCAGCATTAAAAATATATTATTTAATTTGAAGAACAAATGAAAATATTTAAAGGACAAATTAAATACTAGAAACAAAATTTGTATTATTATCATTATGAATATAATTATTATAATAACTTGGATTATAATAAAATTTGTTGTTTAATATTTTTTGTTTGATACTAATATTCGGTCATACAATTTTTTAAAAATAAGATAAAAATTAAAAACAATATTGAGTTACATTTTTTTTAAATCATTAATACGGGATATTAGATTTGAATCATTATGTGTAGAGAAATTACAAAACTTAATTATTAATAAATACAATATCGAATGATAAATTATTTGAATTATTATTCTCATTGTTATCATTATGATTGAAAATAAAACCAAAAATAATATTAGCAGTATTGATAAAAAAAAATGATATAATGAACAAATGAAAATATTTAAAGAACAAAATTAAAAGACAAAAAAAAAATTAATATTATTATTTTTATGAGACATTACCAGACTATCGACATCATCTAAGTTAATGTGTTATTTTCTTTCTATTTGCCCAAATTATTTTCTTATTTTTTTATATATTCATTTTATTATGGATAAAGTGTTGAGAAAAAAGATAACAATTTTATTTTTTCTTAAAAATATATTCGGCTAATTATATATTTTGATATTTGTTTAATATTAACACATTAAAATATATATAAAAATGAACTAAGATTTTTATAAATCTCAAATTAATATAATATTAGTGTTTTGAAATACTTTTAATATAATAATATAAAAAATAAATCTTAAAAATAAAAAAAATATTTTTAATTTTGTTTTAAATAAAAATCATTCTAAGCTAAAAATATATCAACTCACACATAGACAAAACATATAAAAAAATATAGAGATAACATATTACTAACAAATAAGCATTTATTATATGTACATAAAAGAGAGTTTAATTCTTCTTTCACGTCACCAAAACTAAGTTTACTTTGTTTTTTAATGCAATACATATTTAATATAGAAATAAATAGTAATAAAAATTAAAAATATATATACATACAAACAAAAAAATAAAAAGTATCCTAGAAAAACCAAAAAATAAATAATCAAAACTAAATAAAAAATAAAAGAATAAAAACAAAAATATCTTGTTATAGTCTAAAAAAACAATAACAAAAAAACCCCACCAAAATCATGTCATGTCGTTGATGGCATTATCAATGTAGGTGGGATCAGTTCCTCTACTGTCTAGTCTTAACTTGTTGGGGGCATGATGCAAGTGGGCTATCATTGCCCTGTCTGATCACCATAGACGTGGCTCTCCATCTATCGTTATACCAATCTGATCTGCGAGCCTTTGGATCTGCAGACTTTTTGTTTGACTGAAATATTCATGGGATATGGTTGAACTTGTGTGGTCCAATTAAAAAAAAACACGGATGCAAATTATTATTTCAAGCAATCCTTTTACATTTCTTCTATATTTTTATGTTATCTAATTGATTCTTTGCATTGTTAAGCTTTAATGTTTTATTGAAATTAATACCAGTATATTAATAAAAAAATATTTTATTATTAGATTAAGGGTATTGGATAAGTACATGAGCATATGATGTTTAACACATGGATGATTTAATAAATATTTTTATAAACAGAGATAAATTTAGGCTAATAAAAAGAATTATAATAAAAAACTTAATTGTTGGATCAAATTTAAGTTTTTATAGGTGATTCCTGAGATCCAATTCTATAGGTTAAAACAAATCCTTTTTGAATTAATTTTGTTATTTTTCCTTGATTTTATGTCTGATTTTAAATTTTATATAGATTATGATCTTATTACCTACTTCAGGCTGGCTCTTCTAGCATATAAAATGCATTGAAAACCTTTTTATAAAGTACATTTGGTCAAATTAATATTTAAAAAAAATAAAGTTTTAGAAATTTTTATATTTTAACTCTATTTCAACTCTCTTTTTTTTAATTTGTGTGCGCACTCTTGATATTGCTTAACTGTGCTTTTACCCTCATTAAAAATCCAAAACTTTATCTAAGAACTTAAGCTATTTGTTTGGAATAGTTATTTGACATAATATTAGTACTTCAATAATCAAACAGTTATAAATTCAAATCTTAATAGCCTCATTTTCTCTTCATAGAACTTTCACTTAAAAAAAATACATAAAAATATAATATAATTTATATCTTAATCGAAGGAATGTATTATAATATAGTATAGATTATATTTTGAAAAGCTAATTATTAGATTGAATTATTGATGATTAAGAGATCCAATAATTTTGTCCTAAATTGAATTTAACAAGTATTAAATGTCATTCTCATCATTTATAAATTCAATTTTGCATTGCTATTGGCCATTTACTTGTCCTTTCCATGGAATATATTTGGCTCAGTTTATATGTCAATCAATGCAGCAACCATTGCAAGAGGTGGCAAGTGCTGCGGATTCCCATTTTGTAGGAGAAGATATTGGAAATGTTTCCTGTTCTTCTTTTGAATCATAATTGTTAAGCCCCTTGCTCTTGAATTTACTTTACACTTCATGATTAATCTTTTTCTCTTCTTGGTCAACGTAGCTTTGTGAAATGGAAGAACCACTTGAAACACCATTAATAAATGATCTGATTATGGTGTCGGGTTCCAAATCTCGGGTCATTATATGATTAAACTAATCAATCAATCTCTTATTAAACATGAATATAAAGCTAAAGGTTCATCGACTGAACAAGTTGTGATATCTTGCCGATGCAGTCAAAAGAATTTTTTTCACATTATCGTCAACAATTACGACTAATCATAGGCAGTTTTCTATTCGGCAATTCTCATTGGGCAACAACATTTGGCATGAAAACTGCGGTGCGTGTGCATCAGCTAGACATGGTCGGAGCATTGTCTGCATTCTGTGACAAAGCCAGTATGATGAGCAGAGGGTGAGCTAGAAACTATAGAATTACTGTTGAAATTTGTTGATTGCTAGAATCTCGAGACCAATTCTTTTTTCCTGATTTTTCTAGCAATTATTTCGTGCCATGAAAATGCCTGTAGGGTTGTCTGATCGCACCAACTCTGTCCATTGGTTCTTTCCTCCTTCAGCGAGCTGCCATTACAGATTCCTTCCATGACAGCAATGAAGAAATTGTTGAATCAAGGACAACTCCAATAATAAGTAAGTGTATTTGTATCAAATCAAGTTTATAAGAAACCAATCCTTCTGCATTACGCATTATCTCTTGAATGTCTTTGATACGCAGGATTTTTCATCAATGGATGCTGTTCAATTTTTAAAGAGCCTCTCTAACATGGGTCAGATTTGCAACAAAGAAGGTATATGTACAGATATCGTGGTAAGCTTTTCCTCTTTAAATATGAAGGGTTGAAAGTTTAAACATTTCATATTTTGAAGAATTGATAAGATGGCACATTGTATAAATTCTGATACTTTAAGGCAAGAGGACAAGTTCTACGACAGGATGGGGATAGGAGCATGGTCCTGCCAGGGCGTCCCTACAGTACAGCCATCGACTTCTCTGGCCCAGGAGAGGTATGATTTCTGCTTCAATTTTCCCATTTTCTGTAATCTGTAACGCAGGAGTCCAACCGTTGTTCTGATGGCCTCAGGTTTATTCTATTAAACACGATATCGCTGATGTGAAGTGCCTCATGCCTGGCCTAATCCTAGCTATTAGAAAGGTCATCCGACTAAAGGTAAACCAATCTATTAATATTCAATCCTTTCTCTTGTGAAACTATTACATGAACTTCTTCTGAATTGATCGACACATTGTGGCCGAATGACACCTCGAATGCCACTGCTATGGCTCAGGTTTTTGTCTCAGCCCATATCAAAGTACAGCCATTAATCTGTCTTTGTTATCATGGAAGAATCTAGTGCATGGCTTGGAGAAAATTTTGTAAGCAGCCAACATCTTTCCCTGGCACCCTCCTTTAGCATAGCTTACAGGGTAGTCTAGCCGAAGGCAGGAGTGCGTAGCAAATTTGATGGCTGAGTGATTACAGAAGAAGCAGAGCAGTTTAAACAAATATTAGATTACATAAATTTGACTTTAAACACCATTTGATTCTGCACCATTCCGTATGAATATAAATTTGTTGTTAAATTTGCTTTTCAACTGCAACTCCGCACGGTGATCAGGATAAGTCATGACAATTTTACATAGAATCCGAATCCTGACAGTAAAAAAATATCACGTTACTGTAACCATTATGCTAAAACAAGGAAGCTTTATCAGAATATAGGTTCAAAATTCTACGAGATTCCATTAAAAATTAATGTCTACGAGATTCCATGAAAAATTAATGTCCAGATTGATACCCAAAAGCAAATAACATAGTGGTGCTGTCAGAAACCTAAAGCCTTCTAAAATGCGAAACCCAAGCCCGAAACAGAGTCCTCTTCTTGTCAATGCACTTCTATCAAGCTAGGTTTATTTATAAAACCCAAAATAAATTTAATGTTCTGGGTGGTTGGATTAGGTGGGAAGGAGAAAACTTATACAGTCTGAAAGTTTCAAGTTTCAGTCCCGCTGCTAATTTTTGGAGGAAAAAAAATGTATTGTAGATGTCTGATTAATCGTAAATATTTAAGTTTTTGTCTTAACGTATATGCATAAATGTTTTGTGTGTTCGGTCCATCCAAACACCCTTTTCTTTCTTCTTTTTCTTTTTTATTTGGAAAATATAACTTGTAAATACTGATGTGATTCATGTGAATCTTGCCAATTAGATACATGCAAATTTAAAAAAAATAATTCCATCCTGTTCCTCTTTTTTTCCAACAACATCGACATTTTGCTGGTATATTTAGGTTGACCTTGGAGAACACACCATGGGAATTTCTTTCCACAAAGTAAAACCCGACCAAGGCCGACTAGTTTGTTTTCTAATCCAACCTGTGTGATGGTGAAGTGGCCAAAGAAGCTAAAGACAGAAATTAAATAGGTTTTGCTTCGCATTGTAAAAAGGGGTGACGATCATCGCAAACAAGGACTTGGCTGTGGTGATTCGTTCCAATAATTTGTATATAACGACCTGCTAATCACATGATTTCACATTGCAAATACAGTTCTGAAACTCAGCTCCATGGCCAACTTGTTGCACCTCTCTATTTTCTTTTTTGCAGCATTGGTGCTGCAATGCCATTGCGCTGAAGAGGACAGGAAGGTGAAAATCCTATCTTATTGCCGTTAAACATGAGTCATGCTTTGATTTATAGGTTTACATTCTTGATGGAGATTATAATGGATTGTGATTTATGCGTGTAGTCCCATGTTGTGTACATGGGAGATCGTCCGAAGGATGCTGCATCAGTCGCGTCCACACACCACAATATGCTAGCAGAAGTACTTGGCAGGTTTGTTATCATCGTAGTGGACCAAGTTCTGAAGATTTTCTGTGTGTGAAATTGAAATAGAGATTAAAGTCAATGTGGTTAATTTTATTACATGCAGTTCATCGGAGGCGAGAGAATCGCTAATTTATAGTTATGGGAAGAGTTTCAATGGATTTGTGGCCAAACTAGCAGACAAAGAAGTTGCCAGGATCAAAGGTAATCATGTCTAAATGTTACAAGTCATGTATGCATCTCATACTCATGTTTCTGAACTTGTGTCACAGAAATGGAGGGAGTGGTTTCAGTGTTCCCAAATGCCCAACTGCAACTGCACACTACAAGATCATGGGATTTCATGGGCCTACCTGAATCTCATCCCAGGTTGTCTACTGAAGGAGATGTTATTGTTGGGTTGCTAGATACAGGTGACTTGTCAAACTCGGAATGAAACAGAAAGTCTCCCTTAAAAATCCTACAATTCAGCTTTAGCGAAAATTGGATCCGTTTCTTTGATTTTTGCAGGAGTTTGGCCTGAAAACCCAAGTTTCAGTGATGAAGGCTTTGATCCACCACCAGCAAAATGGAAGGGTATCTGCCAGGGTGCAAACAATTTCACCTGCAACAAGTATAATCTGTCTTCCATTTTCTCTGTACTAATGTTTAAAAGGTCCGATGCTGAAAAACTTTCCTTGAATTCACAGAAAGGTCATTGGAGCCCGTTTCTATGATCTGGAGAATATCTCTGATCCAAGGTATGATATCAAATCCCCGAGGGACACGTTTGGACATGGAAGCCATACTGCTTCAACTGCAGCAGGGATAGCTACGAATGCAAGCTACTTCCGATTAGCTGGAGGTGTGGCTAGAGGAGGAGTTCCTAATGCAAGAATTGCTGTCTACAAAGTATGTTGGGCAAATGGCTGTACCTCTGCGGATATCTTAGCAGCTTTTGAAGATGCAATAGCGGATGGGGTGGACCTTCTATCTGTTTCACTAGGGAGTGATTTCCCAGCTCCGTATCACAAAGATGTAATCTCCATCGGAGCTTTCCACGCCATGAAAAATGGAATTTTAACTTCCTGTTCTGCAGGAAACAGTGGACCATACAGGAGACAAGTCTCAAACTATGCACCTTGGGCACTGACTGTAGCCGCAAGCACCATTGACAGGAGTTTTTCCACTAAAGTCGTGCTTGGAAACGGACAGATCTTCCTTGTAAGCGTTGTTCCCATTTCTGATCCGTTAAATCCAACCTGTACTTCCATTTTATTTTTTCTCTCGTAATTCAAGCATAAGATTCTTTACCATATTTAATTCTTTCCTTCAACTCATATTTGTAAAACTCAAGGGAAATTCACTCAACATTTTCGATCTCCACGGAAAAACATTCCCACTGATCTACTCTGGAGACGCTGCAAACTATACTGCTGGAACTGGTCCTGAATTGGCAACATGGTGCTTTCCTGGAACTCTAGCCCCTCTCATAACCGAAGGAGGAGTGGTCATGTGCGATATACCTAGCGCACTTGCCTCAGTGCAAGGGTCAGCGGGTGTTATAATGCCCGTGTCCATAGACATATCTATACCTTTTCCCTTCCCTCTTTCACTGATCAGTCCCGAGGACTACTCTCAGCTTCTGGACTACATGAGATCCACACAGTAAGTCACTAAAAATCTATAGTAAATTGGAATGTAATAGTGCTAAACTGGTTTTTGTCAGGACTTACCGATTCTTATCGAGATTTTATTACTTTTCCTAGGACTCCTACAGCAACCATTTTGATCACTGAGCCAGTGAAGGATGTCATGGCTCCCACTGTAGTCTCTTTCTCATCAAGAGGTCCAAGCCCTACTACTCCTGATATCCTCAAGGTATCTATTACTTATTTAGTCTCTCACTAAAGAATATTTGTCATCAATGAAACAATAATTCCTTTCTGGTGTCTAGAAAGGAATTTTTCTGAAAAAATACACTGAAAATTTTACCTCTGTTTCCATCGACCTTGAGAAAGCTCCTCAACACTAATTCTCACTTAATTCTGATTAGTTTGCAATGGTACTCCTTGAGAAGCTGTCTAACTTGAGCATCTTGATTCCTGAATGCAAAAACAGCCTGACCTTACTGCCCCTGGTCTGAACATCCTTGCTGCCTGGTCCCCCCTTGGAGGTGCTTCGATATCCCCCTGGGATGATAGGACAGTAGACTACTTTGTAATCTCCGGTACATCCATGTCTTGCCCACATGTTGCTGGTGCTGCAGCATTTGTTAAAGCAGCTCACCCATCATGGTCTCCAGCTGCTATCAAGTCTGCCCTCATGACTACAGGTAAGTGAAAACTGATACTGAAAACAATATAAAGAACTAGTATTACCATATCCTGCATGGCGGTGTCTTTGTCAGTAAGAACCTCTCATCTGACCTCTTTTTTATAGCTACAATTATGGATTCAAGGAAGAATGAAGATGCTGAATTTGCTTACGGATCTGGACAGATTGATCCATTGAAGGCACTAAACCCAGGGCTAATCTATAATGCAAGTGAAGCAGATTACATCAATTTCCTATGCAAGGAGGGTTACAACACAACCCTTGTAAGAATAATCAGTGGAGACAATAGCACTTGTCCAAGCAACGAACTAGGCAAAGCATGGGATCTTAACTACCCAACATTCGCTCTCTCATTGTTAGATGGAGAGACTGTCATGGCTACATACCCAAGAACTGTCACCAATGTGGGCACTCCAAACAGCACATACTATGCAAAGGTTTCAATGCCGTCCCAATTCACTGTTACAGTACAGCCATCAGTTCTTTTCTTCTCACGGGTTGGGGAGGAGAAATCATTCACTGTTAAGATTACAGGAGCACCTATAGTTAACACACCTATCATCTCGGGTTCACTAGAATGGACAGATGGGGAACATGCGGTTAGGAGTCCAATTGCTGTTTTCAACAACATGCCTTCAATTTTTTCATCCATTGATGAGCAGCCGCAATCAAAACCCAAGTTTAAAGGTCCATGGGAGGGTTCCACTCCCACCATCTATCACAAGAAGGGCATCTTTAAGAGCATGCAGAGGACAGATCGTGTTGATGGCTTCAGCGGCTTGGTATCCAATAACAGGTTGGGTTATCACAAGCACTAAGGAATCAGAATTGCCTTGCCAGTTATTCAAAGAACGCATCATTCACCTGAGACTTCCCCTCATGAAAAATGGTGGAGTCACCATAATAATGTAAAGCTAATCCGGATGAGGTAGGTATAAATCCATCTGTACCAGGGTTCTCTATGGATCTCCATCAATAAAGCTTGCACCAGTTTGAATACAAGTTTTCTAAGCTGTGAAATGTGTTGCATGGTTATGGTGTTATTTCACTTGCTTTCTTGTTTTACTCAACAATTCAAAAGAAATTCTAGCCAGCTACCACGCCCTCCAGAAGAAAATGCGTAACATAATTTTTAACGAATCATATATCCTACTAAATTGGATGCAATATGAGCAACTAGCTAAGTTACATCCTTCCACAGTTTTGCGCTGAAAAGAATCTCACCTCCATTGATATGCAGAGGAGATCTAGCAAATGTTCTGTTAAAGTCAATCACTTTCGATTAGACAATGCTTCAATCTCTGGTTTAAGATTTTACTAGGTAACTATCAACCTGTCAATACTAAGCAAGAGATATTTTTGATGCATGGAAAAGATATTAAAATCCAGCAATGACAAATCACCAACAGACGGACTTTCAGAAAAGGAGAACCCAATGTGAACAGACTTAAGTGCAGTCTCCAACACCATTGCTAAGCAAGAAGCAGCCTTCAGAAAGAACAATTGAATCCACAAAGCTCTCTTAGATAAATGATTCTGGCATTACAAGAGCTACACCAAGGCCGGCTCATTTTACATGTTGAGTTACCTTCACAGTACAAAAATCGGGTTTGTCTAGGAAGAATAGTAAATTATAACAAGATATGCCAAAATTTCAATTGTAATCCCAAGATGAACCCAAGAAAGAATCAGCAATTACAAGAAGTTGGGATCCTGTTTTAACACATGAAAGTATAAGACGGTATAACTTGAGGGACCTAGAGTGAAGAGCTTACAAAGCTTGCTTGATATAAAAATGATCGTAGAGCTTCAAGCAAAACATACATCTGAACGGAAAATGTATTCCCTACCCTTGGTAATATTACGAGCTTCATGCAGCATACACTCGTCCCCATGAATATGTGGGAGAGCCATCCCTTCAGCAGGAGCCACCTACAGGGTAGAGATGGGAACAATAAGAGTCAAGACAGTGTACATTTGATTAATAAAACTTAAATCCCACACAACTCATCTAACAAATGAAGAAAATGGCTCTCGAATTCAAAACCAGCTTCACATTTAATCCCTTCAACACAGTCAAAACTCAAAGATTTAAACTTCATCTAAGCCCGCTCTTTCTCATTTCCCTTTCAATTTCACCCTTTTACAGTCAATTCCCTACCCCAACTACAAGAACCCACGTCAAAAAACCACTCAAAGAGCATAAATTTAAATAAAAGACCATTCAAACACATCAAAAACCAAAGTGTGCATGATTTCAATTTCTAAATAATAACAGAAATTTGTCAAAAAGAAACGACAAAACTTACAATAAAGAGATCGTTCTCTTTGAGACGAGTAATTTGGAGATTCTTCTTGTGTTTAACGAGAGGCCACTTCGACTTTGATGATGTTTCGTTTTCTGCTTCTTTTCTATCTCCCATCTTTCCTTTATGTATTTCTTCCTGTTTTCTCTGCATCTGCCATTGAAGGGCAGCTCTAGTTTGGTTGTTAAAATTACGAGTTAACCCGTAAAATCATGCAAAATCAAATTTAAAACTCGAATTAACAAAATCAGACACATGCAAAATCAATAAACTCGGTCAAAATCATACGAAGTCGCGATTTTACGAGTGTAATAGGATTATAAATAATCTTCCGGTTAACTCATCTTTCTCCCAAATTAAACCAAAAAAGCCCTAGGCCACTACTCTCTCTATCAAACCACCCGACACTACCATATTTCTCTCTCAAAACAACTCTATATTTTTTTACTTCGTCTCTCTCTGTTTCTTGTTCCTTGTACTAGTTGTTAAATCACACTTTCAAATGAATCAACAACCACAACATCACAGCTAAACTCAACTCTCAACCAATAGTGATTACCCTTTTCCTGCTCCTAAATATTGGCTGCAACCCACCCTCCCCGAACCAGCTCAAGGAGTGCAAAGATAGGTACATAATACGTATAACTGTGCATTTAATTTAATTTTAAGTAGTCACTTTATGATTTGATTGTTGATATCTTTGAAAACCCATATAGGCTTAATGATTTCATTGTATACATAGACATATTTAGTGCCATTGATGGAATTCATGTGCGAAATGTTGTTAGTTGGAAGGCAATGATAAATGGGCACTTTACTTTTGGTTTAAACGTCGACGCTTTAGGGTTGTTCAGGGAGGCCATAAAGGAGGGGGTTGTACGAAATAGCAAGGGCTTTGTTTATGTATTGAATTTGTGCAGTGGAAGATTAGATTTTGAGTTCGGAAGACAGGTCCATGCTCGAGTTGTAAAGGGTGATTGGAGGAATTTAATTTGATCGTGGATAGTGCCATTGTTTGTTTCTATGTTCGATGTGGTGATCTGAAGAGTACATTTTTGTGTGTTTGATCAAATAATGGAGCTTCTTGGACAACAATGATCACTGGTTGCTCCCACCATGAAATGTTTGGTTTCTGCTGTACAGGTGGGGAGTCTCATGCTGCCTCGAAAGTTTCGCAACAAACGCCTTTCAGAGATGCTGGCTCGTGGACTGCCATAATTTCTTGTCACGCAGTCTAGGGCATGAGTCCGAGGCCCCTGAGTTTTCGTAGGAAATGATGGAGGATGATGTGAAATTGATCCATTCTTTTGCCAACAAGACCCCCATGCCTCATCTAATGTTTTTGTGAGTGTAGCGTTTTACGCCAAATGTGGATTTGTATCAGAGGCGAGTCAAGTTTTTGACAGCATGCTGGAGAGGAATCTTGGCAGAGCCTTCGAAACTCATGCACAGGATGCAAGCAGAAGGTATTCAGGTGGATGATCATGTATCTGCAACTGTCGATTCACACCGGCAAATTACTTCTTTTAAGCTTTTTCATTGTTAATTAATGAAGTTCCATGCGGCATTTTTAAGTTAAACCATGATTAAATGTATATGTTATTTTTATTCTGAGTGTTTTATATTTTTATTTACTACCGATTAATTAAAATACTAATTATGATTTTATAATACAAGTTTATATTATTTTTTATTGTGGAGTTTACCATCTTGGTTTCATGTACTTCCTTCGTGTTTCTATTTTGGGCTAACTTTTCATCAAAATGATGGGTGTTTGTTGGGCCTATGCTCATTTTAAATGTTCAACCACCGGGCCCACAATAATTTTTTTTTATAAGTATACATAAAAGTTCATTTTTCTATTTTTAAAATTGTTATTGACTAGTTTTGGAAGATAAATTGTATCTTTAAAGTATATAATGGATCTAACTGAAATTTTAAAAGTAAATACTAGATATATAAAAATATATTGTAGTACTTTTTCTGGTCAAATTTAGTAATATATAAGAGAATCAAAGTTAATAAATATATTTTATTAACTCTGTCAAACTAGATTTTTATGTATTGTTTGTGATATATTTGGAGTTGTAGTTTGGATTTGATTGTGATTTTAGCTAAGATGAAAATTAGATATCTCAAGTTTTTCAACTATATATAGTACATCCAGTAATTTATCTATACGAGTGAGATCAATATATTTGAAATTAAAATTGAAATATATCAAAATTTTATAAAATTTTAAGATTCGAACTAGATAAAAAAAATTACAAAAAGAATTTGTTTTTTTTTTTATAATAGTTTGTTTATTTATTTAATGCTGAATATTTTTTTTTTAATTTAGATTTGTTCAAGCATATTAGATATTGTATATGAGTTTATTTTATGTTAGTTAATTATGATTTTAAACTTATTAGCTTGTAACTCAAAAGAGATGTATTGAAACTTGCTATGATAAGAAAAACAAAGTTGTCATTAGATTCTTGTTTTATTATGAGACCTTTTGTTTCTCAATGTTATGAGAACTTTTTTATTCGTATTATTTATCTCTTTTATTTTAATCATTTAATAATGATAATATAATTGATTTTTTTCACCATATTTTAATATAATTTAATTTATTTACTGAATTATAAGTATATATTTTATTATAAAAAAGTTACTTGTGATTTTATAATCTTACATCCCAAATTTATATTATGTTTTTTCATGTAATGTGAAAAAAAAAAAAAAATTTTACAACCTTCCTAGAGATCTAAGCAAAGTCGAACCTAACGCCTCTCCTGTACACCAAGATCGAAGAGCCCCGAGTGAATTTTTTTCAGCCTCACGCTTTCTTCTTTCTATGTTCACAGAGCATCATAAGCATGCGTCGTATAGTCCTGTGTGATTGATCGAAACGTTTTATTCTGTCTGGTCAGTGCGAATCCAACAGAGATCGGAAAACCTATAGCTGATCGAAACGTTTATTTGTCTGGTGAGTGCGAACCAACAGAGATCGGAAAACTTGTGGTTGATCGAAACGTTTATCTTGTCTGGTGAGTGTGAATCCAACAACAGAGATCGGAAAACCTCTGGTTGATCGAAACGTTTTATTTTATCTGGTGAGTGCGAAACTGCGAATCCAACAGCAGATAGGACCCATCAACATCCACAGCTGCATGGTCCCAGACATCTCCTCCTTCCCAATGGGAAATGGAGAGCGTAGACCTTACCCCACACCTACCAGTCTGCCACAGCTAATCATCGTCATCATTAATCAACTTCTTGCGTAACTTGAAGACTATCAAGTCTCTTCCTCCATAATTTACATTTACGTACCAACCCTCTTTTGTCTTGACAACGTTAGTTTTTACCAAAACTATGATGGTATCATCTTGCTATGAAATCTCATTGAATTCAAGCTATGGATTATATATATATATATATATATATATATATATATATATATATAGAAATAACGACTATCCATGCATCTTTCAACAAACGAAATGGGTACGGCTATAGTTTTGCTCTCAAAATATTATCGTTTCTTATAATTTTCAGGGAGGGTTACTGGAGATTGATAATTATTTATTTATTTTAAGATTTATAAAATTAATTAAAATATATGTAAATTAATTCGAACATCCACCTTACAAAAAAAAACTTGTGAGATTTTTGTTTTAATTTCAACCTTTCATGTTTTACCCTCTTTTTTATTGTATTTCAAATTACATGTTTCTTTCTTTTGCTAGTTCGTCATCAATTTACAGGTGCTAGCTATTAATTTTAATACATTCTCTCCAACATTATAAAACAAACATACAGATCAATGCTGGAAATGCTTGTTCATCTAACAATCAATAAATTAATATTTCAGAGATGACATTAGCAGATAAACCAAGGTTATACGTTGAATTAATGATATGTTGGGATTCCAAATGTCACAATGGGATACATTTATAGCAATGATACATTTGCAATTGAGTATTATCGTGTTTCAAATTTTAGTATTGTAAAATCTAAAAAAATTAAGTTTTTTTTATTTACATAGACCTGTTTTTTTAATTTATTTTACATGAAAAAAGTTATCTTAAGTAGGTTTTAATCAAATATATATTTTTTAAAATAATTATTTTTATTTTTAAAAATAAGAATAATTTAAAAAACAATATTTAGCAAATATATAATACTTATGTGGATGAAAGAACAACCTTTTTACTTGCTTACAACTTCGCTAATTCTAATTATTCATTTGTTTTATTTAATCGATTTCTCAATGATAACAAAAAACAGTGTACAAGCAGAGGACCCAAGTGAATCATTGGTCGATGTGACTGTCTTTTAACGTGTCAAGATTTTATGGATCCCTTACATAAATCATGGTACGATGAAAGAGACATGTCGATTGATAATATCTACTTTTTGTTTTTTAATTTAATTTTACGTGTTTCTCAACTTTTAAATATTTTAATCCCTTCAGTTTTCCTTTCTTTCCTTAATTATCTATCTTCCTTGTGTTTTCTTTCTTCTTAATTTGACCACATCAAGGTACACAAGGCAGTGAAGCATCTACATTTCTTAGTCTAGATTATTATTTTCGGAAACATATATGGCTTTTCCTTTCTTGTTTTTGAGAGAATTGAAGATAGATGAAGTTGAGCACATGTAGAAAAAAGATTAGAGAATTTGTGGCCAGAGAATAAATCGATCGATCTATCTATCTATCCATCCATCATCAATCTTCAACCCACCATTCTGAATATCCTCTGCTGCTATGCGAATCTTACTATTTTAGGGTTTTTCACTTTCTTTGATCCTTTCCCGTTATACCATTTTGATAACATACACCTCCTCCTTTAGCCCCCCCCTCTATGAATTGTTTTTTAACCATAAGACTTTAGACTAAATTTTGGTGTGCCTTTTCATGTTTTTAATCATCCCTAGCGTCCATTCTGTAAGGATTTCTAGTTTATTTGGAATTTTGTTGATTGTTGTAAAATTTTCTTTAGCTCAAACACAGGATTTCTGGGGTTGTGTTGTAATTTCGCGAGCTACTGTAACATTTAAAAAATTATACTAGCTCCCTTTTCTTTTCTTTTTTCTTGTATTCTAACTTTAGGGTTTCTCTGAGAATCCTTTGTAGCTTGGTTTAATTATCTATGAATATGTGAACTAGGAGGACATGGTGAGAGGAAAGGTTCAGCTGAAAAGGATAGAGAAAGCATCTAGCAGGCAAGTGACCTTCTCCAAGAGAAAAGCTGGGTTATTGAAAAAAGCTTACGAGCTATCAATTCTGTGCGATGCTGAAGTTGCAGTGATCGTATTTTCCCAGAAAGGAACACTCTTCTCCAGCGCTGATAAGTATGTTTCTTTTTCTTTCTCCTACCTTGATTGCTCTGACCTTGTTTTTGATGATGAATAATAAATAAAAAAGATCAGCATTATTAAATAAAGACGTCTTTATAGAAGCAAATGATTTTGCCGATGGATTAGCTAAGGAAGCTTTAGGGAGAGATGCGGAGTGCATATTGTATTAAAATGGCTGTAAGCGTTTTATTTTACTCTCTAATTACATGCCTAAAGGAGAGTGACTTCAAATACTTAATAGAGTTGATGGCATGAAAACTTCGCTGCGTTCCCCATGGCCTGTGACCGGAAGAACTGTCATCCACTGTACTGTTATATTGCTTGTTGCTGATACTATTTCTTTGTTAAGACCCAAGTTTATTTAGGTAGATTCAACGGTTAAGACAGATGTATGTACGATTGTAGGGGTCCTATATCGAGGGAAATGATGACACTTCAATTCATTAAATTTTACCATATAGATTTTACAGCGGTCCTTTCAGATCTGCAAATCAAAAGGAAGTGTGCTTTGAGTAATCAGATAGATAGAAAATTTGTAGTCATCTTTGACCCTTGGCTTGTTTGCCTCTTGCTTTCTGATCTTTGGCATGCGCGGCTAAAATTAATGCTTTCCTGAGAATGGATCGTGGCCATTTGTTTGCTTTGAGAAATAAAGAAAATATGGTGCTAGTAACTGTACTTCTGGTTTTAGCCAACTGGTTCTAGCCAGTTGTATAAAAATTGATGGACTAAAGAATATTCTTTTCCATACATTTCTTTTTTTGCAGTTCAAATAAATGAAGAATTCTTCTTGGAGTGTAAATAAAAATGGACAATAATTCACTGGGAGACTTTTATACAGATTAGTCTTATTATTATGTTTAAAGCTTTGTTTGGTATTGCTTCTCAGCCTGCTTTTAATTTGCTTTCTGTTAAAAAAAGAAGAAAGAGAATCGGGTTCATTAATTAACTCCAAATCAAATTTTAAGACAATGGATTCATTATATACCTGTAATTTGTTGTTTAGTTGATGGCTTCTTTGCTTTTAATAACATCTTATGCTGTGAAAGAATTTTGATGCCTTTTCTTTGTATTGTTCCTTGTCTTGTGTGCCATGGCTAGTTCTTGTTTGTGTGTGATATTGAAATGCTTGTGAGACCTCATCTTCTTGTCAACGCGTGTGTGAGAGGTACTGCAATCCCTGAGCTGAAAGCAACTGGAGGGATCATATATAATCTTCTTGTTTTCATCCATCAGCTACTGTAGGCATGCTTTGCTGCAAGATTATTTTTCTTCATGTGGAGCATTTGTGTTCTTACTAATTAATTAAGTTGTGTTTAAGAACATTAACTAAAAATACATAAACCAATCGAATTAGGAAACTAAGTATCTGTTAGAAATGTTCAATCTTGAAACGAGTTTAAAGGTATATTTTACTGTTGTTTTTGTTGATTTTTCAACATGAGAGCCTGTTACTGCAAGCTGCCTTGTCAATGCTAGTCATCCACTCTGAATCGATTGGTGATGAAGCTACTGGTTCTTGTGTTAGAATTTTCTGACCCTTGCACTATAATTTTTCTTTTGCCTGTAAGCTTCTGTTTTCGTTCTCATTTCTCTGTTCTCTTCTCCAATTGGGTTTTCCTCTTGGTTCGGTTTAGATCATTGAACTACCATATATACACTAACACTAACTATGCCCCTTCGATTTTTGTTCATAAACAAGGTTGTAGTTCCATTTTTTTTCGAGTAATGCTAAATCTTATCATTTTTTCCCTTTTAAAGTCACTTTATAAAATTATCCATGTATCAAAATGAATGGATATATATATATATATATATATATATATATATATATATATATATATATATATATATATTATGGAAGTAGAAACTTTAGTGGTAAGCTGTTACGTTAGAAAGGAGTACTGGAGACTGGGATATATTACAACGTGAAATAATCTGTTTATCGCAATGAATTAAGTATACCTTTTACATGGAAAGTAAAGAAGTTTAATTTTCATTATTTATTAGAAATCGATCCCGTGAGTTCTTAGAAAATACCAAGAGACCATTACCAATTGCCTTCTTTTTATGTTTACGGTAACGTAGGGACTTGGATGCTATGCATAAGGAGTTTATCCTTGTAAGATTTAACAAGGAGACATAAGCAATATGTTATATTCAACTTATAGTCAAGATTTACAAGCATTATAGAGTGTTTGTTCTTGTTTTCTTGTCCCTTATTCCCTTTGAGATAAAGGAAAGCTTCATGACTTGACGCTAGCTATCTTATGTCTGGGATGCTTCAGGATACAAAAGACGATTGATCGGTACCATAAAAATGCAAAGAAATTGCACACTGACAGGATTGATATGGAACAATATAAGGAGGTATAGGCCTTTTATCTTCTGAATCTATATATGTAATTAGATTGTTAAGACTGTGTGCTTGTCTAGTTCGAGAAATTGCACAAGAGTTTGTTATAATTTTACTTCTCCATTTACTAAAGGTGCATGCATTGGCTATACACATTAAGGATTTGTCATGAGATATTAGACGTCATTGAGAGCTTATATACTTCATGAAAATCCTCCTGCTATAAATTAGCACTAAACTACTTGAAGTTTTTGAGAATGGACATGGGATATGTTTAGGAGTTATTCTTCCTGGTTATTATTCTCAACCATAGCTAGGGGGAGTTATTCTTCCTGGTTATTATTCTCAACCATAGCTAGGGTTTGCATGATAAAATTACACAAATAGCTCGCAGATTATAATACATGCAGTTAATTTGTGGGGCAATTTCTTCCATGCTTCGAGGAAAACGGTACTATATGTAAGAATGTATTTCATTTGTGATCTGTTAATTATAGTGTTATACAAGGAATATAGTAGTGAATATCATTTGAAATGTGATGATATAAGCATAAATACTAACCATAATAGGATTTGACTTAGAAATGGGTTATGAATAAACTAACTTAACATTATTATTGATTGTTTTACTGATAAAAATTTCCGTTGATAATCAATTTCCCGATCAGTACACAAAAGGAAGACATCTGTTAGTAAAATTATCACCTGTAATATAATTTTCATCAGTGATTCCATTGATAGTATCCTCACCAATAGAAACACCAACTGTAATTATACCAACAAAAACACTTACTATAGTTATAATTTGAGTTACTCTATGTTAATGAAAGAATATTAGAATGATATTATTATTTAAAAAAAAAATAAAAATTCAATTGTCAAATTGATCAACTTCTAGTAGGTGACTTGTTTTGACATCTAGGTACTTAAACTAGAAGGGTAGTCAATTAGGTATAGGCCGACATATCAGTTCATATCGGGTTTTAACGTGGTGCAATTACCCCGTGCAACTCAGACTTCCATAATCGTGCAGTTGTATCTTAATATTTTGTTAGGTTTAATCTCGAACTTACCCTGTCTACATTAATTTTTACAGCATTGCCTCTTTCTTTGTTAATCACTATATCTTCACCGTAAGTAATTCGACATGCAGCAATTAAGACACGAATCAGCAAACATGGCCAAGAAGATTGAGATAATCGAAATTTCGCAACGGTGAGTAACTTAGTTTGATTAATTCCTCTCCTCTCAATTCTCTACATAGAGATTATATATGCTTGTAGTGTGCACTATTGGGTCTCACTGAACTTCGGAAATTTCTTTCATAGAAAGCTTTTAGGGAAAGATTTAGATTCATGTTCTCCCGAGGAGCTCCAAGACATTGGCAACCAGATTGAGACCAGTTTAAGCAATATCAGGGCTAGAAAGGTATGTGTTTCTCTTAGGAAACTATGTCAAATGTGACAGATAGAAGAGTATGGATAGCTTTAGATTGCCTAATTAGGAGTTCTGAGATTAACCAATAAATTTATAAGCTAAATGTTTTTATACTGGTTATGATTCAGACTCAGTTATTCCAGGAGCAGATAGAACAGCTGCAAGAAAAGGTAATTAGAGGTATCGGTTTAGCCTTACAGTTGTATGGAAGCAATTTCTTATAATCGCTTTCTCATTTTTATTTCAGGAAACATTGTTGTTAATGGAGAATGCAAGATTGGCTAAACAGGTAATCGTTTGGTTTTGGAATATAACATGATTAGGGGTTAGAGATACGATAATAGCTGTTTGACTCGGCTTTTTGATATGATTTATTTTTAAGTCATTTGTGGATCACTAGAAATAATCTAATTTTTTTTTAAATAAAATAAAACACCTCACCTCATTTCTCGAAACAAATTCATTGACTTTGATTTTGATCCGATTGAGCTTGGCTAAACCAATCATGCTCGTGAGTTAACCTACAATATCAAAATGGTTCTAATCCCCCGTAATGGGTTGTTCTTCTTGTCATTTGTCAGAAATTTTAATGGCTTGTTTGGAAGTTTTGTTGATATTTTTGTGTTGGTTTAGTGTGGCGCACAACCGTTTCAGCAATCGAACCAAGTGGTTTCATACTTGAGCTCATGTAGCAAGAGTTCAGATATTGTGGAGACCGATTTGTACATTGGACTGCCACAGATGCGCTGCTTGTAGTCTCTCTAATGCTTTCACAGATATATATTTAAACATGATTAATATTCATGTTGGAATGCTAGCTATTGTTGCCAACATCAAATAACTGTTCTTCTCCATAATTTAATGTACGGTATGCAACAAGGGAGACGAATATATATAATGCAATAAAATAACGAGGATATGTTGTCCTCGTATGTTCAGTTCTGTTTACCCTTGCTAGTCTCCAAGAGGAAATTGCGAGCTCTGTGTAAATGAAAACAATTTGTTTAAATATGTAATAAAAGTCCTAGTCATAAGAAAACAAAGTATTTGACTTTTCCAATGATACAAAGCTTTAATAAGGAGAGGTAATCTTATCTTGTAGCTCAAAAACCCGATAGATCTTCAATCAAGTAGATGAGAAAAAAAAAGAATTGTTGGCGTGTGCTAACAATCTATTTTGTTTTGCTGCACGTAGAAGTGATATAATTATGTTTATTGCAAATAAAATTTCGAGCTTTAATCACTAAATTAATATTTTAGGAATGATTACTGACTTTTAATGAAGAAATCTGATAGTTAAAGATTAGAATTTTGATTTTGAGGTTTCGAATTCAAATTTAAGGACTAGTACCTCTTGTTGATCGTCCAAGGCGTAATTTGCTCAAAACAGTAATTTATTGTGTACTTATTTATGAGGAGAGAATCAATGAAATGTTTAAAAGCACTCGGGTGTCACTACTCAAGAAATCATTTGATGATCATGAGATTAGTTTATATATATATATATATATATATATATATTATTTTCTTTCTTTATTAGAAGTTTTGTTGACTTCCTCTATTATATAATAATTCAGTAAATTACAATTACTAAGATCCAAACATATCTTATTAAATAAAGTTATGGGGTGAAGAAATGTTGAATAATTAAGCTATATCTTCTTGTCGACCAAGGCATTGCAAGGGTTTGCCTGATTTATTTGCATGATTTAGGCATGTAGACCATCTATACCCGGCCTCTTCTCTTCAATAATGCCCCCCTTCTAAACATATCCATCTGTAAACCCTAACCTATGTCCAGCAGCTCCGGCTGTTTGGCCCCTAACCAGCACGCATGTTTTATGGAGATAGAAAGGTACAAGACATAGATCTAGTTAATCATATGACTCGGTAAAATTACTTATCAATTTGTGATCCTGTCTCGAGCTAGTGTAACCATAATATATTCATGGCGATTTCACTTCACTGTTGGCCCATATCCAATTTTATGAAATGATTCTTCATTACTCGACTTGACCCGCACTTGGTTTTGAGAAATATTTTAAGTCTTATAGAGTTATGATTTTATTTTTCAATAAAATACGTGGAATTTTATAGTTTTATGCATGAATTTAAAGTTAATACTCTGTTTTACGATTCATGTATGAAGATGTAGTTTATTTTTTAAATATTCAAATTATTTTTTTAAATAAGATAGAGGTTAGGTCAGGTAGGGAAACCTAGCTATAAGCACTTGTGAGTGGAGAAAAGTCTTCTCCCAACCCTATCCAATTAGATTAAAAAATGCAAACGGTTGTAGATTTAAATACTCTAAGTTGGAAACCTGGCCCATTACCATCCCTAAATCGTAGACAACAATGTGTATATTTTCTTATGATTTTCGTCCAGCACAAATCTGTGTACAATTTCTTCTCTTTTCTTTTTACCATAATCATATATATATATATATATATATATATATATATATATATATATATATATATATATATATATATTTTACGACACAGACACATATGGATAGCTTAATATTATAGACGTTACGCCCTAGAGCTGGACCACTTTGAATTTGGAAAATGCATCCTCTCCCCATTTTGATTTCAGAGCTAGTGAAGTGGTCAGGAATACAATTAATGCAGGGGAATCTGCCAAGTTTTGCACAGATTTCACTCATCCCTGAAGGCGTGCGTACTATAATATTTGCATAAACGGTAATATTTGGCAGCAGTTTAAAAAACAAGTCATTTAATTAAGTTTTGTGCCTCTTGATTTCCTTGACGAGTGACAAAAATTGATGGCGTGCTAGCTAGCTAGCTAGCTGTGGATAAATAAAATATATTATAATGTTTGAGCTAATTGTGCTACTTAATTATAGAATCAATTTCGGTATTGGTTTTATTATATGTAAAGAGTCGTTTATTTTTTCTAAATGCGCTACATTAATGTGAGGAATGCGTTTTTCAACATCATTCCAAAATTCAAGTTTAATATTATTTTTTAATGTATCATTCGAAAATTCAGGTTTAATATATGAAACTCTTTACTGTGTGAATTAATAAATCTAAATTCGAGTAAAATTTCAAAGAATTTTGAAGTTCCGAATCATCGATCATCCCTTCATCTCACCTTATAAAGTCCATTGCAAGTTACTTTACATTTATAATATATAGATAACAAGCCGAGTCAACCATGTGTTGTGTGTGGAGGTAAAGGACATGACGGCGAACCATATGAGACGGTGGAAGCACAAGTTCCATAGATTGAGATCACCGCACGTGCCATCTAAAAGGCATGTGCAAATGAAAAACTGTTGGTATGTCCGAACGATATACTTGTAGTATTCTGAAAAAAAATTAAAAAAAAATTGATCAGTTATCTATATACTCATAGACCCAATGATATCTATGAAAAAATCAGGGTGAAAATTCAGAAATACCTCTGTTCCAGTCAGTGATTTTTGTGGTTTAGAAGGGCTAATTTTATCGTTTCACTGTGCAATAAATCCAGAAATATTATCCATATCTCATAAAAAATTCAAAAATACTCCCAATCTTAAGTGTTGAAGATTTTCAATCTTTTAATAAAATAATAATTATACTATCACAAAATAAGTTTCAATCTGCATAAACAATGAAAATAACACAATAAAATCAGTACACATTTTATTCTGAAAAAAAATTAAAAAAAAATTGATCAGTTATCTATATACTCATAGACCCAATGATATCTATGAAAAAATCAGGGTGAAAATTCAGAAATACCTCTGTTCCAGTCAGTGATTTTTGTGGTTTAGAAGGGCTAATTTTATCGTTTCACTGTGCAATAAATCCAGAAATATTATCCATATCTCATAAAAAATTCAAAAATACTCCCAATCTTAAGTGTTGAAGATTTTCAATCTTTTAATAAAATAATAATTATACTATCACAAAATAAGTTTCAATCTGCATAAACAATGAAAATAACACAATAAAATCAGTACACATTTTATATTTTAATTAATTAGATAAATTTGTCATAGTCAACATCATCATTATTGAAGGACATGATGCCCCAGCAAGGTATCCCTCCCCTGAAAACAGTGGCCACTACATGAATCTTTTTTCTCAAACACAGGTCACATACCCTACAGAAGAGAGTAATGATGGGGGTGTTTGTCATATGATTTTAAATATCTTTAAAAGAATATATATTTTTTATATTGTAATATATCTTTAAATAAAAAATAATTTTAGAAAATAGTATAGCTTCAAATAGCTCGGGACAACCAAGGAGTAGCTTTGTTATAAACAGCACCATCATTCAACCATAGAAGTTTCCATCGATGCTCTCTCACACATCACATCACATCATTGATTGACAAGCATCATTATACATGTGGCAGCCCACATGCAAATTTAATTTGATTTTTTATAATCATTTGAATTCTACGTGTACATGACTGCATTTGCATTTTACACGTGTATTGAATTTGAAGGAAAATCCTTTTTTTCCCAGACTAACACGGCTGGGAAAATTAACACAATTTAAAATTAGTGGGGAAATTATTTTAGTTATAAATAGATTAATAATATATTTATCCCTTCCATTAAAAGACTCATAGTGTAAAGGATTAAAACATATCGAGATATGTTATTTTGAAAAGTTAAATTAATAAAATAATATTTTAAATAGTATAGATATGGTGTTTTTTTACCGATACTTCAGTGAAAAAGTTATTTAAAACTATATTTATTTATAAATTTAACTCAGTAAAATAAAATATATTTTTAAAGAAGTTCTTATAAAATAAAAATAAAATTTCTATTTTTAACTCTCTAGTTACTCTAAGAAACGATTATGCATAATGGTGAAAAAGACAGATGGCTCTTGGTAGTAACTAGCAAGTGACACCTAATACAGTCAACAAGTCATGACTGAATCCCCCACCTGGCCTCTATTCTTCTTTTGGGGAATAATTGAAAATTCAGATGAGATTATTTTTTAAATTATTTTTTATATTAATATATAAAAATATCCAGATTTTTTGTTTTAAATAAAAAATATAAATAATAAATTTTCAAATTATTTTAAAAATATTTTTGAAAATCAATTCAAAATATATGAATGAAAAATATTCGGACAGGTCTATCCTGAGCACTGACACAACTCACAAAACCTTGTCGGCCCGGTTCAGCTTACAAGAAAATCAGCACATACCGGATGGAAGAGCAGCACGGTATATATTTCAGAGAAGTGTTGATAGGAGTTGACAACTTACTGTATGATATTGTTTTTTTATTGAAGATATTCTCGAGCTAATTTCAACATTTATTATTTTTTTAAATGAATCGAAGAGGTGGGCTTGCTCATCTACTTGATGAATTTAAAAGAATTAAATAAATTCTTTTATGAACTAATTCTGAAACATCTTAAACTTAAAATATATATAAAAGAATTTGAATATACCTCTCACCTATGATCGACCATGTGTCATAAGCTCCGTTTCTTATTGTCACAGCAGAAATTGATATCAATTAAGTTAATTAAATTTATACTTGCAAATACACATCGAGTTATTGAATTTACTTTCTGCTCGTCTCCGAAAGTGTTTCCTCCCCCTCTTTTTGAGAATCTGCTAATTAAAGGGTTTCTTTCTTTATATATATATATATATATAAACAAATACAAGATGTGTTTTGGCTTACCCACGTTGTCTGCATTACAAATTGGTCTCTCAACTTGGAGGAGGCATTGAAGTTCAAGTGTAAATATATGTGCATGTCTCGGGTCCACGCAAAACCATCTTTTTAAGCGGTTACCCTTTTCACTTTTCTGCACTTTTACAAGCTCAGATTCCCATGAAGAAATCCTATCCAAATATGTCCTGAAAACTGAAATAAGTTTTCAATTTCGTTTATTTTCTTGACCTGGGTTTAAAATTAATTTTTTTTTAATTCAAGAAAATTATATTTAAAAAAAAAAAAATTATATGTACAAATGAATAAATAAAATCTCGATTATCTTATACTCTATATAAATTAAATATCTTAATTCGAATAAAAAACCTGTAGAATAGATTTTAAATTTTTTATAACCATACGAGAGGGGACTTTAAAATTAAGTTCCATAAGTTACAGTCACTTCTTTCATCGTGTTTAAGGTAACTTCGGTAGAATCCCGTCTGTAATCAATGCTTAAACATTGCGATGAATGAATTGTTTTCAACTATATATGTCACCTTTATATTGTTTATTAATTATATTATACTAAATTGATCGTTCTAACAACAATCAAGTATTTATATTTGACTTTACAATTACGAATGTAATGAAACTAAAGAACTTATGCTAGGTTCATATATTTAACCACACTAGACTATTCTCATTCAATTATTTGAATTCAAAAGTTATAGTTGATTTGTAAAATTTATGAGTAGTTTTTGTATTATTTTCTTAATATATATCATCCCAAATGAAAACTCTCTCTGTTTGAAAACTTGTATATAGAATAATTATATTATTTCAAAAATTTAAATATTAAATGAGACTTTATTAATGAATAATAAATTTTATATAAGCTTTTTGATGAGACATCACTAAATGGGTCCTCGAATTCAATAAACTAGCCAATTATATATTTTTAATCTGGATGATGCTGCGGTCGAATAACTTTCTTCTATCAAAATGGAGATCACACACAGCAATTATATATACGATCGACCACAACATGAGGGCAGATTTTTCCATGTTGGCTACCTGTAAGATCAACTTTATTAAAGTGCTCTTGTAATTAAGTTCGGCGCAATAAATTATATGATACGGCGTATAGATTATACCGATGGGAGAGCTCGGTCAAACAAAAGTATGGCTGGTTTTCAATTTCAGTGGACTTTTCTGAGAAAAGAGTGAAACTTCATAATCATGGACACCATGATGATCCATCTGATGACAATCTGAAAAATCACAGATGAAGGTACAAAAACAGTATATTACACCATAGCAGGACCACTTCTAAGAACGCGATCTGTTTTAAGATTAAAAAGAACATCATCAAATAAAGGAAAAGGTAATAGATATACTATACAATATGCTTACAGGGAGAGAGGGGAGGGGAGATGGAATCCTCTGTCAACTGTTGTTGTCTAATAGAACCAATGAGATGCAAGTGTGTTGTTGTCGGAGAAAAGAGTCTCTTTTTTACAAGTCCCAACCTTTAGTATGGACCCCCCCCCCCCCCTAACATGCAGCATCTCATCACGTGAATAACCCACGTGACCCTTCTGCTCGATCTCTTGTCTCTCTACAATCACTTGAATCCATCCCCATAACTCTAGTACTCAAATATTGTCTAATTTATGGTAATAAATCGATCCACTTCGTTATTCACCATAAAAAATCATAGCCGTTTCATGTATTAATGTGTCCATGATGTCCTTCTCTACATCCATCACAATCCTTTCACCTTCTTCTCGAAAAGCAATTTCATTTTGATCCTTCAATTGGGCCAAATCTTTGTCTATTAACCCATCGATGTCTTTGAGATCGTGACAATCAGCGCAAGGGAAGCTCCTTAGCTTTGCACATAACATTCGAACCAAATGCGACCCATTCATGTGATTAATTCGATCCTGCTGACTAAATGTGCCTAACCTTGTACTACTCCAAGGTTTCATGTTGATATATGGACGCAAAATGTCCACCAGAATTTCATCAACAAGATCGAACAACAATTTTCGATTGCTTCGACGGTCCAAGGTGGGATTATTCTCACAGGTGCTGGTAGCATAGCTAGGTGTGGTAAGATGCTCGAGGTAGTAAAAACTTGAAGGGTTTAAAGGATGAGAAGGAGAAAACCACCTCGTAAAAGACACAGGGGTATCCTTGTCTAGACCTGTACGTTTTAGTATTCTAGTAATGTACTCATATTCTTCTCCTGATGCTCCTCCATCTCCGGTGGGGATAATATTGGTGGCGACACCGTTATTATACATATCCTCATTGTTTCTATCTCGGGAATCGAGCCTACACGTCGCTTGTGCTTGTTTGTACGACTGGCTCGAACAACTAGATAACTGTGAGCTCCATTTCGATTCTTGAGCAACATTTGATACCTGTATTTACAACATAACGCATGCAAGAAAAACAAACTAATTATCTCCTTTGAAAAATAAGCAATATGTGTATATGAATATTATAACTAAAATTTTGGAAAAGGAACGGGAAAGTAGTCATGTAGCACCTGTTTTTGAGGGATTTTTGTAGCTGGAGGAGTAGGGTCTTTCTTGACTGGAAGGAGAGTTGGGAGAGACATGTTGAGGTCACTTGATAATGGGATTTTCTTGCATTTCTTGTCAGGAATGTTGGTTCTTGTAACTGATGTTGAAAGTACAAATGGATCTTCCTTGTTGGTTCTGATAATATCTGATGATTTAAGAGGTTTCTTGACCAGTCTTGATATTGGTGGTGAACCAAATTTTTCTCCAGTCACTTTCTTGCATTCCTTGAAAGGTCTCTGCTGATGCTGGTGATGACATTGATGCTGCAGGAGGACCTGAGTCAAATTTGGCTTCGTTGAAGGTTTGGTCTTTTTAGACAGAAGTAGTGATGGTTTTTGAGAATGAGAATTATTATTGTGGTCCGTGCAAGGTAGAGTTGTGATTGGCTTGTTTTTGGGTTCCAAGAATTTCAATCTTGGAGAGCAAGAACTTGTGGTCACAGAATGGTTGCCTGGACTATTACCCGTAACATCAACAATTTTTGTGCTACTTGGAGCTTTGGAGAGAAGTTTCTTGGACTTGTATGGACTAATAAGCTCAAGCTCTTGATCTCTTCTTCTTGTTTGCTCTCTATTTCTCTCTGTGTTTGTAATATCCAACCCAAATTTCCTGCCCACACTTTCTTTAACTTGCTTCACAATTTGCCTTGCATAGTGGCCTGGACTTCTGCTCTCTTCTTCAACTTTGACCTCTATTCTTTTCAAAGATGAGAGACGAGAGAGCACCAAATCTTCAATGACATTTTCTTTGTTGATTTGGAGTGACAATCGGTGCTCGACATCTGATCTTCTAGCTGACGATATTCTTGGTGTCTCAGGCAAAGAACGGGTGCCTGAAAAATCAGGGTCCAAACAACTTCGAGGGCTACTTCTTTTGCCATGGAGAGGACGTGCTTGTTGAGGTCTGCAATGTTGGTTATGAGAATGAGATTTTGGTGGAAGGTTTGGTGTGCCAAGAGTTGATGAAGAAGAATGGCTTGGCGAGTTGGAAAGATGATCAGGAAGAAGATCAAGCCCCATAAGTCTAGCTACCAAATTTGGTGTCTTGGTTCCTGGAGAAGAGCTGATCTCTGATGAAGATAAATCAGTTGGAACTCCTTTCGTTTTAATTTGAATACCAATCTGGGTTTTTCAAAAAGAAAATCACAATCTATATCATCATTATTGTAATCATTACTAACTTTACCAAATACAAATTCTTAGGAAAAGAAAAGGGTGATAAAGCTCCTAGAGACAGAAAGTTTTTGAAAAACAAAACTCCTGGTGGCTAGCTAGCTAAGTAACATAATAAAACTTACAGGGATATTGAATTTTTCTTCTTTTGATGACGGCAATGGAGGCTCCTCTTCCAATTCCAAGCTATTCCTTGGTGCTTCAACACCTAAAAAAAGAAACTAAATTACTCAAAGTTTCTCGGAAAACAAGGAAAGACAAAAAGAAATGGTAAAATTAAAGAGCTACGTGCCTCTTGAGATAGGAGGATCCTGTACAGGAAGGAAAGAGCTGGGCTGAAGAACGTTAGAAGACTGTTGTTGATGGTTTAAAGGAAACCGATGTAAAGCAAATAGCTGAAACACAGCACACGCACAACCAGTAGATAAACTACCGGTATCTTTCTCTCCCTCTCTCCGACCTACACCGCCACCATCTTCTTTCTTGGAGGTTTTACCACCACCGCAAAAAGACCAATATTCCTTTCCCATGTCCAGTAATCGTTCTGCTTTTGCTCTGAATGTACACAAGAAACAAAGATATGGGTGGGTTGGTCTACAAAACAAGAAGATGATGGTGGTGATGGTGACAAGAAGTGGGAGTGGGAGTTATAGATGAGCGAGAGGGAGGGAGAGGAGCCTGAAATGTTTACAGGTGGCAGATTGAACTTTGAAGTAGCGGCGGATCCATGAAGCATATAACAAATCAAGTACAAGTACAACTTTTGATTCTAGTTAATTGTATTTTATTTAGTCCCTCTACTTTTAAACATTTTCATACTGTAGTCCCGCTTCATTTTTCTACTTCTTGAACCTTAAGAAATAAATCATAAGCCCTTGATTTGGAGTTGACTAGAAGGTGTGGTTTTGATAAAAAAAAAAAAAACATTAACTCAAGTTGTCCTAATTAATGATCCATGAATTTTACCTTATGATGATGACCTAAGCTTTTTAGGTGTCGGAATTTGTGCCAGTCAGACATCCATGATGATAAATTTTTTATTGGTAAAAATATTTTTTCTCTTACAAACAAATGTTTATTTATTTATTTAATTATTTATCAGAAGAGTTAATATTTGTTATTTGTATAGAAGAAATACATTTATTTTATATGTATCGAAAATTTAATCACCGTAGCAGAAATATTAAATTTCACGTATTCCAAACTCTAATCTATAATATGCACCTGACATTCATATACAAGTATTCTGAAGGTGCTTTCATTTTTTTATGTCACGTCGTGCTCTTTCTTTTTCTATTTTCTGGGAAGATCCACCGAAGCATCAAAGGCGAACGGGGCGCCCAGGCCAGGACGTGAACAATCGTGAAATGCAAGGATGAGTTGTTTGACAATCCATTTTGATTTAGGAATTTAAAGGGCAACAAAAATGGTGTGTTTGTGGGTTTTGAAGTGTGTGTGTATATATATATATATTTTCTGTCTGTCTGTCTTGTTGTTTATCTTGGCACAACCAGTCCCAAGTTTACCAGACAATCTCTCTCTCTCTCTAACTTTCATTGGGAATAGAGATTGTTAACACATGCAAGAAGATGACGATATGGCCACGCACCTCCCTCTCTCTCTGGGTGTCTCTGGGCAGCTCTCTTTACAAAGGGATTCCCATTACAGTACCCCCTCTGATGTTTTAAATATGCTCCATGAAAGGTGGTTGAATGGGGATCTGCAAAATGACCATTGAGTGACTGCTCGTTTGAAATTGTATTTCATTTTGAAAGATTTTTTTAAAAAAAATAAATTATTTTTAATATCAATGCTTTAAAATAATTTAAAAATATTATTTTTTTTTAAAATATTTTTGAAATACAGTTTCAAATAGATATTTTATCTTATTACTAATAATATTTAAATAACTTTTTATTTTATTAAAAATAACAATTTATTCATTTTGAATTTATATACAATTTCTACACATCTATCCAACATTTTATATTTTAAAGTCTTTTTTTTGTATCTTTGACATTCTATGCATTAATAATTAACCTTTAAAATCATGAAAAAAATTAATGAAAACCAACATGGTTTGATTAAAATGATCTATTCCGTAATCACAAAACTCACGAAAAAAATTAAATTGAATCTCAATGTGTACACAAATAAATTATATAATATCCATATTTATAATGGATGATGCAACATAAAAATAGAGAAAATACATCGATTATATTTATTGCAAAATAATTAAACTAATCCCTTGAATTTATCTAATAAATCAATCCCAAGATTTGTCTTAATGATTTTTGTTGATTCTTGTGTGAAAAGTCAACATACTTGACAACACTTCGATACCTACAATTTATATGCCAATTCGTTTGCGAGTATGCCTATCCATTTCAGTCATGTTAGTTTCCGAGATTATCCGACTAATGGCTCCCTTAAAACTTGTAGTCAAATATGTATAGGCTGTTAAACATCCTGGTTTTATATCTCGATCACAAGGAGATTTAATACAGATTGACCCAAAAGTTTTTTTTTATAAAAATATATAAAAATGAAATTGCTTTTATAAAAAATAAAAGAAATTAACGAGTTAATGATCAAATTTTGACTAAATCAAGTTAGAGTCATTGAATTGATCTAAGTTTTTTTTACTGAGTAAGCCGTGCTTCTTCTGTTTTTTTTTTTAATTTTTTCAACATAGACTAGTTCAGGATCTCATTGATCGGATTTTGGATCGACCTATCATGCTGATCCAAAATTTATAATAATAGTGAACATGTGTTTATAATTTTATAATATATTAAGATATTAAGAGTCTTAATCATATTTTTAAAAATAAATTTCATATTTCTTTTTTTTTTGGATAACCAGGGTATCTGGACCAACTTACGTGCATCACAACTAATCACCGGACTCACTGAACATCTTGCAAACCCAGTGAGCATGTAAAACATCGCAGGGATGACAGACATACATGGTAGAACTTGAATCTTTGTATAGATTGAAGGAATAAGTACCTTCAACTGCCAAGTCAAAACCTCACTTTCAAATTTGATATAGCTATTGAGATAGTAAATATTATCAATACCAATAAAACTATAGCTCATTAGCATAATTTTCAACTTGATAGCAATTAACAAGCGTGGCCCGTCATTCTCGATCCTATTTTCTTATCTTGGATTGGTTGATCGATGGGTCAACTTTATCGTTTCCTTAACAGTTTTATTGATTAAAAAAAAACCCTAATTGTGCTTCGAGAGTGGATTCGCATGAATTTGGGATCAAACATTATTCCTACCACTTATTTTAGTATTTACATCTCATTACCACCTTTGAAAGCTAGTTGCATATTTTCATCCTTGTACCTCGGCAAAAAACGCTGTTCATCATGTTGCAACATTGTCATGTGTTACGCAGTATGCTGTACCAGAAAGTCAGGAATCATTTTGCACATTTTAGTGTGTAAGCCAATACAATTAGGTTGAACGAAGTACAGATCATTCTTCACTAAAAGTTAAATAATAATTTAGAGAAAACTTGAGTGATAAATCCCAAAAAAATTGTACAGGTGATATGATTAAAATGTTCATACGATTTTTTTTAAGAAAAAGTGTTTTTGAATTGTGGGGGACCGAACATTTGCAGATCATGTGGATCGGAAGGCTAGTTCTTGGACAGATTGGCCATGTCCTTGATCAGGAACTGTGAACTGTTCAATAAAAATGCTACTTCACTGAGGTTAGGGTTTATCAATCTGTAAGGGCTCTATACGTACGTAGGACCACAAAATTATGCCTTCAAATTATTTCTGTTCTTGCTTTGATGTGCTACTACTCACCAGCTTGTTATGATTCATGTCCTGGCTGGGGAAATCGATTACAATGTGTCCTTTTGCTTTGATGTGGTGAGAAAGAGTTGATGAAAAAGGAAATTTCTCTTCTTATTAAAAATGCCAACAGATAATTTTGTTTGGTTTTAGATTAGTTAATTATTTTCCAAACTTTTTTGTTGAGCTGCAATTATGAATTTATTATTTAGTAAGGAGGAAAACAAAAAAATAAAATGCTAAGATAAATCATTTGCTGGTGTTCTTGGAGATACTTGAATTCATTTGATTATTCTCTTCCCTCCAAGAACCCTAGTTGAGCTTCAAAAAGCGGTTTAAATCTGATTAACATACCATTATTTTGAATTTTATAGATGTTAATTAATAAACATCACATCATTCAAAAATCCCATAATTAAAAAAAGAAGACCTGTAATCAAAGTGGTCCATACCAGTGATAATTGACAGAAAGATGGACAGAAAACAAGAGCTAATTAAACCCTATGTGCAATCCAAGGACCGACCATTGAACTTCATGACCCTAAGTATCAATAATAATAGAAAAATATTACGCACTGTTGTTGATGAAGCCTGAAAACTTCATATATATTGGATTATATTTTTCACGGCCGTGTATTGGATTAACGAGGCATAACCTGGTTGATAGGCTGACAGGATAACAGGACTTAACTGCTAGTTGATGAGGTGACTTAATTCCACGCTTTCTGGCAAAAATAATTTATTCTCAGAAACTTAAGTTGGTAAATATTCATTGCTGCGAAAATTAATACTCAGCAACATAACCATATGATGTGCACTGAGATTTGGTATTCCATAAATGAATGCATGAATCAGGACATCTAAACAGCTACATATGTTAGTTTAGTGCTTCACCAAAAAAGAGTTATAGCATTGCAAGGACCATAATCTGAAGCTGAATTAATTAGGATTATATTCAACGCATTTATTTTACTTCATTTATGTGACAGAAAGTGATTAATATTGGTAGGTAAGTCATCTCTGCTGGATTGGTGGTGGATTCATGACCTCCTACAGTCGACAGGAGTGTTTTAATGGGATGAATGCAAAGTATGATGAACATGTGAATTCTTGACCCCATATTTATTGTCTGCCTGATTCCAGTATAACTTTGTACATTTTTCTGCGTTGTTAACTGGTGTTAAACTAAGATGATTGTTTGAGAGTATGGTTGTAGTTGAAAGTTTTTTTCAATCCGAAAATATATTAAAATAATATATTTATTATTTTTTAAAAATCATTTTTGCTATCAACATCAAAATAATCTAAAAATACAAAAAATTATTAATTTAAAATAAAAAATTTTGACCCGGTCAAGTTTGAAGCGAGTTTGATCGCATCAATCATGTTACTAAAAATCCAATTGAGTTAATGTCTTATATGAATCAATTAAAAACTCAGTCCAAATTTTATTTTCATGTTCTAAATTTCATGAACGATCCCTTGTAATCAAGCTAGGTTTAACTACTCTAATTTTTTTTGCATTCACATCTTAGTCAAGTTCTAATGATAAGTATTTAGGGAACCACTATTTCCCTACTCAGCTCTATAATGGAAAATAGGAGTATACAAGATTGATCGGGTTGACTAGATTTCAAAAACTCTAACTTGCTACCCGACCCGTGATATTTATTTGCTAGATCTTTTGATTTGCTATTATTTATAATATCTATAATACTGATTTTAATGGGTTAGGTCCGATTAGGCAGTGTGAATATTAGATATGTCGATATATTTTTAACCTCGCTGAATGGGGATAGCAAAGATCGAGACTAGCTTTTATTTCAGCTTCTAATTATTCAAGGGTGCAGTTTTTCTTAATAGAAAAGAAGAAAAGTGCTTCGTTGTCTCATCAAAACTAGGACTGTGTAACTGGCTTTTACTGTGGGAGGTGAGTACAAACGTTAGTTTCGAAACATAATGAGGACGTTTGGCTTCTAATCAATATAAACAGAGCAGAAGAATTCTTTGACTTTTTTCATTAGGGCAGGACAAGTTTGGTGTGATCAGTTGCAAGTTTAAATTTCAAATCAGAAGCTGCTTGCTTTGTGGTACGTGACATTGAAATTCCATGCACTTTGCACTATTTCCTGACCAACAAAGATCATAGAAAGCAAAATGTCCATGCTGCTGGTTAAACCATTTGTAATGTTCAGCCAGCAGCATATCGGATTAGCCACATGATTATGTTTAACAATTTATAGGAAATGGCATTTTGAAAGTTTGAATTTGAAACAGTATCAGTTCTTGTACTACGAAGAACAAAAATGGAGTAACAGATTTGCAGATTATGACTCCATGTACAGACGAATCGATGAATCAAGTCTTGTGCTGTACAAACACATGAAAGGAATATCAATAACATCCATGGAAGAAGCAGATACAGACATTGACGTATCAAGCATCGTGAACACTTCTCCCGAGATCAGTTAGGTCACAGTTACGGGCTAAAAGCCCGTTTGTCTGTGCAGTGCTCAACAAAAATAGACCAAGCCTAAGTTCAAGAAGACCCGGGCGCCTGATTTCACCTGGAAACATGCCATTATTTTTGTAGCAGTAACATTTACGAGATTCAGAGTACTGTATGTTTGTTCTAGCTCGTACTCTGTAATTACAAGAAACTCTAAGCACTGTGGGAGAATCACTATGGCAAAAACACTGTTCATGGTTTCACATTTTACTATGGACTCATTATTCAGGTTTTTAGTGTTTTCCATTTTGGTCCTCAAACTTATTTTCTGGGTGATCTCATCCCTATGTGCCTAGATTGAAGGACAATTCCTTCAAATACCACTTCCATCTCAACAAACTATATACAAGTGAAAGGTTACATGGGGCAGAAAATACAACCCAACATGTAAAGGGAAAAGGAGTTTTAAAGTTTCAGTTCACAGCTCTGGCTTGTTGAAAAGTGAAGAGAAGACAGGTTCCTGAACCGTACTCCATTGAGTGATGAGTTGATGGCAAGGGTTAAGTGGCAGTGTGAGCTTCAAAACGTCCGATGGCATTTTCTGTATCAACAAGGTACGTAGCCAATCGAATAAATACAGTAGGAAAGATCAACCAGCGTATATGGAACGAATTGCATGCTTGGTGGAGCAAAAGAGAGGTGCTCGCAGTTTCAGTATAGGAGAATATGAAATGTTTGCTTCCAAATTCTACCATCGACATCAAATTCTGTCCCATTTCAGTCGGTTCGTTAATTAAGAAATCATCTCACCTAGAATTTAAGTTATTAGATGAGTCTTAAAAATATAACTTATATTATATTTTAATATATTTTTTCAAGTAAAAATTTTTAAACTTAAAACTTACACAGACTCATATTATTTTGTGTCTAATTTTTCATTATATAAAATAAGAGTGATGAGATTCAAACTAGTAATTGTTAGGTTAATAAAAATTAATATCATATTAAAAATCATTTCAACTAAAATCTGAAGTTATTTCATAAAATCTCAAAATATAGTTTATATTATTTTTTAAAATAATTTATAATTTGAGTAAATCCTCAGCCCCTGGGGAACAGTCCCAATTCGGGTCCCCCTTCCTTGAAAATGGACTTGAGGCATTCTCAGCGACTCCAGCACCAGTTGCTGCTGAGAAAACCGTATGATTATCTTTTTTTAATTAACTAAAAAACTGAATTATTATCAATTAAACGAACTCTGAATTACCATCTACGGATCACGTTATTTCCTAGTTCTCGACGATGTTCATATCGATTTAATGCAGTTTTTCATATTTATTTTTAATTATTTTAGTGAAATGTTAATAACGTGATTGTATCGTGGTAGTTGTGACATGACTATCACGTGATGATGATGATAGTAATAATTATTATTTTATTAGAAAATAATAATAATAATAATAAAATTAAATAATTATTTCCGACGTTATATAAATTTTAAATATACTAATAAAAGTTTTATAGCTAATAATAAATGTGAATATTAAAATAGAAGAAGGCAGTAGATGCCTTCTATCAAAAAACTTTTTTTAAAAAAATATAAATGAAAAATATTGTTTTAGTTATTGTTTTGAAATCTATATTAGTATCATGAATTGGCTGGAATTAAAAGAAAAAAATCATCTAATCCAATTAAAAAATCAAGTTAATCGCCCCCACAACGTGATTATGTTTACAACTTTTAGTAAAAACTTGATCTTTCTATAATAATCTCTAGATCATCACTAATAATGCATATTCCTTCATTCTTTGTATAAACACGCAGTTGATGTAAACCTTTCAGAATGTTCGAGGTAAAACAGTGATAACAAGCATGGCGGGGGAAGAAAGTTGTCTCCCTTGAGGCTATAGCTGTGTGCAAGTCAACTCGAGCACGGCTAGCAAGTCAAGAAACGTCAGCACACTTGAGATCTGATCATGTTGAAACTAGATTTGAGATCATCGATTACAATGCTGGATGGGATTGATTATTACAACCTTTGATGATCATGAGCATGAAAGAGAGGTACAGCAAGCGGGAAAACATAAGTACTGTGCAAAGATTTCAATCTACGGCAACTTAACACAAGAAAGAACATCTGGGTTGATTTATGTCTGTGCTTTTCATCCTGGAGAGACTTTCCCCAAAAGTTTCAGGACGGTTTCTTTGGTAGGTAGTGCAGGGATTGCACCTCTCTCTGTCACTGTGACAGCGCCGCAGGCATTTGCAAACAAAAGAGCTTCCCTTAATAGCTTCTCATCCTGCATGAAAGGAGGGAGGGGAAAATGTTCGGTTAGGATTTACTATAATGACAGATGGATTCCACACTAATGGCGTCGTGAAATTCTATTATGTTTTGTAGAAAAGGAACATTTTGACTACAAGGTTGTATGAAATATATAGGAAGTTGTGTTGATACAGAGATTTAAAATTATCAATGGGATAAAAAGATTGAGCCATTCTGATACTGTATGCAACTATATTTACCTCGAATAGATTTAGGTTAGAAGCTAGGTTGCTCAAAATCCCACCAACAAACGCATCGCCTGCACCAGTCGTGTCAACAGCCTTCACCTTGACACCAGGAACACGGCCTTTAAACTCCTGAATGGTTTACAGTTGGTATCAATTTCCCGGGCCACGTTGAAATATCAGATCACAAAGTATGTTAAAATAACCATCTACAAGCAGCACTGCGGTGATACTTCCGTTTATGACAGCAGATTTTCAAACTTTTTGAAGTCTACCCCGCACATAAACCACCTCGACCTATAAGTAACTTTGTATGAGATACACCTAGCTACACATTCAGAAGGATCCACTCATCCATTCCGATCATTTGTTGTGCAAGGTTCTGACTTGAGTAATTGCATATTGTCATTATTGAAGAAATTCAGCAAAATAATTCTCTATAACATCGTTGACTGATCCTTCTCGAGAGTATATAGCAAAGATTGGAATAGAATATCATCTATCCAATTCCATAATTCAAATTATGCCAAGTTATTTAAGTACAATGACCATAAAAACTAAAAGTTTACTTTTTCTACCAAAGGCTTTGTTAGCCAAGGTCCTTAGCTAACATCAACTAACATCCCAACAACAGGAAAAACCAGAGAGGGAGAGAGAAGATCAGTTTAGCAGAAAGCCGCTTCTAAAACACTAAGGGGACATTTTTGGAGTTTAGCTGGGATATAGTTGTGGATAGATTAGAAATAGATCCTGTCTCTAGTTTGATGATCAATGGTCAACACGAAGGTTTATATTTATATACACGTGACAATAATCTGTAAGGCTACCTTGGTGTAATACCGGCAACCCTCTGCCCCTTCAGTTACAATCAGAAGCTTCAGATTGGGATGAAAAAGCTTGTCCAAGACCACTTTATCATCAGTATGATCATCACATCCAGTCAAGAATGTAATTTCTTCCTCACTTACCTGCAATTTTATATAATCAACCCAATGAGTTCCAAATATATTACCATGAAAGATACGCAATTGTTTCACTTCAGAACAATAGAATTGAGCTAGTGTATATGTGCTCATGCCACAGTAGGTTTCAACTACACCTTAATAACATCAGCTTGATCCCATATGCTCATTATGCCTTCCCTAGCAGCCTCTTCTGATGGCCATAATGCCAATCTCAAGTTTGGATCGTAAGAAAGGATGCTGCCAGACTTTTTTGCAATTCTCATCGCTGCAATATGGCTTGATCTGCAAGGTTCTGAAATCAAACTAATTGATCCATAATGAAAGATCCTGGCCTGCAATCAATTCAATTTTGGATGTGAAAATTTTTCAAATGGATATCTGCCAGAATTTGAAAATCTTGTGGAATACGTCCTAACATGCTACCTATTTCTTACTAAAACCAAGAGGAAAAAATAGACCTGCTCAAGGAGGTTTATATCTAACTCTGATTCTTGAAGAAGCATGTCTGCACTTGGATGACGGAAAAATAAGAATTCACGCTCACCATCATCTCTGAGCGTAATAAATGCCAGGGCAGTTCTTGCAGTAGAATCAAATCGCACACCAGAATTATCCACTTTGTTTTGTTTCAAAATGTCAGACAGCATGTACCCAAAATCATCATCACCAAGCTGAGAAAATATGCCTCAAAAATCGAAATTAGAGCTATGGCTAGATAAAAAAGCATGGATTCATGGACACCAAATTCATTCGCAACATTAATTAAACAGGAGACTGATCCTGCAACGTATAGTTTACTGTGAAATTACAAAATACCATTTGGCCAAATGTTTAACAAAATTCCAATCGAAATGAAATCTTTAGGATAAATCATTGCAATTGCAGTTTAAGTTCATTTACTCGATGCATTAAACACCAAATGAAAATAATTAACCATGTTTGGCGTGTGCAACAATAAGTCATTCCATAAATAAGTAGCCCAGAACCATATCCAAATGCACCTTGCCAATAAAAGCTGATGAACCACCTAGTCTTGATATACCAACAGCCACATTAGCAGGAGCACCACCAGGAGCCTTCTTGAAAGTAGATGCTTCTGCCAGTGAAACCCCACCAACTGTTGGTACAAAGTCAATCAACATTTCCCCGAAACAAACAACTAGCAAGTCATTCGCTCCTTCCTTCATTTTCGATGATTGGTTACTAGAATCACCTACAGATTTCAGTTGCTTGATATCAGTACAATCTGCACGTAAATAACTACAAAAACACTCACCAAATTGGAGTCAATAAAAAAACTATGCCTCCCTTTGTCATTCCCAAGACAAAAAAAAATCTCTTTAAATCAGATTCAGATTGAAAAACAATTCAGATAACTGTGAATTAACACAAATTTCCAATCTTGATCAGATAACCAATCCTATCTTTTTCAGGGTTGGTCCACCAGAAGAGCTTTAAAATAGTATACAGTCACTTCATTGTACAAGGTAAGAAAAACGTTCTACAGGACTCAAACAGAGACAACAGACCAATGAGGCATAAAGAAAGATCTTTGGAAGAAAAAAAAAGAAAGAAAAACAAGGTCAAGAATCACACAGTCACAAAATAAAAGGAAAAACACTAAACCAGCTCAAAGCCAGATAAGAAATCACTGAAAAGAATATCAAAACATAGAAACAATAAACATAGCATTGATCAATCAAGAAAGCAACAACTTTAAAAGAAATGAAACAGAGTAGACTTGCATGGGACGTAATCCTCGGCCATTTTACAAGCGTTAAAAGAAAGATTCAAGAGAGAGGAGGAGGAAGAGGAAGTTTGGTGCAGTGTTGGTGTCTTATATAGAACAGGAGAGGAGTTATAGAAGGAGGAGATGACGGAGGTTGCTTCGTTGTAGACTCTACACTATACTGAAAGATCGTTCTTAGTGATAGGTTGACAAAGAGAGCTGCAAACTAATTATTTATTCCTCTCGTTTCTTTTCTTTTCTTAAGAAAAAAATTGGCTTTTAATTATCACTTCCCCACCATTTTATTTTATCTCGCTCTCTTCTTTGATGTTAACATTAACATTATTGTTTAATTTTTTTAATAAATAATAAATTAGTCCCTCTAGTTTTAAAAAATAAATTAAATAGTCCTTCTATCTTTAAAAATAATAAATCATAACATGTTATTGTTAATTATAATTGGAAAGCGACATATATATTGTTTTTTTTATGATTTGGATTTGGATTAACTGTTGGTATTTTATGATGCAGTAAATCATGTCATTTTGAATTCAATGATTTTAAAAAATATCATATGATATAATAAAAAAAAGAATTTGGTGAAAACAAAATAGGATCTAAATAATATTTCTTTTTTAAAATAAAACATAATCCAGTCTAGATTGCAGGTGTTTGAGGGCTGGTAAATAATATTATTAAATGTGCATGCATCTTTAGATGATGAGGCAACCTTTGAATCATCACAGCACAGCACAAATAGCTGGGAAGTATCGACGATGGATTTTGCGATTTCATAGACTAAAGAATTGCAGCGTTTTTGTCTTTTGACCTCCGCCAATGGCTCACAGAAAGAATATCTGGCCGGCCGCAAGCATTTTTTTACGAGAAATTTTAATTATAGCATTTGGAAATAGCTATTTATACTTATTATTTCTGAGAAACGAAATTGACATTGAAAATGACAGAAATAAGAAAAAGTATTTCTCAGTTTGTCTATTTATTTTTGTCGTCTATCTATCAAAATGAGCCTGAAAAACTACTATTTACAATTAGCACCGTAATTTTTTTATTTTTTATATTTCTGATCAAATCTTGCTTTCAAAATTGATTTATTCTTGTACATATGTTGAAAATATGCTAAATTAATTTGTTTTTAGGATACTGAAATTGGGATTCTCGTATTGCCTTCACCATTTGATTTATGGCAATTTATTGAAAATTGATGTGCTTCGCCTCGATTATTACCGTAGGGATCTGTCCGAATAGGTAGAGGGTTGACTATATATATATATATATATATATATATATATATCGATCGTTGTCTTCCTCCCTGGTGCTGGATGATTCGAGAGGTGTGACTGTTTTAGCAAGAAAGGCATGGTTTCATCAAATTTGTTTGTATTATGTGTAGCATATATACATGATCAAAACTAATAAAACATGAAAATTATAAGCAAGTGCGATTTTTAAATTATAAAACGACAGATATTTTCCCATAAAAAAAAAAAATCTTCTACAAATCCTAACGAGCCAGACATAGGAAAGTATGTAAATTTGAAAGTTTCTCAGCCGTGTGACACATGATGATGTCGTTGTTTCTTGGGTTTTTGATCGAAAGTACTAACGACCCAAATCGGAGTGAACCGTCGGATATTCAAAACTGAAAGGAAAATCTAAATGCAACACTTAAAAAAATATATATTTTTGGATAGAGTAACCTTCATATATCGGAAAACATATTTTATTTCTATTTATTTTAGAATTTTATATATATATATTAATTTAAACTCGACATCTATTATATAAATGATAGACGTTCTGCCATATCCCACCATGTTTTTTGTTGGGCTCAATAAAAAGAGCTAATTCATAAAACAGTAATCTCCATCAATTCGCTGCTGTAATGGATGCCAGCCCGAGTCCTTGCAATTGCAGTGTTGCTTTCTTCATCCTTCAATCTTTGCCCCAGACGAGGTCAAAAGATTGCTTGAACCTCGAAGAAATTCTTTTCTCCAGTTGAATGGTTCTTCATCTTCTTCTTCTTCTTTGAACATTATTCGTCTGATTCTTTTCCATGCACTTTCTCTACGTGAATCAATTGTTAAATATTAAACCAAGCAACTAGTCAAGTAGGGTACTCAAATACACATTCCGATTACATCTCTTGAACTTCTGGCCTCACAAGACTCTTAATTTGAAGTCTTTCAGCAGCTTCCATAGTAGCCCGATTACTTCTTCTATTTCATCTGATGAAGGTTTAATTTTTCACAAGGATTTGTTCCAAGCATGGCTAGATAGTCGAAACTTTTCCTTGTAATAGAGATGAATATTTTATTTAGAAAAAATATAAATCAAAGAGGGAGAGAACACCTCTATCTACTTGTAAGAGTTTACACTAGAAGCATGTTTATTTTATATTATTTTTGTCTTCAAATAGTAGCTAATTATGTACTAACAACAAGGTGCTGAGGAAATGCTTTTACACAGCTTTAATAATAGCATTCAGTACATTTAGCCAAATTTCAAACAGTATTTCAATATTACATCCCTAGATACATGTTTATACGTTGCTTTAATTAGAATAAATACTAAAATGTCATGAATTACTTGAGCTGATTTAGCACATTCATGTTCATCAACAACTTGTAAATGTTGAAGGATGTATTTTACTTCATGAGAACCATCTTGGAATAGGGTTTCTCTTTCCGGGAATGATAGTCCTGGCATCGAAGGCTTGTTCTTGGTAAACAAATTGATGGTACCTGTTGGGGAAGAAACATATTTGTACACAAAAAAAATGTTAAAGATTAAGCGAACAAAAAAGTTACTTCTATCATGCTCAAGTTCATTTTTGCACACAAGAATTTCATTGATAATCAAAATTAATTCTAAGTCAGGATTACTTTCTTTAATGCTGTGATCTCAAGAGTGATTATAGTGTTCTCGGCTCAAATCTAATCGTTAAATTAACAAATAAACTTCCACCATCTATTCCTTAACCAATGTAATTAAGGACGGGTTAAATTAAAGTCCTAAATGAACATATTCATCCACATGCTACAAGCACTTGTCATAAGGATTAGAGTTTTATTTTATTTTGTGAAATTAAGACTTTTATTCTCTAGATATTAATTAATGAACATATATCAACCATGGAACTGGTTGCCTAGCTAGAGAAATCGAAATCTATATATATATATATATGCATGGTTATTAAGTGTCCGTTTCAAAATGCTGACGCATTTGCCGCGGCCGGCGTTACCAAAATGGCCCCAAGTTCCAGTTCATAATTCACTACTAAGTTTTCAAGAGGAAGAAGAGAGAGGCATACCCCATCTGTAAAATGGGTTGAGAATGAGAATGATTATTTCCATCTTCCTTGCTAGGGTCTCCTACACCTTGAATAACTGGGAGACGCAGAACTTCCTCTAGCTGAAATTCCATAAACCAACAGAAAACTTAATCCCCTCCAAATGTATGAGGAAAATAAACAGCTTTTAAGTTGGATTACTCATGTGAGATGTATATATGTGCAAGGTCGAGAAAGAAAAATACCTTAGCCTTGAGCTGTCTGTTTTCCTCTTCAAGTTCTTGTTCCTGCATGACAAGAAAGATGATCAAATTTTGCAGCAATGATTCTATTTTCAGTCCACCACAGCTTGACCAAGTCTTTAGCCACCATGTCAATCATTCATATTAAACATTGACCAAATCTTTAGCCACCATGTCAATCATTCATATTAAACATTCTCTACGATTTGATTGGGACATTCCCCCAAAGAGTCTGGAGCCGGGGTGAGAAATATGCAAAGAGTACTATTAAGGCTGCCATAGATGTAGCAGTTGATGAAAGCAATGCAATCTTACCTTTTTGCGTAACTCCTCCATTCTATCAAACATCAGTTGTGTCTGCATTGATGAGAAGAAATCGAGGATTATTACGGTCATCTTCGTCAGTTTTACCCTTCGTTTATTAATTATTATATAGAATAGCTAGCTCCAAAAGGCCAGAAAGGAGATTGAAAGGGAACAATATAGGCCACTCTGCAGCAGTTGACTTAAAAACCAACATTATTATACAGAAACACCAAACGTAGAAAAAAATGCTGACTACTATCAAAACCTAAATTAAAAGAAAGAATATGTAACCCTAATTACCTAAAAGTGAACTACAAAGATAAGTAGAAAACAATACACAACGGCCACATCACTGAAACAAAAGCCAGCCACAAAAACAAATCTGTTGAAGGGACATGTTCATGTTTCTTTGCTGTGACATATATAGAAATATAAAATAAATATATTTTTAAGAAAGATTTACAGTCAATTTTAATTTTTTTCAAAATAAAATATATAAAAGTATATGTATTATATATCTCCCCTATTTCAATCTATCTCCAAATGACTACATGATAATTCTAACATTTCAATAGCTCTCATCAATCTGAAGAGTATTTTGGTGCAAAATACTAACAAGTACCTAAGATGGAAGAGCTTTGTAATGGTTTGAAGAAAGTATAGTCATCAAACTCGTATTGCCTTACCAAAATTGACTTGAAACCCGGGTCATGAAGGCTCTTTTACCAAATTTGAAGTAGATAAAAATCAAGCCTCTAATTGGCCTGATGAATTTCGTTTGACTTGGCAAATCCTTAAAAAGACCTGATTTTTTTTATATGACTATTTTTTTCTTCTAACAATCTAAAATCTTTAATCTTTATTGATAGATGTATTTTTTTTATAAACGCTTTCATAGCTTGCCCATAACTTTTTTTAATAAGACTAAAAGTTAAAGGAATGAATAGTTAGGTTCATGTGTTTTCTTGAAGTATTTCCATGAACATCTCCATGGAATAAAAAAAGGGGATAAAAATAGTGGTTTTAGTAAAAAGAGGTGCAAAACAAAGGGTTAGGTCATGAAAGCATAAGTAGTCTCATGTGCAAGGAGTTAATCAGGTTTTTTTCTTGCTCAACTAAATTTGATACACGTAAGCACACCATCTTTTTTATTGATTACTAATTTATATCAAAGTTCACCATATAAACACTAGAATTAGCTTCTTTTTTAATGTGAGATTGGAAGTTTATTGGTATATATAATGTATGTTCATGAGAATAAAAGTTGTGTTTTTTTCAATATAAATAAAAAATTGGTTTAAATACTTCAACTTAAAAGGAGAAGATAATATTGTTCTAATATGGGATAAAAAATATTTTGAAATAATCTTTTAAACTTTATTGTCTATAACATGTATAGTCTACATTCACACAAATAGTTTCTTAATTTTTTTTATGTGGAATATAAAAACTTCAAAAAAAAATATTAATGTTTCTAGGTCGACCTAAGTCAACCCGTGTGACCTGGGATCCGATCTTTAGTCGGGTCAACCCATGCTTAGGTATAATAATTATTATATAAAGTGAGTCCAACCCCTATGACTTGAGAAAAAAGCTTGAGGATTTTTTAACAAGAGGTGAACAATTCATATAAAAATTGTATCATTTTTTAGCCAATCAATTCACACTGGTTTTAAAATTATAACTGGTAAGAAATTATATAACTCTTTGAGTTTGACCATTATACATGTGTAAATGTATGTACCTTCCTTTCCCTTGCTTGTGAAAGAGTTTTGTCAAGTTGTTTCTCAATCTTCTCCAACTCTTTAAATGCAAGTGGTTCAAGATCTTCTCCAAGAAAATTCCTGAAAAAAGAAACATATATCACTTTTTTAATTTATTAATATGTTTAAAAAGAGAATGATATTTATTATCTATATAAAATGGCATAACTCGAACTTGTGACCTTATTCTATCTCTTCTTTCTTTATCTAATACAAAGCTCAAGGGATATAAAAAGGCCTCCAATTCAATCAAAACTCACTTAGAAATATTTACTTTCCTACTAACTTTAGAAATGAGATCTTATCGACCATTAATGATTTTTAGTCGTATTTAAAAAAATATATTTTATTTAGAAAATATTAGAAAATGAGATTACCTTTGATAGCGTTGAAGAGTCTCACATTTTGCTCTTAACTTGGATATCTCTTGGTATAAGGTCTGGAATTGACCATCAAAAGAAGAACATATTAATGCATTTAAAAAATATTGCAAAAAAAAAAAAAAGAATTAAGTTCATGAGCAAGAAATCTGATTCATTCAGATAGGAAATAGGAATTATCAAATTAGTTAAGGATTAAGATAAAACTACTAAAACAAACCTGTGACCCTTCCTCAAGAATGTTGGTGTCTTGTGTGTTGAAGCAAAATTGTCGATATCGCTGAAGGGTATTGTTGATACTAATGAGAAAAAATAAATAATTAATCGATATTAAATTCATTTATAAAAATAAGAAGCAATGAAAACATTATATATAAGAGAGAGAGAGAGAGAGAGAGAGAGAGAGAGAGAGATCATTAAAATCCTTTATCCTTGTTTTCTTCCAAGGTTACACCGCCATCTCTATGCTAATTAAATTGATACTCTATAGGGTTCTATTTTCTTTTTAATTAAATGATTGGAGGCATTAAAATTTTTCCTTAGCATGTAATAAGGATTTTCATGTGTGTTTTTTTTGTTTTATTCTTAATAAAAAATAATAATTACATCCAACTATTTAACAAACACAAGCATCTCTTATAAACACTAGGGTATGCATAAGAATTTTTTTTCTTTTTTGAATAAAAACTAAAAAACATTTTGTTGTTCCTTAATGTTCATATATAACTCTAACAAGAGCCAATTTATCAAAACAAGGAATTTAGAAAGAATTTGGTTGGAATAACTATTATATCATTTGCATTCTTTTTAATTTGAAATATAAAGATGAGAATGTGTGTGTATGTTGTTAGAGAATAACATAAATCATATTCTGAGATTTCATCTAATAGCTTAAACTTTTAGCTGAGATGATTCTTTAATACGGTATCAAAGTCTTGTTAACACAACATGGATATATCACACTTACCACTCAAATTAAGAAGATTACACTAAAAAAATTATAATAAAGAAACTTATAAAACATCATTAAAAGATCATTTAATTATAATGGTTGAATTAAACATATTTTTCTCCCCAAATTCAATTTTTACTATATATATATATATATAGACTTTATAAGCTTCTTAAGAGAGCTATAAAAAAGGATTTGATTGATTCTATAAGTTTATACCATAAATGATTAATTCTATTACGTTAGTTTTGGTTCTCTATAAGCTACACTTCAGCCTTTAAAACTTTTGGAGTGGCTATCATTTTTAATTTAAATACCTCTTTTCAATAATAAATTATATGAATATAAGTTAAAAATAAAAAATCATGATTATTTTTTAATAAATCATTCATTTTCTAACATTAATAATATCAGTACAAAAGAGTGAAAAATAACGGAAGACCGAAAACAAATGATTTATAGGAAATTAACAAAGGATTAAAATTAAAATTTTGATGTATTGTAATTTAATTCAAATATTTTTGGATTTTAATTACGCTTTATACTTTTTGTCAGATTATCCTTAAACCTTTTTTTAAGTTTTGAATAAAGTACCAGTATAATACAACATAGCTTAGAAGAGATTTAATTTAATTGGCCCCCTTTTTTGTATTTAGGTTTTAATGAGGTATACAGTACTTGAGAAATATTAATATTTTTCGGAGGTCGAATATACCTATTAGTATTGATAATTTATTATAATGTTATTATTGCTTTAAATTTATACTAGTCAATTAAGATTTTTAAAGAGTTCATAATTTTATCTATAATAATGAATTTAGTGATTCATGTATATACAAGACACTATCAAAAATAAATTCTAAAAATTAAATAAATATATATAAACAAAAAATACTTAAAAACAAAATAACACATCCGAAACACACACTGTACTTTTGACAGGTTGCACTCGGAGGCATCGCTAGAGAAGAGACAAAGCTCCGAATTTAAAAGCACTGCTCAGATCATAAAGCAATCACAGCAAAATGCAGAAGCAGAACTATTCAAACACATTATAAAATCACATCAAATGCATGCCCAGAACCTGCAGGATGGTGGTGATACTGTTCTTGGGCAGAAGATCTCACCTTCCTACCCACAGCATAATAATAAGAGAAAGATATCATTAATGTTGTCAGGAAAGTAATCGCATCAGAGCCAGCCATCTTGGTTCACCTCAACAAGGTTTTGGTGCATCATTAGAGGTCATTCCCTTGGATCATGAAAAAGATAAAGAACAATATAGACGAAGAAAAACGCCATGATTTGACTCTACAATAAATTACTAGCTTTGAATCTGGCTGGACACATGTCTGAGCAGTGAAAATTGAGAGACAAAACCCTAGACATCCCACCCATAACCCAACCTGTCGGTCTGAGTAGACTGCAGAGGCGTTATGGAACAAAGTACACACAAAAACGTGTCAAGATAGCATTGGAAATTAACCAGTACTTGATAACCCCAATTTAAAAGAATTAAAAAGAAAAGGAAATCCGATCTCCTTTCGTCGTGGATCCAAGGAACTGAGGAAGTCTGTGTATTAACCACATCTCCCTCGCTCTTTCTCTATAGGAATAAAGGAATTTTGAAGCAAACGAGAGAAAGATAGGAATATCAATCAATGAAAAAGGGGAAAGAAAGATAAGCTTACTCAAGGCTACCAAACTCAAAAAGCTTGCCATGGCTAGAAAAGATGATAAGAGCAACCTCAGCATCACAAAGAAGCGAGAGCTCAAAAGCTTTTTTGAGCAAACCATTTCTTCTTTTGGAGAAAGTTACTTGACGACTGATCTTGTTCTCTATCCTCTCCAAAACCACCTTTCCTCTCCCCATTTCTTTGGCCCTCTTGAGGAAGAAAACCTAAGAACAGCAAAAAAAAATTAAGATTCATATGGGAGAGAGATTCAAACTTTCTGTCAAGTTAGCTAGCCCTTCAAAAAGCTCACGCAATTAGTACGTATTAGGGTTAAGATGTATAGGGGAGAGACATACAAACTTTCTGTTAATGGGTTTTTTTGCTATAAGAGGAGAAACTACAAAAATAAGGCTGAGCTGTGATTTACCACTCTCTGTAACAAAGAAGATGGTGATGACTGAATTTTTATGCTCTTTCTTTTTCAGACCAGTAGTTTCTTGCAGTTTCTTCCAGTTTGTTAGCTTTACGTATGTTTATCCGTGCACAGTAGTCATAAAAATAGCTAGGTTCAGACAAATGAGTGGAGATAAGAGAATAAACTACTATGATAGCAATGTTGGTCCACTGTGTAAAATCTTTAGTTTAGATTATTTTATCTGGTTAAAAAACATCTAACGGCTGTGGTTTTTTCCCTTAAACATCATGAGAAAGGAGATTGATTTTCGGTCTAGATATTTATTTTTCTATTGATTGTTATTTTTTAGATTTGTTAGCTGAGGGGTAATTTGCGAGAGAGAGAGAGACAGGAGGGGAGTCGTGAATGACTTTGTTCTTATTCAGTCGTTTTCTAGTATCGCTACCACATGGACAGACAGTAGAGGACGTGCGTGGGGGCAAGCCCTCGTGATCTCTCTTCTCTCTTTTAAATAATGTACGACCATGGAAAATCATGAGAAACTAGATAATTGCGGGCAAATTCATGCTTTTATTAACTATAGAAAAATATTTAGATATTTTTTAATAATTATTTTTTAAATAATGTATATATAAAAAAAAAAAAAAACTTGATAATTGAGTCATTAAATTAACTAGATCCTGTTTTATTGGGCAATCTAATAATTTGATTTAAACTATACTACATGAACTGTAAAATATATATATTTATCACCTCCATGATGTCTTTCCTCTTCATTAGACTTGCAAGATGTTTAATAGATTCAAAGATTAATTGTGCTGTGTATAAACTGATCTGGACATTCTAGTTATAAAAAAATCAACAAAATAAAATGAGGTGACATCCATCTACGTTAAATAAATTAATTCTATTTAATTCAATAATAAATTTATTTTTAATAAAATATAACAAAGAATAACAAATAAAAATACCTTAGGTAACCTAATTAAATAAAAATGACTAATAAAATCAAGGTCATATAAAGCATGCAAAAAAACTAGGAGCTACAATAAAATATGAAGCCAGGATAATTTACAAGACCAGCAACCTATGAAATACCAGATACGGGCTAAATGAAGTCGAATCCAAATCCAATTAAATGAGGTAAAACAAAATCTAGTTTTGAAGAACTTGCGAGGCAAGAAAAAAAAAACATAATAATGAGGATCAAACCTATTAAAGACAAAATTGAGGGTGGAATTGTGCAATTCTAAAAACTATCTTGGCCCATTAAAAATAACATTTAAGAGATCGATGACCAAATTTGACAAAACAAAAAATCCTATAAGGATGAAATTAAAACAATAAAAACTAATTCAATGAGTTCTTTTAGAAAAAAGAAATATAATCAAAAGCAAAGGACGAAAAAAACATAAAAAAAATGAAATAAAAAAATACCAAAAATGATTTTCCTGATTTTACATTTTTAGTTTCCATAAATTATAATATTCTCTTTTTTTTTTTCATCGGTAATAATTTTAAAAGCATATTTTCCATATTGGTTTGATAGATTCACAGATATTTAATCTTTTGTTTTATGCTAGACTTAATTAAAATCTTAATATAGAAAATGTCAAAGGAGATTATATAGTTTCTTGAAAGCCACTTCAATCCCTTGAGATTTTTATGATATTATCTGAAATTATTAAATAGCTACTTCTTGAAACTCTTTATATTATAATTTTGTTTTAAAGTGTTTTTATAAAATATGGTAGGCAGGGATAAAAAAAAAAGAAGACAAAATAAAAAATATAAAAATTTGATGTTTTTTATTTGACATTTAGTAGTGGAGAAAAAAAATCAAAATTTAATAAACATAAAGGTAATTTTAAGATATTTCAAACATAAAGATAGTTAAATATCAACTCAAAAAAAAAAAAAATCCGAGAGATACCTAGAAATTGCATATTCAGGAGTGTGTTTGAGATTATTTTTTAAAGTATTTTTTGTTCATAAATACATCAAAATAATTTATTTTTTTATTTAAAAAAAATTATGTTTTGATATGAACACATCAAAATGATATAAAAATATAAAAAAAATTAATTTAAAATAAAAAATATTATTTTTCTTTCACACTCCCAAATACCCCGAGATTAACGATGGATTTGAGCAGAGAAAAAAATAATATTTTTCCAAGATTAAATTAAGCAACATTCTGAGCAGGCTAGCTTAAATAATAGATATCGAATTAACTATAGAAAAAGAGAGAATGTTGAATAAAAATGGGATTTAAAATAAAAGATAGAGCTTCGAACATATTGTTTGTTCTTAATTTACTCTTATATTTCAAGTCATTTGGTAATCTATATTTCCTTAAAGTGGATATTATCATACAAGCTAATAAAAACATTCTCATTTAAGAAATGAAAACCCTTAATTAATTTGATTTATAAAAAAACAAAAATTAAAAACAATATGAATCCTAACATAATATTAAAATTCTCTAAACCGTGATTTGTTTTTTTAAGAGATGAGGTTGGATTTGATTTGATTTAATATTATTTCAATATTTTTCTTTCTACAACATTTAATTTTTCATGGCCCAATTAAATATAAAATATTTTTTTTTAACAAGAGAACATGCTCCTCTTGTTATTCAAAAATAAAATATTTAATTTATAACAATTCATTATAAATATATACAAAAAAAAAATAGTTCTCTTGGCATTACGGAAATAATATCAAGACCTAGTATTTTATCAAATATCAATGAGAAGTGGATTGTGAGTGAGAATGCACTAATTGATGTTTGAAAAAGTTAGAACATGATATTTTATGTGGCAAACAGCGATGCACACCTCTACTAATATTTCAAGATTTTGCTTTTCTTCCATGACAGCAACTTGCACATAGCATTTATCCCTGAGATGTGAGCCTTTAATTCTCGATTATTATTATTTTTTTTTGAGAAAAAAAAAAGGGTGCTTTTCCATAGTCTATAGTAGTTAAATCATCCGTATTATATTGCGGGCCAAATAAATAATTTATTGATTGTTGAGATTAAAATAATTAATAAAACTTGCTAGTTTAAAATAAAATATAATGTTTATATATGCAAAATTTGATATAATATAATTGATCAACACATCCTATTATAACAACAACAACAACAACATCATCGAAGTTTTAATATTTAAAATTATCACTACTATTACTGTTAAAATAATTAGAATTATTAAATTATACCGAGAAAAAAATCATAAACATTAACAAAAGAATAAGTAAGGATAAAAACTAAAACTAAAACTATTATTATTATTGTGTTAATAATGAAAAAACAAAACTAAATCAAACACTAAAAAAGCCTAAAAACTTTAACAAAAGAGGAAAAAAATGATAACAAAAATAAAAATTATTAGCTAAGAAAAAATTACTTGATTTGAAAATAAAATAAAAAACTAAAAGAAAGAACAAAGAGAAAAAAAAAACAAAAATATTAATTTTCAAATTATCATAAACACAAACTAAAATTTAAGAAGTTAATCTTTCAAAACAATATCACCTAAGTAATAAAAATTAAAAGCTAAAGCTAAAAGCACACACAAATAAACATGTACAAAAATATAGACTATTTAAGAAATATAAAAAATAAAGGAATTAAAATCAAAAAATAAAAGTATAAGGGCCAAAATGAAAAACAAATATGTTATCGATTTCAATCAAAAGATAAAACTGAAAAAATCAAAACCTTTGTACCGATTATATTAAGAGATTTTAAAATCAATCCAAAATTTAAAAAAAATGAGGACCGAATTGAAACTTAAATATATAATCAATTTCAATCGAATGACTCAATTGAAACAAATCAAAAATTATATAATTTAAACCAAGAGCATGCAAAACAATTCAAAGTTCAAGGACTAAAATAAAAAAAAACAATAAAATTAGAGGCATGCCTTGGACTTTGCATCCAAGAGAGAGAAAAGGGAAAAACAAATCTCAACCTACTACCAGCATCAAAACGGCCACTATTGGTGACGACACGCCCCACCGTGAGGAAGAGGACATAACGGCTCATCGTGAGAGACATTAGATGGGCATTTTCAAACACCAGAATCAACCTCACGCGCCGTCCAAAGAAGGTGTGAGGCCGAACAACGTTGATCACGCGTGGAACTAGCGCGCACAGTTTTCGACAGATAATAATAAAAAAATATGGTCAATTATCGGAACACCTCTACTGCCAAATTTTCAATTTTATCTTATTGAGGCCAAATTTGTATTTAGCAATTTTTAGAAAAATAGAAAATCCCTGTGGTACCCTTTCCATGCCAGAATTATTTCTTTGTCTTAAATGGGAGCGTATTAGTATTTAGCAATTCTAAATATTATTAAATTCTCGTGAAACCCCTCCCAGTTACAGCCATTTTTTTTTGTCTTTTTTGAGGGGAAAAATATCTTAATAAGAGTAAAAAATTATATACAAAATTAATAATTATATTATTGGAGTGTTTTTAAAAATAATTTTTTCATTCTATAATTTATTCCTATTAATTGTATAATTAAACTATATATAAAATAATTATACTATATTTAAAATAATATTAAAAAAAAATGGTTCTCCAAAATGGCTTTTACCATTGAAGCACACATCAACAAAAAAGCTATATACACACTATTCAAAAAGCCATTTTAAAGATTTACCTCTCCAAAATACCTTTTACCACTAAAGTTGCTCTCAGTTACAACCATTTTTTTTTTCTTTTTTTGAGGGACAAAAAAATAAAAACAAACCAACTCAGAAATACATTATTACAATCCACAGTGTTTTCACTCACAGTGAATAGTGAAACAATGATATCTTTTAGTGTATTTTATAATGCCACCATAATTTTTTATTTTAAAAAAGCAAGATTATCAAAACAATATTGTAAATTAGTACCGTTGATTCGTTAACGTTTTTTATTGCGTCAACAATCGAAAAACAAAAAAAAATGATAATATTCCCTCTTTTTTTCTCATGGTGTTAGTTTGCAAGATATTTTTAATAATTATGCTATTTCTATTTCTAATATTTAAAAAATATAAAAGATGTCGATGTTTTACCATGTTTCTAGACATAGATCACTATGAATTTTAACATTAAAATTATATTTTTGCATCTCGGACCACAAATGTTAACACTTGGTATCTGGGGTATTTTTGATATTTTCAAGGGTATTTGTGTGACATTTACAAATTGTTTGGGGGTATTTTGGTCTTTTACGTTTATATTTGCACAATGCAACTATGTATTTACCCTCCAGCGTTGACAAGATGATGAAGGCTGGATATGGATGTTTTTGTTTTTTGTCTAATCATGAATAGTGTAATAATGACTTTGCCCTCAGGCGAGGCACGGACTAGGCGCTGGAGGGGAGAGTAGTTTAAGTGTTTCATGTGTTTGTGCATAGTGAAACTACTTACACTCATGAATGACAAAAACAAAAGCATGATGCTGGGACATGATGGTAGTTTCACTCCCGATTTTTCCATAGTTATTGCTTAGTTCAGAGGTGTTTAGGGGTGTGTGTGTGTGTGTGTGTGTGTGTGTATTATTTTTCCTCGAGGTTGTTGCAAGCGTGTCGGTAGGTGGTTGAAAATGTTAATCCATTGTGTCTCCTGGTAAGCCACCATTTCCTCTTCTTCTTGGCGATGCACATGTCATTATATGGCGAGTGGAGGATCATCGATGGTCATTTTTTCTTCCCCCCTTTCTCTCTCTCTTGCAGTGGCAAAATACATGGTCCTCTTTGTTTTTGCGTGTTTCAATTCAGTCACTATTCTTTTAATTTTTTTTCTTCCTAATTTTTTCAATAGAAGCTTGATTGTTTTCAATTATACCCTTCAATTGAAATTGATTATATTTTTTTTTATTTTAGCTGTTATTCTTTTGATATTTTGTTTGTTTTTGGTTCATCTAATTTTTCTGGTCTACTAGTTTTAATTTGTTTCAACAATGTTCTCTAATTGAAGTTGATCATATATGTTACCTTTTATCTCGGTCTTTATTCTTTAATTTTTTTAAAAAATTACACTAATATTTTTTTAAATGTCATTATTTTTTCAGTCTTAAGATTTTAATTTATTATAATTTTATCATTTAACCTAAATTAATTTTAGTTACAGAACATGTGTAATGTGTGTTTGCCCAATTTTTATAAATGGGCATCATGTCAAATGCACTGTAAGCAATACTAAAATACAATTGAAAACTCTTACTCTACAAATTTAACATCAACAATACCTACTCACTGAACCATTTAAACTTGCAGAAGACAGGCCTACTAGTTGTTGCCCAAAGGAGAAGAAGTAGTGTATGAAGTGACTAGAAATGACAATGATTAGTTGTTAAATCAGTTTTAACTAATCTAAAACTAAGAAAAGAAGATGAATTTGACTTCTCTAGGTAGTTACAAGTAGTTACAGAACATGTGTAATGTGTGCTTGCCCAACAAAATTCAACAACCAGTCTCATCAAACACTAAAAAAAAAAACCATATCAATAATTAACTAAGAAACATTAAACTTTAAAAAATAATAATATATCACTAATAACAAAACATTCACTATATGTGTATAAGAGAGAGTTTCACTCTTATTTTACATTATCAAAACTAAACTTGCTCTGTTTTTTTTAACTCAAGTTACATTTGATACAGAGATAAATAACAATAAAAATTAAAAGTCAACACTAAGAGTATAAATATATAAATACGAACGAAAAATAGAAACTATACTAGAAAGACCGAAAAAATTAAATAGATTGAAACTAAACAAAAAATTTTCATATATTTTTGTGTTGAAACAAGATAAAAAAAAATCCTTGTGGCAGAGTGCAGGGCAAGTGACATGTTTGATTGTTTTTTATTGTACCCTTCAATTGAAATATATGTTATTTTTTTATTTCAACCCTTATTCTTTTGATTTTTATTTCTTTAATTTATTCTGTCTACAAGTTTCAATTTGGTCCTCCATTTGAAATTAGTTATATATGCTATTTTTTATTTTGATATTTATTCTTTTGATTTTTAATCAAATTACATTGTAATGTTTTTTTTTTAAAATGCCTTTATTTGTTTCTATCCTAAATTACATTGTAATGTTTGTTTTGGGCAATTTAATGATTTTAATTGTTTGGGAAATAATGTTGATAAAAAGTTTATTTGATAAAAATATCTATTTATTTTTGTTATCTGATTATTGCAGATGTTTTCACAATTTATATTTTATTTATGCGTTGATTTAAATTGAATTATAAAATGAACCAATCCTAATACAATGAATTCAATAATTTAAATATCTGAATCTTCTTGATTTTTTAATGATAATGATAATTTTATACAGGTGATTTCATTGAAACTTACTAAATTAATAAATTTATATATTTTATAAGAAACTTGGGTTTCACAATAATTTTGCAAAAATATATTATTTTATCCAAATTTATATAATAATAAAAAAATTATTTTATAATATATATATATATATATATATATATATATAGAGAGAGAGAGAGAGAGAGAGAGAGAGAGAGAGAGAGAGAGAGAGACGTGGATTTCACATTGACGCATGACCGTAGCAATCAGACCTGGCCATGGCTTCTGAAATCTTTTTTAGATGCTCCTGAACAAGACTTATTCTTCCACTTTTTCCTGAACCGGAAGGCAATTCTTATGGATTGATCGGGGATCTATCATATGTTATTTTTTAAAATATTCTTACAAGAAATAATATATTTTTAATTTTAATATAGAAAATAATAATGATAAAAAATATTAATTCAAGGTTTATTTTATTTTTTAAATTACGGTCTAGTCCGCACTCCCAAACAATTCTTAAAAAGTAGTAGTAAGAACTCAAGTACAGCTCTGTAAATTGCAGTATGAACATGTACAATCTAGTAACTGCATGACCTTAATGATATTACTGCAACAGCCAACCCCTTTTGCAGAGCATGCCCCCCTTGACCAAAATTACCACACAGAAAAAACAAGATTTAGCCCGGACTAATTAGCCTGGACTAAGGCTTGTTTGAAAGTATTTTTTTTAAAATTATTTTTTTTACATTTTAAAATTGTTTTCAGATATTAATTTTTTTTTAAATAATATTTTAATAAATTTCTAAATAAAAATTATTTTTAAAAATAACTTCAATTACACTTTTAAACATGAACAAAATCAGATATTTCGTTCAAGACAAAAGAAACCCCGAATCTATTTGAATCTAAATGCAGGTTTGTGATTGTGTTTTGAAAATATATTTGAAAAAAATATTATTTATATTTTTTGTTTAAAATAAAATTTATATATATTTTAAAATTATTTTAATTTTTTAATATTAAAAATATTTTTTTAAAAATAAAAAATATTATTTAAATATATTTATTAATAAAAAATATTTTAAAAATAATATCAATTACAATTCCAAACCTGCCTAACATGTCATTAACTGTTATTGCTAACTGAATTGGCTGTCCAACTTGAAAATGATAGGTCCAAAATTTGGGCTAAATTAGATTTTAAATTAAAATATATAAAAGTTAAATATTTCATGATTCACAAATAAATTGAAACAAGTTTCAAAATAATATATCATAGATATTTATTTGGCTCTATATTGATGGTGTGGTAGTTTTAAGATTTTTGATGGCCAGGCTCGTGGGTTGTGCAATGATATTAATGATATGGTTGGTGTTATTGATTTTGTTCACATTGGCGGCTGGAGATGTTTGATCTGGTGATTGGTTTATAAAATTTAAAATTTATTTTGAGTAATTTTGGGGCAATATATTTGAAAATTGAACTGGGGTTCTTTTCTTTGAGATAAAAAAGAGAGAGAGAGAGAGTTAAGAGTTCTTGCTTAGGATTTAATTTTATTTTCTAATAAAATATATTTTATGGGAAATTAAAATTGATAGAATTGAGATTAGTAAAAGGAAATCAAATGTTTTACATTTAGTCACTATATATTACAACATAGAAAAAACATAGATAATAGAGATAAAAAGGGTATTTGAGAATATATTTGGAAAATGTTTTTGAAAAAAATTAATTTTTTTAGTTTTATTTTATTCAAAATAATTAATGAAATATGTTAGAAAGATTTTTTTTCTACCTAGAAGTGATTGAATGTTGTTATTGTTAAAATCGTTTTGATAATTATTGTATCGGTAGATTGTCTAGTTGGAATCGAAAAAATTATATTGAAATGAGTCATGTGCTCCATGTAATATACTGATTGATTGTTATATATGTTTTATTTGTCTCATGAATGCTTTAATTAGCAAACAGTAAAATTATGGTTATTGAATTTTAGCACAGATGATTGATTTATTTTATGCATTAAACAATTTGGTTAATATTCTTTTAACTAATTTGGTAATAATTTAATTGGTAGATAGTAAAACTACAATTGATGATATTGACCAAAGATATTTTTTTTCAAAAACATTTAGGTCACACACACACATTAAGATGCTAATATTACACAAATATATAAATATATAATTAATTTGTCATACTTAAAAGAAAATAAAACTAACAAATAATCATTCTTTTGAATTTCTTGTCTATAATAATTAGAAAATTCAAGACCTAACAATACTAATAAAAAAACAATTTAAAAAAAAAATACCAAAATAAAAATAAATATTATTGCATTTTAAGAATTTATTTGACTTGAAGGAAAAAAGAGAGAGAAATTATAACAATTATTAAATTTCAAATGACCATCAACACATATTAAAATTTAAACTGTAAATAACATGGATAGAAATAGAAACTATGTAAGAAATATATAAAGAATTAAAATAAAATCTAAAATTAAAAAGTATAAGGTTCAAAATGTAAAAAAAACACATATATAATAAATCTAGAAAGTGCCATAGATATACGACATGTTAAACAAAAAATATCATATGATAGACAATCGTCAAAAACAGCATTGAGTTTTTTTATAATATTTGTTATTGTTATAGTGTTTTATTTGTTTATTAAACTTGTAAGATAATTAATAAATCCAAAATTAATTATAATAGATTTAAACTGATCAGAATATTCTGGTTATTAAAAAATAATAATAATATCGAGGTGGTTAATAGTAAGAACTAGAATAATGGCAGGCACACAGCCTTCTTGTTTACTATATCAAGAAGACCTTGTAAATTGAATCCACCATCAGCGTTAAAAAAAAGTGGTGTCAATTTTTCACAAGAATTCTAAGTTTTTTTTTGGTTTATATTTTTTTAATTTATGAAACCAATTCCATTTCATGATAAAATCGCTATTTTGAAAAATTATTTAATTTTTTATATAATAAAATAAGATTAAATGTGATATCAATCTTGTAAGGCATGTTATGGTTAAAGCGATTGAAGTTGAAAATGAAGCCGCATGCGCCTCCTGAATCGAAAGCGAGAAAGAAATGCGCCGACGTGCCCGCACGGTCCCTGACAGCGCTACCGAAAGCAAACAGTAAAAGAAGGAGTCAATTACTAAAAAACCCCTGATGCCAATTCCTGGATCTCTGTCGTATCGGGGGCTAGATATGTATTAACATATTTTTCAATTTTGTGCAATGTCTGGAACACCTTCGGAAGCTGTTTCTTGCTTTTTTGTATTGGAGGGCCTTATCGTGATGACATTGTTCACAAAAATTTAAAAAATCAAGATTACCCCCGGTCAGCTGGTGGCCAACTCGTGCGGAGAGGGCTAGAAGCGTATTTGCATGCCGAGCTCAGTAAGTCTAAAACAACCGATCAAATATCGAGTATACAATGATAATGGATGTAGGTGAACAGTATATGTACAGTGATTAAGCGATCCCTTTTTGTAGTTGATGGTGTGGTAGTTTTAAGATTTTTGATGGCCAGGCTCGTGGGTTGTACAATGATATTAATGATAATAAAATTGAACTCAGGGTTCTTTTCTTTGAGATAATAAAAAAAAAAGTTAAAAGTTCTTGCTTTGGGTTTAATTTTATTTTCTAATAAAATATATTTTATGGGGAATAAAAATCGATAGAATTGAGATTAGTAAAAGGAAATCAAATGTTTTACATTTAACTAATTAACATTGAAAAGTTTTTAATGATATAAAGGGTATTTGAGAATATATTTGGAAAATGTTTTTGAAAATTTTAAAAAATATATATTTTATTGTATTTTAAAAATAATTTTAATAATTTTTTTTGATGTTATGAATGTATTAAAAATAATGAGGAAAATAACGGTCATGAGATTGATTTGAATTTATGTAGCACATCAACAAAATAATTATTTTAAATTTGTTAGTTTTTACCTAATAAAATTATATGGACATAATTGTTTTGTAATGTATTTTTAAGTTATTTTGAATTTATCTCTTCTATTGTCTCCATCTCTTCTATTATTAAGATAATAACAAGGTGCATACGAGGTTTTAATTCAGTGGAGAAAATGAATTGTTTTTTTTTTCTGTATTAAAGTTTCAGTCTCTTTATACATGTTTGTTATTTTTATAGAGTTCTATTTTTTCATTGAACTTACAAGATATTTAATTAATCTGAGATTAATTTTGATATACATAAATTAATTAGGATATCCTAATTATTAAAAAAAATAATAATAATAACGAGGTGGTTAATTGTAAGAACTAGAATAATGGCAGGCACACAGCCTTCTTGTTTACTATATCAATAAGACCTTGTAATTTGTATCCACCATCAGAGTAAAAAAAAACTTTGTGTCGATTTTTCACAAGAATTCTAAGTTTTTTTTTGGTTTATATATATTTTTGTCGTGTCAAAATCGCGATTTTGACAACCATGGCTGGATGACGAGGCTAATAAGATAGCACTCGGGCACTTCACTGGTCATGATCATGAGCTTTAGCCACAACCTAGTGTTCATGGAAAGGGTGTGTTTGTAAAGTATTAAAGAAGCAAGGACCAAACTGCAACCCAGGCTGAAGTATAGTGGCTTCATCAATTTTACTTATCTGGGCTACTCGATCTCCTAAACCTCTGACAAGCCCTGCCTGTGAAGCCCATTCAGTCTGCTTCTTTCAGGTCCATGTGACCGATATCTTTTTCTAGAAGGATGCGTTTTCTCCACTTGTTCGATAAAGAAACCTAGAGCTGATTATTTTTAAAAAACATATATTAAAGAATTATTTTAATTTTTATATCAGTGTATAAAATCTATTAAAAAATATTTTTTTTTCAAAAAACTATTTTTTTTTAAAAAAAATACTACATTCACGAACACTATCTTCTTATGTTCATATGTGTAAGCATCATTGTACTGAAAAAAACAATATGTGATGACAAGAGGTTTTCAATCTACGTAGAATGTTTTGATTCAAATCAAAACATATGTTTATTATAATAACTTATAATAATTATAATTTTAATTATTTATCAAAATCCATAAAATACATCTAGAAGTCGCTATTCAATATACATCTAGAAAATAATAATTATAATTTTAATCATTTATTGAAATTCATAAAAACACATTTTAAAAAAAATATAATTACTCGCAATAAAAAAAAAGTATAAGCATCATTGGGGTATTCAACCCATACATTATTTGAAAATTATGACCACCAAATTAAAAAAAAAGAAAAAAGATATATAAAAAAAAAACCTGGTTTCCTTGCTGTCACGTGGCATTTGGATTCTTCTACATAAATAAAAGCGAAAGAAATTAATTTAATAGAATATGCATGAAATATACCTTGAAACTTCACCTTTTAAAGGAATGTTTCGCCGGAATAAAATCTTTTATAATTTAATTTTCAGTTAACAACATAAATATATGAGAATTATAGTCAATATTTGAATAAAAATTATTTTAGAATGAATGTATAAATTTATTGGATACTTGAAGTTATTTGTTTTTATTATAAGATAACAATATTTTATAAAATCAATTTTATCATTAAAATAAATATCCTAAACTAATTATTAAAATATATATATATATATATATATATATATATATATATGAGAATTATATCCAATATTTGAATAAAAATTATTTTAGAATGAATGTATAAATTTATTGGATACTTGAAGTTACTTGTTTTTATTATAAGATAAAAATATTTTATAAAATCAATTTTATCATTAAAATATATTTACTCTTTTTAATATTTATCTTTTCATCAATAAAAAAACATCATCATAAGTTAATTTTGCATGAAACAAATCGATGCTTAGTCTTGATGCGAGCAAGAAAAATAAAGATATTTGTTTTTTGAAAAAATAGAAAAGAGGAAATAAAATAAAACAATGGAGAGGAGGTTCACAATGTGTAGTAGGAGCACGTGTATGGCTTAGATAGGAAGTGAAGATAAGTCTTTCAGAAGTACATGCGGCAGTCAGAGATTTCCTCAGTCTCTTCTTTTCTTCCCAACTCGTTTCCCAAAATCTTTCTCTCTCTAAAAGAGCACTCCCAGTCTCTCTCCACAGTGATGACTGCTGACTGCATTTGCTAGGGAAGAAGAATACACTGAGAGAAATTGTCAATCAAGAAGCAATTAAAATGGCTTCCTCTACTTCTTGTTTGAGACTTGAAAATGTTGTCTTTTCATCAACTTATAGAAAGCTGAGGCCAACTAATGCAAATGGCAGTGTCCTCTTCTCTTCTGCCACCTGTTCTTTCTCTCTTTTATCATCATCTTCTTTGTTTTCACCAAAACTCTCTCTCTTAAGAAATTTACATTCAGTTACTTCTTCCCTCCCTGTCAAAGCTTCTTCACCCACTGCCATTGCTGAACCTGAAGGCATCAAGGTCCTTCCTTTCTTGTATTTTGTGCATATACAAATGTATGTTTGCTTCATATGGAAATAAGTGACAAACGGGTATTTGATTCTTGAGTTTTGCAGATTAATTCAGTGCCTACAAAGCCAATCGAGGGTCAGAAGACAGGGACAAGTGGTCTGCGAAAGAAGGTAATGTTCTACTTCTTTTGTCTTTTTGGTTGCTGAGAGAAAAAGTAGATAAAAGTGATTTAGAAATCTGGGTTTTATGTGCTTGGTTGAATAAAAAGGAGTGGTTTCAAATTTATGTTTTTGTAGGTTAAGGTTTTCAAGGGGGAAAACTACCTTGCAAATTGGATTCAGGTTTGGCTTTTTTCTTTTACATGTTTTTTGGCATTAATTTTTATGCTGTGTCATTGTTTAGGGGGGGTATTTGATAAAGGTTTTTGGTAAACTTTGATTTTTTGTATGTCTAGGCATTGTTTAATTCATTGCCACCAGAGGATTACAAGAATGGAGTGTTGGTCTTAGGAGGGGATGGTCGTTACTTCAACATAGAAGCTTCACAGGTGAGTGATGTTAGTTAATAATACCTTTTAGATGTTTAATTGTGTGGTTTCTTCTCTGATTATTGGGGTTGTTTGGACATAAAATGCAGATTATCATCAAAATTGCTGCTGGGAATGGTGTTGGAAAAATCCTTGTCGGCAAGTAAGCACTGCGATTGATCGTTTTGTTGTCAGATGGAGGAAATGCTTTTGTGCAAAGGAAGATTGATGTATTAGATGAATGATATATGCTACGACTAATTGTTTGAGATCAATTTTTTTTCACTGTGATAGCTGCATTGGGCTGATTGAACCAAACTTTGAGTCGATAAAAAAATGGTATTTTAAGTTAAGCAACTCCAAAAACCCAGGATGGTTTGATTGGGAATCATGTTTGTAGTCAATTGGGCAGAATAAGGTTGGTATATTAAACAATTATAACTTAGCTAACTCTCTTTATCAGATGCTCTGCTTGAAAATCATTTTGGTGAACTTCAAAGAATAATAATATGAAGTACCTTTTAGAATCTTGAAGCATGTTTGTGCAATTCTGGCACTGTTTATGGTGTTATTACAACATTTCAGGGAAGGTATTATGTCCACTCCAGCTGTTTCTGCTGTGATCCGAAAGAGGAAGGCAAGAACATACTTCTCATCTATGCTTTGAGAAGACATTCAGCAACTTATTTCAAAGCCTTAATAATTTTTTCCCCTTTCCCTGCCTAACCAAGCAAATAAATCCGCAGGCCAATGGTGGATTTATAATGAGTGCAAGTCATAATCCTGGAGGGCCTGAATATGATTGGGGTATCAAGGTGAATTGTAACTCTCATCTAATACTCCTGCTTAATTATAGTTTCATCTCGACTCTCAACCCCACCCCTACCCTTTTTATAAGCCGTAGAAAAATATGGCAATCAAGCACAATGAGCTGATATGCATAGTGCAGCAAGCATCATTACTTTTTTGCTATCATGCTAGTGGTAGTTGTCAGTTCTCTGTTTTTTAATTTATATTTGCACTTGTCATACATGTTGATGATTTAACCATCCTGACATGTTCTGGTTTGCAATTTAGTAACTTGTTAACAGAGATCTTTATTTCCCATCACATGTTGGTATTTTAGTTGCATGAACTGACCATGTTGAGTTACTTGCAAATCGACCAGTTGATGTGGCTTCCTTTCTTTTCTTCCTTGCATTTCCCAGTTTAATTACAACAGTGGGCAACCTGCACCTGAATCCATCACTGACAAGATATATGGAAACACCCTTTCTGTAAGTATCTGGCTATTCATCTTTCTTCAACATGGTTATGTTCCTCTGGTTTTATATCCTTTTTGAAGAGTAAAAATGTAATCATTGCATAGGTTTACCCTTGAATGTGGCCTGACTATAAGTCTCTATTCCTAGTGTAAATGCTTTAGATGAAATGTTTATTTGTTTCTTAAAGTACACCCCAACCTTGGCAATTCCAAGCAATACCACTTGAGTATGCTCTTTTCTCCTCAGTGTGAATGAACAATCCAAAATTTTACAGCATTAAACCTGTGCCAAGATGGTAGGATCCTTACACAACCAGTCTGTATTTTCTGACACGAACCTTTACCAATGTTCAGACTTTTTGCTATAATAAACTTGAGGAAATTTCTATAATACTTCTCTAGGTCAGTTATGCCAAAAAAAAAAAAAAATGAAAAGACCAGCAAACCAAAGGTTGCCTGGTTTAGGCTAGTAAATTTATAAGCTAATTGCACATGGATTTTATTTAGAATCGGTCAAATTGAAGTATTTCTGTGTTTATTAGAATGAATATTCTGGCTCTTTTTCATTGTTTTCTTTTGGTCATTTTTAACTCACTTAATATTCATTTTTTCCTGTTCAAAAAATTCTATAATCTTGTGATTTTCATAAGTGAAGGTTTTGGGATGCAACTGGACATCATCTCACCTCCACAATTATTTAGACGTGCATGCTTGATTATTTAACTTCCTATAATTTGGTAGTTCCTGCATGGATCTGAAATTTTGTGAATTCTATGCAGATAGCTGAGATTAAGATGGCGGACATTCCTGATGTTGACCTTTCTACTCTTAAAGTCACAAAATATGGAAACTTTAGTGTTGAAGTAGTAGACCCAGTTTCTGATTATTTGGAGTTAATGGAGGTTAGAAACAAAAACATGAACATGCATCTTTGGATGATCATTCATTTGGATTTTGTGTCAGCAACTGTATGCATTATTTTGCAGAATGTATTTGATTTTGATCTCATCAAAAGTCTCCTTTCACGGTCTGATTTCAGGTACATTTTTTCACTGCCATATGACATTGCTATTTTTTCTTACATGTTCTTCTGTGCATATGATAAATGCAGAAGATCCTCTATTCCTTTTGGCTATCATATGTTATGTATATTCCTCCAAGTATTGACTTATGAATGAATTAACCTGGACTGATGTTCATACCTTCTCAACTTGGCAATAAAGTCTCATCTGAAATATTTGCAGTCAATCTGTGTAAGCCTGTTTTCACTGGATCACTATCTCTATTGCTATTGTCACAGATGTGTTTCTCTTGGTTCTAATGTGAAGACTTCTCAGCTAAAATATTGTTTTCACTATCATAATCATCTGTACCTTCTTCTTTTTATTTTCCCTGTACAGAAGCATGCACAATTGTTTTTGCATGTGTCTGTGTTTGATGCAAGTTCTATACTCATGCATAATAGGCATTGTTGAATCTTGAATTCATATGCTGAAAGCTATCTTTCTTGGTTTAAAGTATATTGATGGTATTTTCCTTTCAGGTTTATATTTGACGCGATGCATGCTGTTACTGGGGCTTATGCAAAACCTATCTTTGTGGACAAGCTTGGGGCCAGTCTTGTATTTTCTGGATGAGACATTTTTTAAAATATCTTGAACTATCCGATATTTCCTGATAACATATATTAAGCTTTGCATGTAGGATTCAATTTCAAATGGAGTGCCTCTGGAGGATTTTGGGCATGGCCATCCTGATCCTAATCTTACGTAAGATGGCTAATAACTTCTTGACCATATAGCAAGTTGTAATTATTTGATATCCTATTAACCATATCTTTTCCTCTAAAACAGATATGCCAAGGGCCTGGTTGACATTATGTATGCAGAGAACGGGCCAGATTTTGGAGCTGCAAGTGATGGTATGTCAGATGACTTTTGAAGAAACAGACACGCTTCATTTTTCAAGTATCTGATGTGTTATTAATTGCTTGAGTGAATGTATGCATGGATTCACTGGCAGATTAGGATGCACCTAGTGATTCCATTGGGGTTTTGAACTAAATTTTGCTCCGAAATTAAGGGTTTCCCTTTTGACATCAACAAAGTAAAATTTCAACTGCAAATAAACTTTAGGTTGTGGCTTGGTTTTTATTTTTTTGACAAAATATTGGAATGATGAACTTAGTAGCTGTACTGACAACTTAAGTTACCTTGCCCTTTTATCAGCCTAGAAGCATTGACCATATAAGAATTGTGTATTTGACCTGTCAAAGCTCTAAATTAAATTAAGTCTCAAACATTGAAGGAAAATATAACTAAGTTTTTTTATCCATATATGAATAGCTAGTAGCCAAAATTTATATTTTAACTGATTTGCTCATTTTGGAGAGATTCCAGTTACTGAGCCATAATTATTTCTAATTAACAAGTCCAGTTATGCATGTGTATGAGGAGGCATTCTTTTAATAAACGCTGGTACCGATAGTAACGCTACTTTATTTAATTAATCTGCCATATGTGTTCAGATCAGAATTATATTTACTGTGTTCATCTGCTGTTTTCACACTTTTTCATTGGAATAAATGAGCAATTTGAAATCAGTCCTCAAGTTACACTGTTTAACATGGTGACACTTTATACAACAAGATCATTTTTAGTCTTGAATTTGTTCATGTTGTTGTTTCAGTGGTTTTCACTGCTATATTCATAGATGATATAGTGAGTGGACAAGTAGTGAAATAGGAAAAAATTGTAAAGTTCTGGAGGGGCTGGTGCAAATCTTGAATGAATTGGTTTGGGTGGTGAACCATATCATATAGTTTCTTCCAAGCTTGGGACAGAACAAATCTGCTGAGGCCAACCTTGATAATGGTAGATTAATTTAAATCAAGGTTTGATCCCCTCTTGAGCTCACTAAAGGATGGATTTTAATTAAAAACAACCGAGGTTAAGGCCCCGTTTGTTTCCCGGAATTCACTTTCCGGGAAACCACTTTCCAAACTTTCCTGTGTTTGTTTGTCTTCCGGAAAGTTGGTCAACGGAAAACACTTTCCAGTCAAAGAAGAATTTGGCTTGGTTTTCAGGAAAGTGTTTTCCGGAAAATTTGGGCGGAAAACACTTTCCGGAAGTTGTGAAAAATTTAGAAATGTCATTATTTGCTGATTATATCAAATTTGATCCTCAAACTTTTGATTGCTATATATAATTTGTTTTGAATATTTATTTTTCAATTCCATCTCTTAAAATTTAATTTTTATATTAATTTTGGTTCTTATTTTTATAATTACTATTTGCTTTTTTCTTATCATTTTTTTATTGAAATTTTTTATCTATCAAATTTGGTCCTCATTTTTTTTATTGTTACTTATTTTATTTGAAATAATTTATGAAATGTTAATTATTGTTATTTTAATTTATTCACCTTTTATTTTTTTTTTTTAAATTTTTAGATTTGATCTCTATTATTTTGATTATTATTTATTTTATTTGAGATAATTTATGAAATTATATTTTTTTTCAATTTCATTCTCATTCAACTTTTTAATTTGTAAGATTTGTTCCTCATTATTTTAATAAACTTGAAAAAAAAATTAATTTATTAATAAATTATTTTCCAGATCATTTTCCATAACATAAACAAACACTGGAAAGTGTTTTCCAGTTCATTTTCCATAACACTGCCAAACATCGGAATTCACTTTTTAGGAATTCACTTTCCAGGAATTCATTTTCCCCGGAATTCACTTTCCAAAAGGAAACCACTTTCCAGCAAACAAACGGGGCCTAATATGAGCTACCAATGCTTGGAATGCCATTTTTCTGCTATATGCTAAAGAAAAAGCAAGATTCTTTAAATCCTTACAACAAATAGATATACCAGGATCTGTAAATGCTGGGCAGAAACTTTGTTTTGGTCCTTGAAGTTACGATAACAGTGTTTGACAACAATTGGTGTGGGGGCAGGTATACTGAGAAATGTGAAAATGAAAACTTAGGCTGCCAAATGTTTTTCCTAAACAATATGCGGGTTTTTTGCTTGTATCAGATGAATGAGTAATTTGTGTTTCTTATTAAAATCAATTGGTTATTCTTTGAGCTCCATATTTTGATGATATTGTTATTCCTTAATATCCCCTTCTCAGAGGGAACTTTTCTTACGATTATTCAGGAGACGGGGACAGAAACATGGTCCTAGGTAGAGGGTTTTTTGTCACTCCTTCAGATTCTGTTGCTATCATTGCCGCCAATGCGCAAGAAGCCATTCCATACTTTACAAGTGGCCCCAAGGTAGAAAATTCTGCAGATGTTTCTCAACTTTTTTTAATGTTCAAAGAAACAAAAAAGAAATGTTTTCTTTCCAAATTTCAGGGTTTAGCTCGGTCCATGCCAACAAGTGGTGCTCTAGATCGTGTGGCTGAAAAATTGAATCTTCCATTTTTTGAGGTCAGGCATCCCTTGAACTCTTCTAGTTTCAATAAATGGGGAGACCATAGAAGGTAGAATAGAGTTTGCATTGATAGATACGCTTTTCTCCTGACAATCTTTTTCCCTGGGTTCAGGTCCCTACTGGTTGGAAATTTTTTGGGAATCTCATGGATGCTGGAAAATTGTCAATTTGTGGTGAAGAAAGTTTTGGAACTGGTTCTGACCACATTCGTGAGAAGGATGGCATATGGTAAATGTCTGAGATGCATCGAATGAATTTCTCACATGTAATGAAGGATTTTCCTGCCAATTAATGTTAAAGAAAAATAGCCTTACATGTCCTACTTATTTCTGTTTATAAAATTCTACTTTGCTGCAGAATGTTGTATGCAGTTTTATGCTTTTTGTCTTGTGACATTCCTTAAAACTTTCATTGTTTTCTTATCATGCCACAGTCATCCAAGCCTTGTAATTTATCACACTTGTAAAATCTGTGGTAAGTGTCAAACATTCTGCTACTTATCAAAATGAAAACCAGAACCAGCACCTCCCTACAAGTATATTATAATTCAAGCATTTTGTGGGTTGGTTTATATGTGAAACAATCTTCATCTTGGCGGTCTGCTTGATGGTTGGGCAGTTTACCCTTGATGGATCTGTTCCAATCCTCTGGCTGCCTCCAATAGCAACAGACTGTCTGCTAGTCTGCCATGAACTTTGTCTGGGTCCAATTGGTAGGGATAGAAGGGCTACCGTATAATTGTCCTTATTCTAACTGGAGATTAGAGGGTCTGGAGGAAGTGGTAGATTGGCTGCTTTGCTGATGGAACTACATGCTATTTCAAGTGGTTCACAATGTAGGAGCTAAATTAGAATTTACACAGTTGTCTGATATCATCTTTTCACAGGAATGCTTTACTTCAAATTTGTAGGTGTTTGACCTTGTCACAACACAGTCTGTCTCATTGCATGTTTCAGATTTGACCTTATCACAACAGTCTTTGTCTCATTGCATGTTTCAGACTGACCTTTATCCCAACTGTCTGTCTCCTTGCATGTTTCAGATTTTCCAATGTAAGTATATTGTTTAGATTTGCCGTCTATTGTTGATTATTGCAAAATCTCATCAGAATCATGTTATGACCTAGTATATTGTAAAAGCTTGGTGAACCAGATTCGTTGTCAGTGCTGTTCCATAAAGTTCTGTTGCGCTGAATCATGTTTACATTTTTAAGGCAATTGATTCGATTCTAAAAGACCCCCTCTCATGTTTTGTTTGGTTTAGCACATCTTACTTCCTCTGTTATGAAAGACTGTCAAATCCCATACAGAATAACAAATCTATCTAAATGCAGGGCTGTTTTAGCATGGCTTTCAATTATTGCATACAGAAACAAAGATAAGAAACCCGGGGAGAAGTTAGTATCTGTTGCTGATGTTGTGAAAGAGCATTGGGCAACCTATGGAAGAAATTTCTTTTCTAGATACGATTATGAAGTAAGCATCGTCCAAATCTTTTGTAAATCATGGTATAGTTGATGCTTTGGATACAGTTATGGACTAAACTTCCAGTGTCTAAGTATAAGTGCGTGCTAGGTACAATTCTTTAATTTATGTAAATTCTTTTCCAGGAATGTGACTCTGAAGGTGCCAACAAAATGATCCAGTATCTTAGAGATTTAGTCTCTAAGGGGTTACCAGGTGACAAGTATGGTAAGTATATATTTTATCTCCTTTCGATTTAATCACCTCCTGCTATCTGACAATCTCTGAGCGTTATATTACAATTTGTTCTATAGGAAATTACACCCTTCAGTTTGCTGATGACTTTACATACACTGATCCTGTAAGTTAAAGCTCTGCATGTTTAACTGATCATATTTGATCAGTTACGACTTCACCAGGCACCTGTAGTCTGATATCACTGCCATGCTTAACTTATCTTTTATGTGATTGTTATAGGTGGATGGAAGTGTGGTATCAAAGCAAGGTGTCCGCTTTGTTTTCACTGATGGATCAAGGATCATATTCCGTCTATCTGTATGCTCAATTGATTATAGTTTTCTGTCAGAATTTGAAGCTTATAGGCCCTGTTCTTTCTTCTAACTGGAATATCTTCATCTACAGGGCACTGGATCAGCAGGTGCAACTGTGAGAATCTACATTGAACAGTTTGAACCAGATGCCTCTAAGCATGAGATGGATGCTCAAATAGCCCTAAAACCATTAATAGGTCAGCACTATTTTTTTGTTCAAGTAAAGTGCTAATTTCTTAGGCTTTACTTGCAAATGTATTCAAGATATGTTTTGGTTTGTTTTAGATCTGGCATTGTCTGTATCGAAGTTGAAAGACTTCACAGGAAGGGACAAGCCTACGGTTATCACATGAAATTTGAAACCATTTGGGAGTCTCACGAACCAAGTCTTATGCCAAGTTATGCTTAATGGCAGGTTGGGCTTTCCATCATCTTCTGGCTTTACTTGCATACGTATTCTTTCTGCTCAATTTTGGCTTTACTTTAGCTAGTAATGGCATCATGGTTCCAATAAATCTCTCCATGTAAAGCATGTAAAAACAAATCTATGCAAATAAAATCTCTAGCTTTCACTACTTGCCTTTGCTAATCTTCATCTGTCCCTTGTTGATTTGAAGTCATTATGCATTGATAACTGTAGAAATGAAAAGACATAAATATCTGATAGGCGGAAACAGAGACCTTATGTCTGGAACATGGTTCTGTAACCTTCTTATGTGATGCCATTAAAACACACCTACTCAAGCTTTATAAAGTTTCATATTACTTCTGCCATTCTAAAATCCTCCAAATCAATGTCAAGTTTCTGACTTTTTTACCAATATGAAGATCCCACCAATCTACTTTGGAGCTGTCTAGATTTTTCACATTTGATTGATTCTCTCGTATGCATGTTGTCTCAGCCTACAGTATTTTGATCTTTACGTTTACTTTAGTTTCACTAAATTGTTCGTCACTGGAATTTGGAATCCTTCAAGGCTGGAAATACGAAAACAAGTAACTGGAAATGAGAAGGGGTGGAAAGTACCAGACTAAAAAGGCTGCATAGAGAGAGCATTTAAGAGAGTCAGTTTATTGGTTCGCCGCTTGTCAGTTCATTTAGTTTCATCCATCTGTATCATGACAACAAGATGCAACAGTATATCCATGATGAGACAATTACAAGTCACTTGCAGATATTGCCTTGAATTTGCACACCGATTTGCCTATATCTGATAAGCAACTTCCCCTCAATGCTATGTCCATGTAATAAATTTGGCCCAATAACTACCAACCAAGAAGATCTTTAGTATTGTGTATCATCTAGTGACCATTCTTCATGCATTTAGATCGATGATAGAGCTTGTTGCATGGTCATGTCTATCCCTTTAAAGGACATGATCTGGTGGTGTGTTTATGACAATCAAAACTGCTCTTTTTAATGTCAAGGTTGATCCTATTGGTCTGCTTTTAGCGTATCAGATCATCATGAAACATCCAATGGCAGGTCCCGACCGCCTTTTGTGGGAGCCTAGTGTACAACCAAGACAAACATGACCGCAATAAAGTTATAATGGGGAAAAATTGTCTTTAATACTTCCCAAGTCTTCTCTAAAATGCAAGCTAACACTCTCTAGCAGCTCCAATTGATATAATGGCACAGCAAGCACTCAGCATGACAGAACATGTTGGGACACTGTTTTTGTCCTTTCAAAGTTCAAATGTAGCGTCACCCACTTCCCTCTCACAAACTTTTATACCCGTAGTTAGGATGTGACATTATCTAACTGCATTCTCTTCTCCAGTGTAACACATCAAAGAGGGACCCTAAAAGTGCTTTTTCAGCATGAGAGAAAACTTGAGATGCGGGCTTTTCTTAATTTCCTTGTCTCCTCTTTACTTTCAACCAGGAGTTGCAAAATGTTAACCCTAAAATCCCTTGGCTTCTATGATGTTTCCCATTTAAGGATCTATAAGCCTTTTTTTGGGTATTTGTTCAATGGTTGCCCCTTAAATGGACACGTGGGATACTAAGAGAAGCTGGAGCAGGTTCAATAGGGCTTCGTTGGCGAAGAGAACATACTTTCAGGATCATCACAATGGAGCCCGCCTTTCTCTTCAAAAATCCAAAACCAAAATCTATCTGGATTGTCTCTGCTCCCCATTTGTAATGTGATTCAAGTTCTCCACCAGACCCACCAACAAATAATTGTACAGACAAGGGAGAAGTAAGCAAAACTTGTAGCGCACAATATAAGAGGATACAACTGTGTTTGTCGTAAATGATACACACAATCAGGCTATAGTTGCTGTAATAGATCCAACCTCGTTGAATCTACCAGTTTCATAGGATTTGCTCTTGAAGAGAAAAAAAAAACTCAAGTCGCCCCACCTTGTTATCTGCATGACATTGTGATAACTCCACCATCATGCTAGTTGCTTCTAGTGATGGACCTTGGTGCACCTTTCTTTTCCACCTACTGTCCTCTGTCCTGTAGTGAACAATTTCATGTTTGGCAAGCTTCTCTCAACTTTCAGAGATCTTTTTTTTTATCATCAGAGTTCATATAAACCATTGTCGAGAACGTGGCATCTAAATATATCTCTAGAAATGATACAAGCTATGTTGCCAACCCTATAAAATTGCAGTTGGAGGTATTTTTGGTTTGATGATTTGGCTTTACCGTATCAAAAGCATCACAGGTGTGTTTGGTTGGCACTGCAATCGCTTCTGTTCTTTAAATTATAACATTTTCATGACCAAGTTCTTTAGTTCATGCTTGACATTGCATATCAAAAATGTATTTGAAAATTTTGATTTTAATTTTTTTTTGTATTTTTATATTATTTTCATGATCTAATATCAAAAATATTTTTTAAAAAAAATATCATTTTGATGAATAAAAAACACTTTTAAAAATAGTTTCAACCACATTTTGAAATAAGCAATAAGGCATGTTAAAATGTATCAATTTAACGATTTTTAATAAGTGAAAAATAACAATTCATGAAATCACTTCCAATTCTTCCTGTAATGTCAAATAGGGATAAAGCCGCATGCTCTTGAAATTTGACTAAACTATGAAGAGGCTAATAATTTTCGTAATAACCTTTGTTTTCTTGAGCATTGAGAGCTAAACAACATGCTGATTTGAAGAGTGATTAACTTCTCCACAAGATCTTGTATGTGATACGTAAAACACAAGTGATTAAGGAAATTTATTATTAATCATGAAATATAATGTCATGATTTTAGGTTTGAAAATAGTCTACATCTTACAATCTATTATTTGAGAGTATGGTTGATATTACTTTTAAAAATACTTTTAATTCAGAAATATATTAAAATAATATATATTTTTAATTTTTAAAAAATTATGTCCAACATTAGCATATTAAAATGATATAAAAACACTAAAGTTTTCAATTTAAAGTAAAAAGTAATTTTTTTTTTAAAATTACTTTTAAAATGCAATATCAAACACCCTAGGTTAATTTCTACCACCATTCATTATTGCTCTCATACTTCTACTTTATACCTTCCTTGCGACCCTTATTGGCTTCAACATCATTTACTAAAAAAGAAGAAACAAGAAATTTTTTGAAAATGTATTTACTTTCCATGCATCCCTTTTCAAGGTTTATTCATATTGATAGCTACTTTATTTAATGTTTTGATGGGGGATTAATTGTTTTTAAACATTTTTTACTAGGTAATGGAAGCTACTTTGCTACACCATAAATAGTAATAATTAAGTCAAGGCAATTATGCACTCCTCCACTATCAAATATCATTCATCTTGTCATGCATGCCTTTGGCAATTCATTTTTCTATATAATTCTTGATTTCCTTAATTTTATTTGCATTCTTCCATGCGCGTACAACTTTGACTTTATAAAGTTTATTAAATACAATCATTCACTTCTTGACTAATGTTAGATTAATTAGATCTTTAGACCACTATGTATAATATTGGGTTTTAGTAATTTAATTTTAAAATATCTAATCGAATAGGTTTTAATTTGTGAAAGTGTAGAAACTTAAAGCCAACATATTAATTATTACTTAGAAAAAAAGATAACCCTAAAATAATTGATAGTTTTCTGCGTTTTTTTAATCTCTATTTCTTTTTCCCTTATTTTTTTTAAATAATAATAAATAAGATTGGACTAATGAAGTTTTAATATCTAGGACAATATAATATACATGTAATCACCACCGGTTTTGTTTGAAACAAAATATTATTTTAGAGTACAAATAATTAATTTGCTTAAACTATTTCAAACCTCGAAACCCTGACCTTCATGATTAGGGTTTGAGAATTTACTACACTTGCATCCATTCCGATTACCCTCATTAATATTAGGATGGGATGCTGATAAAATATACTTTAGAATTTTATTATTCATTTAGCTCATCGCATTAAATTATTGAGTTAAAATTTGAAATTAGCTGTGATATATCCGTTTGATGTCCCTATACGAATTTTTTGAGTTATTATATCTTTTATTGTAATTTTATTAGATTATTGACTCGCTATACTACATGTCAGATTAAATTTTTTATGTATAAAAAATATTTAGATATTGTTAATATTTTTTTAATAAAAAAATTAAAATCACGTGAGAATTGATCCTATATAACGTAGTTACCTTGACGAGTCCAAAAACAACCCAATAATTGATAAAAATAAAATCTGGATCTAAAATAAACATTGAGACAACACATATTGAATTGATTTAAATTAACTCGGGTGAACATATTAAATTTAGCCAAATTATGAGATCTTGATAATCCCATATAAAAAAATGAAAACAAATTATAAAATTTAATTTACAATCAATTCAAAATTGAAGGAAGAAACTAAAAAAAATACAAAGAAAAATGACATGACTCAACTGGAGTTAATTTATAAAACCCGCGATCGGATCATGAGACCGAAATAACCCAATAGAACGTAAGCTGAAACAAATTATAAAACATAATTCTCATTTAACCCAGAGTTGAAAGGTGCATTAAAAAACAATTAAAAAGCATAAACTATTAAAGTGAAATTATTTTTTAAAATTATTATTCAAGTGATAGTATAATGCAAGAAGTGATACAATAAAACCTTTACTCTCTCTCTCTCTCTCTCTCTCTCTCTCTCTATATATATATATATATATATATATATATATATTAAATAATTTATTATATCTTGAGTTAACAGAGAAAAACTATTATTAAATTTTGGACACGTAACATATGTTTAAAATGACATATTTAAAGAAAAAAAAAGTTGTCATTTTATATGTTTGTTATTATAATATATGGTGTTTTTTAAAATTAATTTTTGCATGAAAATATATTAAAATAGTTTTTATAATTTTTTACATCAACACATTAAAATAACCAAGAAAAATTATACGAAATTGTTAGTGCATGGGCACAATTTCAAGCTCTTAAACTGTTACATGGTAGTGATACTATTGAAACATCATGTAGGATCTTAAAATCTTCCCACTTATTAGATATGTTATTAATGGAGACTTAGCTTAGTGCTTTACATGCAACTCTATTTATCTGAAAATAAAATAAAATAAAATAAATACACCATTATTTTCAAGTTCAAGCAGTAGATGTGACTATGCCCTAGGTAGTGCTCAACGCACATTCTCTTTCTCACCGAAGAGACTATCTAAAATCGCGTCTCCATTATTAATTTTAATTTTATTTTTATTGGGTTTCCTCCTTTCTGAACGTCAACAAAATATTATGGTATTTTGAATGATTTTATTTTTAAAAATAAAACACGTATCCAGAGAATTTCTCTAATTTGCGATCCTTAATTCAAACACAAATTTGATCGATTACTTTGAGGATTTCATGTGAACTTTTCCGGGCACAATGTATTTAGCATGTACTTTGATGCCAATGGGTTTTTTTTTTTTGGTCCATGAAATTGGTGGTAGGAAGTTGTTGGGGCTACTTTCTCCTGTAGAATAAAACCCTAGTTGATCATGGAATTTCTGACTCGCATACCATATAAAGTGATGAAACATGGCAATGAAAAGCATATATATCAAATCGGGTCCCAGGAATAAAAAGGGGCAAAATCAGTTGCTAAATAAATCATTAATTTATTTGACATTTTCCAGGTTCTAAAATGAATGCTCGTGCCTCTACCAAATGCATTGCTTTTCAAATGCCTTCTTTGCATCCTTTATTGCCATTTTCTTTGACAAGGTTTTGCATGGTAATTCACAAGAAACAAATTTAAGTAAATAAAGTCACAGATTATATATAAAGAATATATGTCTTTATATACTTTACATTATAAATGTACAAAGAAATATTTTAAAATTATTTCAGACAATTTATTCTATGTCGTAAAAGTTAATATAACTTCTCCCTCAATCTCAATCAAGCGAATGGAATCCAAGATGCGACTGCAAGAGTGAAACATGAAGAACCCTGGAGGGAAATAGCATCAAACCTAGTAATCTCCGTTGAGGTTTTTTTTTTTTTTATATATATATATATATATATATATATATATATATGGAATAATTACACATATTTTTGCTTGCCAAATTATTCTGTGGTGGAATCGAAAACAAAATCTCTTACAGCTTAATTTACTTTTTGTCCTTTCTATTGTATGACATATTGTAGCTTCTTTTGGCAACTAGTACGATGTATATAGGTATCCTTCAAGTTAAAAAACAGAAAATAAAATAAAATAGCTGAGGTCTGCTTCAGAGAGGAAAATAAAATAAGAGCAAATTGTAAAGAGCATAGTATAGAATTAAGTCAAATTTCAAATTTATGCTAATAAAAAGAAATCATATATGTTTTATTGAGTTTTTTTATGTATAAATATAATAAAATATATCAACATAAAATACTTTTAAAAACAGTTTCAACTATACTCTTAAACAGCGGAAGCATTGCTGTTATTTCATTTCACAAATGAATAGGATTTTTTTTAAAAAAAATGCTATAAATTTATCATTTTTAAGCTCATTCTCCATTAAAAGTTTGAAAAAAGAATAAAATCTCCCTTCTTGAGTAGCAGCGAATTCGACCTGATCGGCCTCTTATTATATCCAAATAACTAACAGGAAAAGAAAAAACTGCAATTCACGATGTCCATTGGGAGCTTGAAAGAAGTTGGGAAGGAGCTTTGCTTTACATCCTTCAAACGGTGGCCTCATTTTCAAGAAATATACAAAGGGAGAAGATCAAACACTTTAATGAAGAATTTTGAGGTTTTGTTTTCTGATATTTATTCTACGATAGAAAAATAATAAAAAAAAATATTAAAAAAAAAAAACTTTGTAACACAAAAACAAACAGGGTTGGTTCGTGGTAGATGCTGACTATTAGGTTAACCATGCACAAAATCCCTGCTCCGAGTCATCATATTATGCTATTTCCATGAATGCAGAACCCCTTATCTCTTTCGCTTGTGTCTCCTTAAGACTGGAAGATGTTTCTATTCAAACAGGAACGGTGTTTCTTTTTAATTTGTCTCTTTCCTTGGACTCCAATGTTGTATTTGCAATGATTCTGTGTAGCCAGCCATACATGCTACAAAAGCTACTCATTACAGAGTCCTAGGTTGCCGAGATTTGAGTATCCCTCTTAGGTTTTTCATGTTCAATTCTTACATCTTTTCTTTCCAAAGTAAACTCTTCATCTTGTTTCATGGTATCCATGTCCGATGCTGGATACGATATGAGTATTACCTGGCAGGGTAATTATGGTCCTCGAAACAGTTTGCATTTTCCTTTTAGCGCGAGTATTTCGATGCCCTCAGCAGTTACCGAGCTAGTGTTGCTCCCGGATAAGAACGCAGAGTAGCAGCACAGGACAGGACCCTTCGCAGGTGGGGCTGTGGCAATTTAAAACAGAACAAGAAGTGACGGGTCTCATAGAGGTCGAAGCACTCTCTTGAAACAAGGCAATATAAAGTGCTCTGCTGACACTAGCATAGAGCTTCCAAACAAAAGAGACACCATTGGGAAGAGCTCTCCTGGCAGCTATAAAAAGGACACAATTCCAACAAATTGGAATATCACCTAAATTTCTCATTGAGTAACTCCTTGCGCTGCAAATCCTCCCTTCTTCACGAGCCCAACCCTGCAAAAATAGAACACCCACAAAAAGCATCTAGGAATGAGGTAGCTACAAGATTCCAACATTTGAGCTGGCCGATTTCCCCAACGAGAGCGGTCTTGGCTTTTCTTTTATCATCATCACACTTCTCTTTCTTTTCTCTTAACTAGGTAGAAGCTACTTTCCCTGTCATTTACACATATATATATATTGCCTTGCCAGTTCTTTGAAGCTAGCTATCACACACATTGGTCACAAATTAGTAATGCAATGGCAAAAGATTGCATCAAAACTACGCCTTCAAGAACCACCCGTCATCACCATCCAAAAGATCATGATCAATGCAGAGATGATGACGAGACTTTAGTGTTTGATGCACAGCTTCTTAGATACCAATCAAGCATACCTCAACAGTTCATTTGGCCTGACCATGAAAAGCCTAGTGCTAATGCACCTGAACTCCATGTTCCACTTATAGACTTGGGTGATTTCCTCTCTGGTAACCCTGCTGCTGCAATGGAAGCTTCAAGACTTGTTGGTGAGGCATGCCAAAAACATGGTTTCTTTCTTGTTGTTAACCATGGAGTTGATAAGACACTCATTGCCCATGCTCTTAAGCACATGGACAGCTTCTTTGAATTGCCACTTTCTGATAAACAAAAGGCTCAAAGAAACATTGGTGAGTCCTGTGGATATGCTAGTAGCTTTACTGGCAGGTTTTCCTCCAAACTTCCATGGAAAGAAACACTTTCTTTTAGCTATACAGCTGAGAAGAATTCATCAAAACATATTGAGCAATATTTCCATAACAGAATGGGGGAGGATTTCGCCAAATTGGGGTATGTTACAAAAGAAACATTTTCCATTCAATTTGGTCTGGTTCAATGTTGATTGTTAGTATTAAAGTTTTTTAAAACTAATATTTATCTTCCTTTTGCTGTCATCAGAAGGGTGTACCAGGATTATTGTGAGGCCATGAGCACTTTGTCATTAGGGATCATGGAGCTATTAGGAATGAGCCTTGGTGTGAGCAGAGCACATTTCAAAGAATATTTCAAAGAGAATGATTCGATAATGAGGCTTAACTACTACCCTCCATGCCAAAAGCCTGACCTTACTTTAGGAACCGGTCCTCATTGCGATCCAACTTCTTTAACCATCCTTCATCAAGACCAAGTGGGTGGTCTTCAAGTGTATGTGGACAACGAATGGTGTTCGATTAGCCCCAATTTCGACGCTTTTGTCGTTAACATTGGCGACACCTTCATGGTAAGATACCAATTCGCACCGAGTTGCGTCATAAATTATAAATTATCATCATGGAAGCGAAACGGTGCTGCCTCTGTATTCTGATCATCTCATACATGCTAAACAGATAGAATTGTCTCATAGCTACGTGGGGTGGGCAGTTGTTTAAATTATTTCCAAATTTGTTTTGATGATTACAGGGAGGACTGATAGCTAGTGGGTTTTTGTTATCTTTCAGGCTCTGTCAAATGGTAGATACAAGAGCTGTTTGCACCGAGCAGTGGTGAACAGCCAAACACCGAGAAAATCTCTCGCTTTCTTTTTGTGTCCGAGGAATGACAAGATGGTAACTCCACCGAAGGAATTAGTGGACACATGCAATCCAAGAATATACCCAGATTTCACATGGCCTATGCTGCTTGAATTCACCCAAAAGCATTACAGAGCTGACATGAAAACACTCGAGATGTTCACGAACTGGCTTCAGCAGAGAAATGTTAGCTGAACAAGTGGGCCAAGCGACGCTTAGGCTTGAAAGAGATGGGGATTTTGTTGAGATTAGGAGGGGAACACTGAGCTGAAGAAATTTGAGACGCTGAAACAGTCCATAGCTCTGGTAATTACTGGCTTGGTCATGAACAAATGCTAAAATCCACAGACCAATAAAATGTTGGATTGGCTAATTTTATTTTTTGTATTTTCTTCGATAATGCAAAAAGGTCATCACTTGCATCTATAAATTATCAAAAAAAAAAAAAAAATCCCTGTTTTAGGGCATTTATTTCTCTTTCTCTGTTAGCAGAATCGGCCAAAAAAAAAAGTTTTGCAACGTGCACGCACAATTACTTTCCCTGTAAGCACCAAAAAAGCCTTTTCATCAAGCATGTGGAAGCAGATGACTGAATCTGTGGGACAAATCGACATGTCCCAATACAAATAAACCAAGAAGGCCACAAACAAATGTCGATTGCCTATATATAACCGAACAAACTATCAAAAACATTACTTTTTTCTTTTTAAATTGACTTTGAAAAGCTATATTTGTGCATTAATTAGGAGAATATATATTGTGTAATTCACTTGGTAGAGACTAAAAATGCACAAGTATAACATAGAAATTCAACGTGGAGATTTTCTTATCATTTTTTAGCTATAAATTTTATTTTTTCCCCTCCTTCTCGTATCAATATTTTTCTTTACAAATAATCTTGTCATTTTTTTGCGTGGTATAGATTTTATTCTACATTCACTTGTGTTTTTTTTTCTATTCTAAATAGATCTCATTAAGTAACTAATAGAATATCATTAGCTATAGGTTAACATTTCCCCGTAAATTTTACAATGACTAGTTGGATCGAATTTTCATTCATGATCACACATCTTAAAGTTAGTCCCCCAAGTATCAAATGATTAACATTGTAGTCCTTACATGAAACCCTTCTCAATTGGATCCCAAATGTATCATGTAATTCTTAACTAAAATCCTATTAGAAATTACAACTCTTTAAACATGAAAGATTAAAAATGATATTGAAAAAGGTGATATTTCGTTGTATAAATATGCAATTTCAATTGCAAAGATTCACATTGGACATGGACGAAGAGTGTCACAATTGAAAACGATCTAATGCTTTTAGGGCTTAAATGAAACATTTTTTTTATATATTTTGGGACCCAATTCATAATCTTTGGATAATTTGTGCACTAATTCAAGATCTCTTTCTCTATTCTTTTTAACATTATTAGCACATAATATTGCAATAGTGACCTTCACGTACTAAGTGTCTGTTTAATATTATGATATGTTGATATAAAAAATATATTATTTTGAAATATCTCTAAATGAAAAACACTTTAAAAAACAATATCAGTCACACTCTCAAACATGTCCAAGATGATTTCAATTATTCATATGGCAACACATGAAAGAAAAAGAAAAATGATTTAATTCTATGAAATGATGCACCATGGCAAACATCGACCATAAAAGAAAAAAAAATGATTTAATTCTCTGGAATGAGGCACCATGGCAAACATCAACCATCAATATAGCCTTCTTCATTTAGAGTTTCCAAGGCCCTACATGGGGTAGGATTAAGAAGCTCCAAAAAAATCCAAAGTGAAGAAATGGGTCACCGGCTGAATGATTCAGAGGAATAGGTTGGTAGGATCCACAGAGGATTGACAGAGAAATCTCTTGTAGTCATTTAATTCTGAGGCTCTTTTAAATATATATTTTATTTTGTTTTCAACCATTGTTGTCTTCTTTCGTGTCTGGAAATTTGGAAGGTTTTGCATTGTATAATTGAAACGGAATAGTTGCAGCATTTGTCGTGGTTTTTGTCTTTAATTGGTGCAACATTCTTAATTTATGGCCAATATTCTAGGAACACTGCCACGATTATTTAAAATGAAAAATGTCCACGGAATTACGTTTGGTTGATATTTCAGGACTTGTTATAAGAAAATAAAAATATATTTAATTGAAAAAACATTTTAAAAAAAATATATAGGATGACATGTATCTTCTATTCCAGAATAATAACGTGCTTACAGTGCATATTAGCATGTAATTATGAGCTCATCACTTGCTAATCTAATTATTTTATTGTTCATTCTCTCTTTGGTTAATTAGAATAAGGTCTGGGACTGAAGTGTAACAAGAAAATAAAATAAAATCTTTTTGACTTGAGATCAGGATTACATGGCCTTACAGATATTTTAGGGTAAGTAATGGAGACATCAAAAGAAATAATTAACAAAAAAAAATTATTTAGATCATGATTTATTTATTTATTTTCAATTCGTTGATAAATCTTCACAAGAAAAATGGGATGAAATAAGATAACTTTTGATGTGTGTTTGATGTTATTTTTTAATATATTTTTTTAAAATTATGTGATTGTGTTATGTTGAAGGCTAGATATTTTTATATCTTATAAAAAACAAATATTTACAATTGTTTTAACTTACTTTTATAATTTTAAAAAACTTAAGTTCAAATAAAAACAATTTATGTATACATGTAGTTAAATAAGTCAGGAACTATGTATGTAAATAAATAAATAGTAACAATATCTTAAAATAAGCTTGAAAAATCAAGTGATAAGTTTAAATCAAAATATTTAATCTTGAAATATATGATATTTTATCATGTTATCCTCACTAAATATATTTATTAAAATATTTTGTTATTCAAGCAAATGATAATAAAAATAGAGACAGAAATTAAATTGATTGAATAAAATAAGAAGAAAAAAACATCATGCATTGTTGTACATATTAGAAATATTATCTAAAAACTGACCTATTATGTTTGGGTCTCCCTAGTCGACCCACTTAATTGGGGCTTCTTTTTTTTTTGCTACAATTGGGGTAGACCACACGTTATAAATATTAGATGATGTGTTGTTTGTGCTAAGATAAAATAAAAGAATGATGTGTTATAAATAAGTGAAGTGTAGAATTATAAACATTCAAAGTGTAAAAATAATAAAATAATATTTTTTTCAAAAACAAAAGTGTATGTGAATAAATAAATAGTAATAATATCTAAAAATAAAGCTTGAAAAATCAAGTGATAAGTTTAAATCAAAATATTTAATCTTGAAATATATGATATTTTATCATGTTATGTTTACTAAATATATTTATTAAAATATTTTGTTATTCAAGCAAATGACAATAAAAATAGAGACACAAATTAAATTAATTGAATAAAATTAGAGAAAAAAAAACATCATGTATTGTTGTACATATTATAAATATTATCTGAAAAATAACCCATTCTATTAGGGCCAACATGTGGGTCTCCCTAGTCGACCCACTTGATTGGGGCTTCGTGGACCACGCGTTATAAATATTAGATGATGTGTTGTTTGTGCGTTATAAATATTAGATGATGTGTTGTTTGTGCTAAGATAAAATAAAAGACTGACATGTTATAAATAAGTGAAGTGTAGAATTATAAACATTTAAAGTGTAAAAATAAATAAAATAATATTTTTTGCAAAAATAAAAGTGTAAGGAAAAAAATTAAAAAAAAATTGTTAAATAAAATAGGTGTAGAATGATTAAAAAAAAATGTAAGACAAAATTGTTTCCTAAAAAATAAAAATTACAATAATTTAATATAAGACAAAGATATATCCAATAAAAACCGATAAAAAAATACAAAACCCAATCCCACCAATCTAATATTAAAATGTTAAAAATAAAAATAAAATAAAATCTATAAGACCAAGATAATATCATATAAAATATATTAAGGTTTATATCTTAAATAATTTAATATTTAATAATAAAATTAAAAACAAAAAACAAAACATTTTTTTAATGAATAGTTATTTGTGATCACGACTATAATGATTTAGTTATATCTTTTAGGTTTTGCCATTGAAAATTTTATATATATATATATATATAAGAATTAATTTCAGCTAACAAGTAAATTAATAAAAAATATATCTTTAATCACTATTGAAAAAAATAAAAAAATAAAAAAATATTTTTTTCAAAATTAAAATATGAATTAATATATTTGGATTCTGTAATCAAAGATAACTCTAAATATATGTATGATATTGCACACCTACACAGCCGCCACGAGTAAGGACAATGACAGTTCCATTCCCATACTCCCTTCCAAAAGGACCGCATCACGTGGAACACATTTGTTGTATGTCTTGGCTTCACTCTATTATTTATGCAATAATAAATAATATTATTTTTAAAATAAATTTATATCTTGGCTGGAATGGATTAAAATAAATTCACTTGCTGGTTATTTTTATATTATTTATGCAATCTAACCCGGGTAAAATTCTAGATTCATCCGCCGAGCCGAGCCGGATAATAATAACAACTATAATCCCTGCAAACTATATTCTCCTCTCATTAAACTAAGTTTTATGGGATTTATTTCATGTTACCCCGCCCCATGTTGCTGATCTGTACCGATTCTTGTTTCTAGCTATCATTAGATCATATAATATAGTATTAATTGTCAGTCACTTTGCCCCTTTGAATGGTCGGTACCTTTCTTAATCACACGATCAATTTACTTATTCAAACAATTTTCCCCGGCTTCATTGGATCATAATATTGTTAGTCTTATAGCCATTGATTGATCGACACCTTTCTTGATCACACGTTTAACCTACTTGTTTAATTATCTTGACTTGACAAATCTTATCATTGACCACCCCCCATGATAAATAAATAAATAAACTAAAACCACACGTCCGATAGATTAATCCCAGATGGAGTAATTGTTGTGTGATTGATTTTGATGCTCTAACTTTATTATCTCCCAATTGCAATTTCCGCGTGTTTTTTTATTATTATAATTCTAACTTTAAAGAAATTGTAAGCTATTCCACGAGTAACTATCAATACTTTGATCCCCTCTTCCTCTTGAACCTTGATCAAATCAAACATTTGACTTTATATTAATTGAATATATAAAGATTATTTCATATTTTGAATTCTAACACCTTCTAATGAGGCATACAATTAATCGGATAGAAGAATTCTAATAGAGTTGAGGGACAGAATGGTTTGATTTGGCCAAATTAATGTCATCATTGAAGCACCAAAATGCAAATTATTTTAGCATAATAGAATATTCAATAACTTGCATTTGAAGTGAAATATTACATTGCCATAATATATAAATTTATTGAAAAAAAAAACAAGTATATATTATAAATCATGACATAGATGGAGATGGAGTCATTCAAAATATTCTATGTGATTAATAGTATGATGTATGGTATTTTTGAAAATATTTTATGTCTATATGTATATATATTTGGATTGTTCTTACCATCAATACATTAAAAATCAATATAAAACATTAGCTTTATTTATCTTTTCACATAAAATATATACTTAAAACACATCTGAAAATAAAAACTAAAATTTTTGTTTTGAATACAAGAAAATTCTATTTTCTAAAAACTACATTTTATTAATCTAAATAAATAAATAAAATTCTAACTAAACAAGATTATAAATTCTTTGTCATTGCTTACACCAAAGTTCAACCATAAACAATTGGAAAACAGCAAAGCAAATTTTCAAACGGTTTCCCCACTAATTATTTGGATATAAAAAACAAAATCACACCCTTTTAATTAATCCAATCAATGCCTAAGAGTTTATCTTTACGATATCGCTATCAGCCACAACAAAATTGCCTTGGGCTATGCCCCATTTGATTTTTCGTGCTTGCTGCTTGATATTAAAATAATATATTTGTCGTGTAGTTTTTTTTCACTAAGGACAAGATTAAATTAATTATTTTAATAACAGTGAAAATGGAGTTTGCTTTTTGTTAATCTAATGATAATATTTAATAAGCAGCATTACTTGCAAGATTAGCTCACTTTTTGGCTTGTTCGAAGCTGGCTAATTTAGAGCCATTAGGAGTTGATGACGACGAGAAGCATGGTCCATCTGTGGGGTACATGCATGGTTTCAGATCTTTGGAAATAAAAATTATGATTAATTATTAACTTACGCAAAAATCTTATTTCTTTTATTTTCTTTATTTAAATATGTGAAGATATTGTCGAGGGTAAACGACGAAAAGATGAAAACAACTTATCTTTGCTAGCTTGCTCTCCTCCTATCTCTTATTCCCTCATGAACTACCGTAATTAAAATTGCCCTCCTCCTATCTCTCATAAATAAGTAATTATTTCAGCCTAACTACGAAGCCAGTTAATTAGCAATTTATGGCAAGTAATTTCCACCGTTTGGGAAACTCAAAAGAGTAATTTTAAACTTATGTTCGGTATACAATACTGATGGGTATAAATAATTAGTTTTGAATTTTGAATTTTGAATTTGCTAGTTAAGTTTGAGTTTCATTCTAAAATTTTATTGTGGATTAATCATTCTTAATTTTATATACTTTAATATTTTTATTATTTATTCCATGTTCGATTAACATTTCATGTTTTTTTTTAATATATATTAGCAATCTAACAAGCTCATTCGTCAAAAGATGTAGCTTAATGGAAAATAGCTTGAGATTTGCACAATAAATCTCGAGTTTGATTCAAGACGTGTACTTACTGTAAGAGTCTGAGATAATTAGAGTTTTACTTACTCACCTGTGAAAGGAAGGTTACTCACGTCAACATAGATTCACATAGTTTGTTGCAGTCTATTATTATACAGTCTGTTATTTTTGTTTCTTGCTAATTCTGTTATTTCTGTTTTTCTTTTATACATGCATGTTGCATGTTAAGTCGTTGTAAGTTTGTTTCTTCAAAGGCTATATAAGCCAGGATGATCACGTAATAAGATTGAACTTCAAAATCCAAATCCTTACGTCTCAAGTTAACAGTTCTTCATTTTCAGCAGATTAAGTATAAATTCAATTGTGCACTTAACATCTGGTATCAGAGCTTGAAAAATGGCAGTAGAATCAAGCAATTTCGCACAACCTTGCATTCCTAAGTTTGATGGAGATTATGAACATTGGTGCATGCTTATGGAAAATCTTTTATGCTCAAAGGAGTACTGGAGCGTAATTGAGATAGGCTGTGTGGAGAATACATCAGGAGAGGCTTTGACAGCAGGATAGAAAAAACCATGGAGGAGATGAAACTGAAGGACTTGAAGACCAATAATTACTTGTTCCAGTCAATTGATAAGTCTATCTTGAAAACAATTGCTCAAAAGGATACAACTAAGCAGATATGAGAATCTATGAAGATCAAGTATCAAGGGAATGCTAGAGTCCAGTGTGCACAACTTCAAATTCTGCGAAGAAACTTTGAAGTATTAGAAATGAAGATGAAATAGTTCTCTAGAGTACTGTTAGTAGCAAATGATATGAGGAATTTTGGAGAAAATATGACAAATGAGAATATTGTTGAAAAAATACTATGTACATTAACTGAAAATTTCAATTACATCGTCTACTCAATCAAGGAATCAAATGATATAAATCGTTTTACAGTAGATGAACTGCAGAGATCACTACTTGTTCACGAACAGAAATTTCAAAAGAACAGAGGAGATGATCAAGCACTGAGGATTTACGATGAACGGTTTGGAGGTAGAAGCCGAGGAAGAAGCAGCTATAGAGGAAGAGGTCGTGGAAGAGGATCTCATATGTATAGCAGAGCCACAGTAGAATGTTTCAAATGCCACAAGCTAGGATATTTTCAGTATGAATGTCCTAACTTGAAGGGAGCAAATTATGCAGAGTTATATCAAGAAGAGGAGATGTTGTTAATAACACACGTTGATTTACAAAAAAGAAACACAAACTATGTAGAATTGAATCAAGAAGAGATGTTGCTGCTCATGGCTCATGTTCATATGCAGAGAAGGAATGGAAATGATGCCTGGTTTCTGGACTCAGGCTACTCAAATCATATGTGTGGAGAACAAGTTATGTTCATCAACTAAGATGAAACATTTCAGCATTCAGTTAAGTTGGGAAATAATAGCAGAATGAAAGTAATTGGAAAGGGAAATGTGAAATTGGTTCTGAATGGAGTAATTCATGTGTTGAGTGAAGTATATTACGTTCCAGAACTAAACAACAATCTTTTAAGTATTGGAAAATTCCAAGATAATGGTCTAGCAATACTTTTTAAGGGAGGATTATGCAAGATTTATCATCCATAAAAGGGCTTGATTATAGAAACTGAAATGAGTGCCAGAGGATGTTCAGTGTTCAGAGAAAATGTTCATTCTATTGGCTGAAACTCAGAGGATGTCCAGTGTTCAGAAATGCTTTCATGTGAACTCTCAAAACCTATCTAATCTATGGCACAGACCCTATGGACACTTGAGTTTTAAGGGATTACAGACATTGCAACAGAAAGGAATGGTTTGTGGACTTCTTTATTTTAAAATTTTAGAAATGGCATGCACAGACTGCTATCTAGGGAAGCAACGAAGAGATGCAATTCCAAAGAAGAGTGTGTGGAGAGCATCAAAACCTCTCAAATTGATCCATGCAAATATTTGTGGACCCATTTCACCTGTATCCAATGGTGGAAAAAGATATATACTGTGTTTCATTGATGATTATAGTCGAAAGTCTTAGGTATATCTACTGGCAGAGAAGAGTGAAGCTTTCCAACATTTCAAGAACTTTCAAAAAATGATTGAGAAAAAGAAAGGGTTGCTTGTTAAATGCTTAAGAATAGATAGAGGAGGAGAATTAATTCAAGAGAGTTTACAGATTTTTATAAACAGAATGGGATTAAAAGAAACTTGACAGTTGCATACACACCACAGCAAAATGGTGTGGTTGAGAGGAAGAATCAAACCGTGATGAATGCTAAATATGATTTTAAAATATAAAATTATGCAACTAAACATATCAATGATCCATACTAAATAGTAAATCACTATAGATTAATATGATTATATATATGAACCATTCAACTCCCTTTTATTTTTATATATCCTTTACATGGTGTACTGAATGACGTGTTTATTGGCTGTTAATTAAATTAAGCTTATAGCATTTTTTTTAAATAAAATAAAAATAAAATTTAATGAAATTGTCGGTCCTTATTCTCATTACCAAACCTTGGAGCTTCTGGGAGAGTTTGATTCAAGTAACTTTTCTCAAGCTTCTTTCTTTTTTGTTTATGATTCATGAATTCCATTCTTCTTCTGTTTCTCCTCATTTTTCGTGGTCTTCGCCTTTCACTGATTCTTATTCTCACATGCAAGGTGGTTAAAGCAATTATTAATGATAGATACAGCCCTAGCCCACGATGATGGCATCCTGGGCTGGAGAAAGCCCTAGCCCACGATGATGGCATCCTGGGCTGGAAAAAGCCCTAGCCCACGATGATGGCGCCCTGGGCTGGAAAAAAGACACATCGAGCTAATTAATTAAACTCAAAGATTGTAATGGAATGGACATGAAACTTGTTTTGTTTGTTTTTTTTTAAATAAAAAATCTATAAGAATTTTTTATTTCAATTTATTCTTTTTAGATTATTTTGATGTTAAAAATTATTTTTAAAAATAAAAAAATATCATATAAAAAACACTCTAAAAGCCATAAAAACCATACATTCAAACACTTCGGTAGATATTTTAATTCCCTTTTTTTCATGTTCTAAATACCATATAAACTGAAATTAGATTAGTGGTTTAGAACTTTTTTGGGATTTGGTGCTTAGAGCTTTGCTATGAAATCAGATCAGGATTTTCTATGAAACATCAAGACCACAGCGAAGAGGGTATAAAAATTTCCACAGTGATCAGTCACAGTCATCACTCTGTTGCTGTCTAGTGAATTTTCTGCATTGTTTTGATCCAACATGAATCTTTTTTCCTCAACAAGACATTTTCATTTGGGTGCTCAAGATCTCGTATGGCCGCGTTGACAATTGTTTGCTCATTCTGAATTCCAGGATAGGTGTTCTGATTGTTCCTTCTGGTAGCAAAATCTCTCATTGCCCAGCTTATGAGTTTGATCAGTACATGCCCCCGAGTTTTGCTTTCGGTCCTCGGTGAGGAGAGTTTCCAGTTGAAAATATGAAACTTTTGCTTTCAGGTTCTCACCCTGTCTCCATTAAATCTGAGCTGAGTAAGAGAGTGGAAGGCCTGGAAGAATAGTTGATATATGATCTGAAAAATTCTTGAGCTCCAAAGAACTGTTTCGAAGTCTTCCAAGGAGGACACTTTCATCTGGATAGTTACCCATGAGACTATCTTCATGTTAATTTTCACCTAGATAAGCCTTTGCTTTTTTTCTTATTGTGTGTTTTCTAGTTTTATCTTCTTCTTTTTTTTACTAAATGCTATTTATAGCTTTCTTCTCTATTATTTTCAAATGGATTAATTATTTTTTAATCCCGTTAATCCAGACAATTTCTCTGTTATTTTGAGCTTTAGGGTTAAATTATGTGATTGTTGCAGTGACATGTGTTTTCTAGCATAGTATTTGACGAGTTTTTATTACAGCCGGCCGAAGGTATACTTCTCCCATGCTCGAGATGGGATTCGCTTATGGGCCGTTTATCAACAATTTAAAGATATTAAAGAATTATTTTATTTTAAAAAATTAGATTATTAAATAAAATTCTAAAATATAATTTATATTATTCTTTAACATATCTTTTCAAGTGAAAATTTTTTGGGTTTAAAACTTGTATAAACTCACTCTAACTTGTGCTTGATTTTTATCAAATAGAATGGAGGTAGTGAGTTTCAAACTTGTAACTATTGGGTCAACAAAACTCTGATACCATATCAAAAAATTATTTCACCTAAAAACTTATGTTTTTAGATAAGATTTCAGAATATAATTTATGTCCTAGCTAATCTTTTGGTGACATTTTAGTTCTTTAAAATTCATTTTGAGTTGCAATAATAGTTAGTTATGTTTATTAATCTTCACTTATACTTTGTTTTCACCATGCATAAAATTCATTTGCTTTTGTTAGGCATTTACATTGTTCATTTTGAGCTTACAAGTCATGAATTATATGTTACATAATAATATAAATAATATCTTGAGACCTCACCTAATAACTTAAGATTTTAGATGGGATGATTTCTTGATATGGTATCAAAACCTTATTAACCTAGTGGTTTTGAATTCAAATCTCACCACTCTCATTCTATTTGATAAAAATCAAGCACAATATAGTTTGGGTTTGTGCAAGTTCAAGTCCAAAGGGTTTTTACTTGATGGGATATGTTAAATAATAATATAAATTATATATTGGGGTCTCAACTAACAGCTTAAGTTTTTAGATAAATTATTCATTAACATGATATCAAAACTTTATTGACTTGGTGATCATGAGTTCGAATCTCATTACCCACATTCAATTTGACAAAAAATAAGCATAAAATAATGTGAGTTTTTGTAAGTTTCATGTATAAAGATCTTTTAGGTGAGAGAATAATATAAATTACATTTTGAAAACCCATTTAACAACTGAAACTTTTATGTGCAATGATTTTTTAACATTATACCCTGCAAACCATTGGAGTTACTACCAGAGGGAAGAATCCTTGCGGTATGAGAAAGAAAGAGAAAGTAACCTTTAAGATATTCAAGAGAAAGAAAGTTAGGGAATAAGAAGAGAAATAAACAGAAGAATACAAAAGCATAGATGGGCAGAATTCTATGCCCTGAGTTCTTATTAATTAACTTGGATTAGATTCATTAGGAGCATCTTCATTAGATATTTTCTTGTAATTAGGACTCTTGCAATAAGAAATAAAATATCAAAAGCTTTTCCAAACCATCTTTCTCTTCTTGAGTTTTCATCCAAGCTTAAATTGAGGTCTTAACAACTTCCAAGGAATTCAAAACAAAATGTTTTTTCCCCAGGCCAATGCCATGAAATTTCTTTCTGACGCAACAGAAAATCACAAGGAATACGACCAACGTCGATATTCTGTAAAATCACGCAAAATCGAGAGAAACTATCTAAAACTCCAATTTTATTCAATGATAACCAGAAGTAAGTCGGCTAGAGACTTTACAATTGTATTTAAAGCAAAACCCTAACCTAACCCATGTTGGAAAAGGAAACGGCGATAATTAATAAAATTTACCAAAAATAGCAAATTTGAGATAAATATAGAAATTAAAAAGGCTATAAATCCTGAGCCATCTATAATTGATGGAAGTCAATTTGGACTTGGAAATCAAAATTTATAGCGAAAACAAAACTTTTCTAAAATGGCAAAAATGTCAATTTCGGGGCCTAAACGATGGAATTCAACCAAAATCCGGCGTGCCTCAACGGCTAAGATGCTGACTTATTCCGAAAACATCGAGATGCATCAACTGGTGAGTTTCGTGTCATTCCGACATCGACGCCCGGACTGCTGAAATTCAGTTGCCTTTGAATTTCAGGTGCTCCCTCATGATCATGCACGTCTCTGCTACTTGCTCTACATCAGTCTCCTCCACTTGAAAAGAATTCATCAGGAGCTCGTTCTCTTTCAGACTCATCCGATAATGTGGCATATTTGGCAAGCTGGCCCCTGATATTAGGTCTATATGGTGCTGGACATCCCTCAAGGGTGATAGTTTATTTGGAAAATCTTTCAAAGTGATATCCCTGAACTGATCTCTACATGTGCTGGACATCCCTCAAGGGTGATAGCTTATTTGGCAAATCTTTCAAAGTGATATCCCTGAACTGATCTATCAATGGTTTTAGCCTGTCAGGGACTGCCACCGAAGCCTCAAATCCTTCTTCCACTACGAGGGCCTTCACTACTAGTGCATAGAACTCAGGCACACCCCTGATGTCTACCACAAACTCCACGTCCGAACTGGTCACTGTAAAAAAGAACTTCCTCTCCACTTCAGAAGGCTTACCGGGCAGTATCTTCCTTTTGTAAGGAACCATAACAATTTTATGTGATCCCCATGTAAACAGGTAAGTATTATCCCGCCCCTTATATGTAATATCTACATCGTATTGCAGTGGCCGACCCAACAACACATGGCTAGCATCCATATTAATTACATCGCAAGCTACTTTATCTTTGTATATCTTCCCAATAGAAATAGAAACATGATAGATTTCAGTTACCTTCACAGTAGGCCCTTTCTTGATCCAGCCGATAGTGTATGGATTCGAGTGCTTCTCGATTGGCAGCTTTAGGTGTTCAATTAATCTCCTTGCAACGAAGTTCTCACAACTCCCACTGTCCACAATTAAGTCGCACGTTTTCTAACTTACTGTGGAGTATGAACGGAAGATGTTGTTCCGCTGACCAGCATCCTCTTGCCTTAGAGTGTATAATATTCACTGCACTACGCAGTTGACTCATTCCCCATCTTTCTCAGCAAACTCTACACCATCATAAAAGTCACCTTCACCTTCTACGTCTTCAGCAGCTTCTGGATCCCTTTCTTCCCTCTCTACCCAATTGACAGGCCTACGTCGATCTGGGCAGGCATTAAAGAGATGCTCAGGTTTCTGAAAGCGATAATAAACTCCAGGTGCAGGTCTAGCGTAAGGGTTGGAATTCAAATTCGTGTTTTGATTTGGATTTCTAGGCATATTCCTGTTGACTTGGGCTACTTGGCTGCTGCTATTCCCTCCTTTTTTGTTCTGATTCAACATGCTTGTTGACTGAATGCCCTTATCTTGGGTAACAGACGAATAATCTGGATTGCTTCTACGAAACCTTAAGATGCCTCATCTTTGTTCCAGCAGTTCAACCTTCAATGCCAGATTATGAGCTTCCTCCATAATCCAAACAACCTATAACCCAATTTTATCTCGCAACGATGACTTCAATCCATTCATATACCTGGCTACGCGCTGCCTCTCTGTCTCGTTCAGATTGTTTCGCTCCAAGAGCCTAGAGAACTCCGTAGTATAATCAAACACAAATTTGGATCCTTGTGAACAGTCTTGAAGTAACTAAAACAGATATTGTTCATAATTTGGTGGCAGAAACTTCCCTATCATCAGTTGCTTCATCCTACGCCAAGTCCTCACAAGTGCCTTTCCTTATCGCTGTTGATTTTTTTGTAATTAATCCCACCATACTGCAGCCCCTCCCTTCAATCTGAATGCTACAAACCTCACCATCTTTTCTTCTGGTATCTTTATCATTTCAAAGAATCGCTCCACTTCAATAACCCAATCAACAATTCACAGATTCCCATTGAAACTTGGCAGATCTACTTTTAGACGGTAATCATCTTGTTCTCTCGGGCATCTCACAGGTGGGGGTAAACCGTACCCCATGTCATCCCCCTTATCTGAATCCTCTTCACTATCATGCTGAGTGCAAGGTGCTGGGTTACGTCTTCTGTCAACAGGTTGGCCTTTGGCAATTCCTTCGACGCGAGCCCTGTTAACTGGGGCATGTTGGCATTGAGATTAGCCCCAGCAGCAAGCATCTCACGAATTTGTGCTACCTGTTGCCGTGTCTCCTCAACTGCCGCCCACAAGGCCTTTATTCCATGGTCACCGCCAATAGAGTTTTCATCTCCTGCTTCGTTATTTGCCATTGAGATCGTCAAATCCATGCTCTGATACCAATTGACGCAGCAGAAAATCACAAGGAGTACGACCACATCGATATTCCGTAAAATCATGCGAAATCGAGAGAAACTCTCTCAAACTCCAATTTTATTCAATGATAACCAAAAGTAAGTCGGCCAAGGGCTTTACAATTGTATTTAAAGCAAAACCCTAACCTAACCCATGCCGGAAAAGAAAACGACGATAATTAATAAAATTTACAAAAAATGACAAATTTGAAATAAATGCATAAATTGAAAAGGCTATAAATTTTGAGTCATTTGGAATTAAAGGAAGTCAATTCAGACTTGGAAATCAAAATTTATACTGAAAACGAAACTTTTATAAAATGGCAAAAACATCAATTTCGGGGCCTAAACGATGGAATTCGGCCAAAATCTGACATGCCTTAGCGGCCAAGACACTGATTTATTCCGTAAATGTCAAGACGCATCAACTGGGTAAGTTTCGTGTCATTCCGACATCGGCACCTGGACTGCCGAAATTTAGTTGCCTTTGAATTTCAGGTGCTCCCTCTTGATCATGTACGCCTCCGCTACTTGTTCTACATCACTCCCAATATCTGGGCTCTAGTTATCTTGCTTTTTTTACTCGCAATTTATGTTATGGTTCATGCTATGATGGAATAAATGGCCAGACTGATACTGAGGAGGCTTCTTTCTTAGTGTGGGTTTTCAAATGGCTTCAAGTCATAGTCCATTCCCCGACTGGTCATTTTGGCAGCAAAGAAAGTTCTTGTAAGATTATGCAAGGCTAATTTGGTGGCTCAGGCTCATAATAATACTCCATCATGTATCTCATAAGTATAGAAGAAACATCATTGTTGAGAACTTGTAACTAAAGATTGAACATTGTTAGAGAATAATATAAATCATATTCTGGGACTTCAGCTATTTAAATTTTTAGGTGAGATAATTCCTTGACATGGTATCAAAGCCTTATTGACCCAACGATCACAAGTTTGAATCTCATCATCCCCATTCTATTTGATAAAAAAAAAAAATCAAGCACAAAATAATGTGAGTCTTTGCAAGTTTCAAACCCAAAAGGTTTTCACTTGAGGGGAGGTATTGGAGAATAATATAAATCATCTTCTAAGACTTCACCTATCAACTTAAGCTTTTAGATGAGATAATTTATTGTCAAATATTTCATCCTCTTCAGTGCAAGCTCATCTTTCAGAAATGGTGATGGAGGTTGTGAGGGAGTGTCAATGGGCATTCACCTCAGCCCATGCCTCTGTTTCCTGGGCCAAGGCTCATAGAATGAGGCTTATAAACACGCTTAACTGTGCACATCTTGGTAGGAGCCCTTACTCCTTAGGCATGGAGGGAAACCATATTTGCTTAGACGTCCTTCGAGCCTCAGGGTTGGCTTATAATTGTATTTGACCTCTCTTCTTATAAATTAATACCGACCCTTAATTTATCAATCAAATCTTTTTTTTTAAAAAAAAAGATAACAAAATTCCTTTATATGGAGAAACCGGAGTCTCCTAAGATTATTATTATTATTATTATATTAAAAAAGAACTTGAGAGAAAAGTTCTTGCATTCCATCGTATTTTGGCAAACCACAAGAAGCAAAGTCGATTTGAGCTGGGACGGCGAGGGCGAAGACGATGATACCAAATCCAAATGGTATCATGATCTTGTAACTCTAAGGAGACCACAGTTGTAAATTCGAGCTAAAGACATGAGTTCATATATAGATTGAGTCAAAGGGTTACTTTATTATTATTTTATTCCCAAATGATGTTCTTTTAGATCAATTAAAAAAAGATACGAAGCTTTGTTATTTACCTCAGCTGTAAAGTTTTTGAAAGCTTAGTAAGGTAAGAATTTCTTCATCTGAACAAAATAGTAAGATAAACTCTTTAATATGCATAAAAAAATACTCATTTTAGGGACAAATAATTCATGTGGGAGTAGGGGTTCTGTGCTTCCCAACATATAATTCTGTGTACACGCTCCACCACGATGAATATCCAGGCAAGCAACATGGAAGACCTTTTTGTGGATCACCTTTCTGTGTACATCTCTATGTATTGATAGCTGACACAGTTGCGAAAAATAAAATAAAAAATAAAATCACAAAACCTAATGGGGGTAAAACATTACGATGGCACACAAAACCTAAAGGGTTGACAATTCAGAAATGCATGGCTTATTTTGGGCAGTGATACCACAATGGGAACACGATGGCCCCACTTGCAGCCCAGTAGAGTTCACTCTCCTAAACCACGATGCATTACTGAAAAGCGGATCTCCCACTATATTATATAGAAACTAAAGCAAATATATTTGTACTCCTTTGACAAATGTTATCTCTTTTACAAGCCAAAGCTCTATCCGGAGAATTTATTTTAAAAAAAATTGAAGATTTTTCAGGTAACCAACCAGCTTGCTGCCTCTTTTCACTTGATCCTACTTGGTGCTCCGATGATGTTCCTATACAGGTTTTCCTTCTTGAAGATGAACTTGGAAAGAAGATGGAGGTTAAGGTCAAGGTGGCGTGGATACATTTTAGGGTGCCTGTATCGTGACGATTAGGTTTTTAAATATATGAGAGAAATAGATATAAAAATGAAAGGGAAATAGAAATAGATATAAAAATGAAAGGGAAATAGAAATAGATATAAAAACTCTAGCCTATAATAACAGGTCATCAGGCGCACGCTGGTATAAAGCTCGGCCTACATGCCTAGCTCTGATTACCTTCTTGTTTTTTTTTTTATCCACCTGTATTTGGAGAAAAAATAATGTTATAATTCCTTTATTTTCTAAGCTTTAAGGCAAGGATTGGCTTTTGCATTTTATATATGTTTCATGCTAAGAAGAAGAAGAAGAAGAAGAAGAATGAAATCTATATTCTAAATGTAAACTTTGAAGAACAGATAAGATCACCACAGCAAGAGGAAAAGGGAGAAGCAATTTTTGATCAATTTTATTCAAATCATAAAAGATTATTAGAAACTTCTATTACATTGGATTATAACAAGTGAATTTGAAACCATGATACTTAATAATTCAATTCCTTACATGGCATACGTTTAATACGTAGTCTAAGAATTGTTTTGATGTGACTTAGTTAACTTAATCGATTTAAAAGCATCATAGTTAATCAATAAAAAAAATCCAAAGATAAAATTAATATTAAAAACCAGGTTAAAAAACTAAGTGTGTGTGTTTGTGTATATATATATATTAACTCAACTACTTGTTTATCCTAAAAAAAAAATTAAACAGTAGTGAAGTTGCTATCCAAATAATTTGACATATCCAATAATAACCTAGATGGTTGTTAAACAAATTGAAAATAAAATTAAAAATAAAAATAAAATTAAAGTTTAATCCTATATTAACTTCATTTGCTTGTCGTAATTCTTGGGTTTAGGCCATATCAGTTTGAAAACAAAAGCTAGTTTTATCTGCATGGCAGAAATAAATAAATAAATAATCCAAATAAAAAACCACTCTTGTATAAGTATTAATGCAACTCGTAAATTCCTAGTTCTGCCTGCTATCCTTTGTTGAACTTTGAACCCTGTGTGGTTTAACCCTCAAACCCTAAGAGTTCAACTTCTAACTCAACATCGTATTAATAATAATAATTTATAGCAACGAAAAGAATTAGTATCTAATAAATTTATAACCCTATGAGTGTTGTGTATAAATTGTAGTTAAAACTATGTTTTGCCACTATAATTTTAAAATACCTGGGGTGTTTGATAGTATTTGTTTCTATTTTTGTGTTTTTAGCTTGGAAAAAACATTAAATGTATAATTTTTTTGGTGTTATAATATGCTGATATTAAAAATATGAAAAAAATATATTCCATAATATCAAGCACCCGCACGATTTATCTTGATATTATAGAACCTGACATGCAAGCTGAAAATGACCATTCTATCTGTAAACCCTAAAAGCCAGAAGCCGAAAGGGGAGCAAAAGAAAAGAACAGAAGATCCATCACAAAGGAAAGTGGTGTTAAAAATAGAAAACAATAATGGAGCTATCAATTGATCAGTTCATCTTGTCAAACATAGTAATCCATCACAAACAGTCCTGCCATTTCTCAGAGATAGATACCATATCTCGAGATATACCCAAACTACTTTCAAAAAAACCGAAAAACACTGTGACACACATCAGCTCTGCCTTGCCCTATCACCAAATTAAATTTAAATTTCCCATGAAAATAACAGGACCTGATTTGATAGATAATAGCCTTAGCCAGCTGCTGGAAAGCCCCCCTCCCCCTGCTGTAGCCGCCATTTCCCCCTTGACATCTCTGAGCTAACTTTAACCTCTCACATTCAATGCCCCCTTAATTTTAAGGTATCGAAGTACATGGAGAGAAAAAAAATAATCACAAAATGCCCCACCTTTTGATGATGGGATTCCAGCCCCCTCAAAACAAAATCCCACATAGCAGCAGCAGCATTTGATACCGACCCCATGAATTAAAACGAAGATTGGGCTTGTAAAAAATAATATTTTGTTTTTTTTTTAAACATGAACAAACACATGTGACCCATTACACATCTCAATCAATCAAAGTCAATATGGAACTCCAGATGAAGATGGCTGCAGAGATGACTGCACCTGCAGCAAGTGGTGATAACAATCGGCGGCAGTAGGTCTCTGCTCTGGGTTCTGGTCTAAGCACCTATTTTGCAACTCTCTGAGCATTTTTGGCACCCCATTTGGACCTAACACACAAGTCTTCAACAAATGACCTACACCCCACACGTCCACTTTCACGCCATGCATTCCTCTTCCCATCTCCGGAGCGTGTCTACCACGCGACTCTCCGATACCTTGTACTGGGTTTAGCTGTGGTGCTCCAACCGCCTCGTCGAAGCCAGAAACGAACCATTCGTTTTCCCTGTCGCTTCTTCGCATCACTTTGTCCCAACTTAGGTCTCTATGCATGAAAGATAAGTCATGTAACGCTACCAAAGCTTGGGTCACATATTTTAGTGCCTCTACAAGTTGTTCACAGTTGTTCGGCTTAAATTTAACCCCTCTTGGCTTAAAAACCAAAGCCAAATCTTTTTCTGATGATCTGTAGATGAATTCTGCATGTGGGATTCTATGGTCCAAACAATCGTATATTTCTTTTACTGCTGCCCATTTTCTTCTGCTGGAGAAGAATCTTGTCACTGTATTTGGCGTCATTTCCATGATGTTTCCATTACCCATATCTACTCTTTCAAAATCACTGAAAGTTAAATGCTTGTAAGTACCACCATTGCTGAAGTTGTTGAAGCATCTATCAGCTAGTAATGGCAATAGTCCAGCAACTCTATAGCATGGGACTAGGGCTTTCAGTCTCTCAACTGGTGAAGATAGGTCCAATGAGTAGAGATCAGTACGAATAATACGATCCTGTGATCTACATAATGCACAAAATGTTACCATGTAGCCAACTGCGTAGTAGCCTAGAATGTAGGGGAGGTCCAAATAAGTCCACAAAAGCTTCTCTATTATAGATGATGAGGGATCAACTTGACCTTCCCTTAATTGGTCGGTTTCTTCTCCTCTCCACAAACAAAAGTTTCTAACAAATCCAGTCACATTTGGCCACTCATCTTGCAATGTATCAACCATTGGTGAAGAGGCTTGTTTTCTAACAATAACCACCTCAACAGAACAAAACTTGGACACGATCCTATTGATGCAATCATCCCAAACGCCAATGAAAGAGTCTCTATTCGAGGAAGTAGCACCACTTATACTAGGATTAGTTCTGATAATTGAGCTTAATATATCATAAGTAATACCTCTACAATCTAAGGGATCGTTGGATATTGTGAAGAAGAGTTCTTTGCCTTGTGGTAAGTCCCTGTACACATCTCTTCGAAGCGGGAACCTTAGTTCTTCAGGTGGTGGCTCTTGCAAGTACCATGAAAGCTCAAATAAACTTGGAAGTGATGTTGGTGGAACTCTCAGGCACCCCACGTAGTATTCTGTTGGATCTTGAAATTCCCATGGAGGTACTGTCCAAAGAAACACCATGATTGTATCCACATATAAGGTTTGGTTAGTACTCCACAAATTAGCCATAACAAAGTAAATTAAAACTGCAAGGAGCTTGTTAATTTTTCTGATCACAGACCTTGAAAGGTAGCTAGTAAGGACATGACATGAAATGGGATTACTGAATATTCATGTACATTGATGAATTCAGCATTAGACCAAAAGGGATTATTTGGACTTACATCTTATCGAGGGTTCAGCTAATGGAAGCTGAACTCTTTCGGTGAAACCTGGCATGTGAAAAATCGATAACTGTGAGGTATAGATTTCAAGACTGCCACTTTAGAAATGAACATAATAAAACAAAAAACCAAGTACCAGAAGGAGTAACAGAAGCTGAAGGAGAAGGCTTTCTTCTGCCAAAGACTTTAATTTGTTGTCCAGAAACAAACTTATCAACAGAAAAACCTTTAAGAGCACCATCTTCAAATGCTTCCATGGTGCAAGCTACCATTGAATCATCGAAGAAAGTAAGTTCATCAGCGTTCAAAAAGCTTGATCCTTGAAGCCTAACTCTCCCTCTATGATGCTCTCCCTCTTCACCCCACAAACTCACCGATTCCTCCCATGTCATTCTTACTTTACCAATTCTACGTAGCTCCTTCGTAGATGAAGAGCCTGCCGCGGCATCCATAGCAGTATCAAACCCTAGTAAACTCCCTCTTGTACCATGAAAGTAAGTTTCACCTCCACTTGTCATGACCAGTTGTCTTGTCCTTCCTAACAAAGATCATGAAACGTTTCATTGTTTTGGAAAAAAACAAGCACAAGTACTGCAAAAGATTGGAACTTTATCGCTGATGAGTCGTTGTAGAATGTATTTATACCTGAGAGTGCGAGATCATCCTCTTTGATAGGAGGGGGTGGGGGGAGAGCTCTTGCAGCAGCAAGAGAAGCTCCCCTACTGCTATCATCACAAGAACCGATGAGTGAAGATCCTCTGCTTTGAGTTCTCATTTTAGGACCCATAAATTGAGATAACTCTTCAAAAACTTCTTCATCAAACGAAGCAGGTAATTTATGTGCCTTTCTCTCATAAGGTGAAAGCCTAAAATAACTCTTCCCCATTTGTTCTCTCTTGTCTCCTCTTTCCCATTCATAAACCTTCCTGAACTCCCCAAGCATGTTATCCCATTTAGTACCTGCAGTTTTTGCATCTCTATGAACATCGTGTCTATTCAAAAATTCTGCAACTTCTCTATCTTTATCAGCTCTAGTTTTCCCTCTTGTTGATTGGACTGCAACAGCTGTATCACCACTACTGACTTGACCAGTAGTGCCTTCTGGCAGCTGTTCAACTCTTGAAGTCAAATCAGACCCACCATGGTACTGGAACCTCCAAGCCCTGGCTAGCCATAACATCTCATTGGGTTTCCAAACTGGGCTCACATATTTTCCTTTCCTGAATTGATGTTGATGTGGTTCTTCTGGTTTGCTTGTTTCTTGAGCAGATGCTGCAGAAAGTGAAGGGATAGGTGAGCGTAAAGGAGACGAGTTTGTGTCTGAAGAGGAAGCTTCTGCCGTTGAGCGAGGTTGTTTTGGTTGAGTAGGGTTTATGGTTAGCGATTGGGTTGGCTCGCTTGAGACAGCTGTAGCCATGTGAGCTTGTGTTGGTGGCGGTTGCTGTTGTTGAGATGCTGAAGGCAAAAGTTTCCATTGTGCACTACTGTATCTTGCTCTCTTGGGGTTTACTGTCTCAAATTGTTGCTCAAAAGGGGAGGAAGTTGCACCAATGGGTACAAAAAGTGGGGCAGAGATGAATGGAGCACCAGTAACAACAGCTGAGGTTGTCTGCTGATGATGTAGAGGTCTTAGTTCTGTTGATTCCTCAATTGGGCCTTTTGGAGAAGAAGAAGAAGATAATTGTTGTTGTTTCTTGGTTGTTTCTCCTTTGCTTTCACCCATTTTACAATGGGCCCTAAAAAGTACCTTAAGCTAACGAGAGAGACAGGAGGCTTTAGATCAAAACCGAAGCAAGAAGAAGAAGAAGAAGCACCATTTCCTGTGAAGACTAAACTTAGTTTCTAAATACATAAACCTCCTCTCCACCATCTTCGTATCTCTCAAAAAGTGTTTTTATGGTGCTTTTAGACTTGGATCCCCACCTTACATTTAAAGGGCTAAATTATTTTTAGAGAAAAACCAAAAAAAGGAGATGAAAATCATACTAGGCAAAACACAAAGTAAAAAGTAACAGGAAAAGAAGAGGTTGTGGAACTGCAATGAATAAGACCTTTCAGTTTATTAAATCATACATTGCAAAATTTGATGTTTTGATTTTGACAAGTAATTTAAGAAGCGTACATTAAGCATTTGGTTGCATGATTAGAGTGGGTCATGCTTATTCTGGACTCAGAAACGCTGCCACTTTGTGTCTGTACCTTTCAAAATAATTACTCGTTTAATAACATATTATAATATTTTCTTTCAGATTAAAATCATGAGAAATTATTATAAAAATAAATAAAAATATTTTTCACAACAGCACAAGCAGAAACAATCCCAAATGTGTTACATGTGCAATTATTTACTAGTTTCTTTTTTTATTTCCTTAATTATAGAAAAATTAATTTAGTTAATTAAATAAATTACGCTTTTTTACACTAGTTCTACACTTAATTATTTTTAATTCTTAATTAGTTTTGTAGAAACTAAAAATATATATAAAAATATTTGTTTTGTAAGCCAAAATCCATCTTACAATATTATATATATAAAAATAAAAAGTTTAATTATTGTGTTTTCATATTCTTTAATAACTTAATTTTCCCATTGGGTATCCAATACTTATGTGCTGGCCAAAATTCTTTAAAAAATGGTTTATATTTACAAATAGCATATCATATTGGGGCTTATGCTATCAATCGTTATCTAGATCGACATTTTAAATACTATTAATCGAGTAAGTAATATATAAATCCATTAATAATTTAATGATATTTATTAATTCTGTAATATTTATTTTTGGGGGGGGGGAACAGTGAGAAAAAGAGAGTTCCCGCGATGAGTAAGGGATTGATGAATGAGTGGAGATTTGCAGACTTGCAGTGTGGGTGAAAGAGAGTGTAAGAGTCATTTTGTTTGGCAGCGTAAGATGTGGACACATCGAATCGATGGCACTGTGCTCCAAACACTGTTTGCTCTTGTCGTCTTTACCTTGTTTTATTTTATTTCTCTTTTCTCTTTTTTCATTTTCATTTTCATTTTCATTTTCTGAGACCTCATAATAATAATAATAATAATAATAATAATAGTCATTGTCAATGATATATGATGTCATTCAACAAAGTTCTTGCCACCCAAGAAAAATGGAATCCTTACTGACATGGTGACGAGAGAAATCTATCCATATGTGCGGTTTTTTTTACTAAATTACTCGAAATTACGCTTTATAAATTAATTTATATTTATTCAAGTATCTCAAACTATTTAAAGCTTTTCATTACTACCCCTAATTATTAAATAGCCTTTTATTGATCCATATTTTGGGATTTGTTTAGTTTTTTGAGTGTTTTTATGATATATTATATTATCTAGGGGATCGAGAGGAAGAAATGAGAGAGAAGTCAGAAAAAATAGAATGAGAATATCAAAAAATGAGTATTTTTTTTTAATGTTGAGTAGTAAAGGGCACAATATAAAAAAAGTAGGGGTAAAATTAGAAGTTTTTAGAAGAAGAGGTGGGACATTGACTATGTAAAGGCAAAAATATAGTTTACCAATTTTATTTTTCAGAATATAAAAATGTAACTTTTCTCGCTTAAACACCATCTGATATATTTAAGTGGGTTTTTTCAACTTTTTTTCTATTTTTAATTTACATTTTCCATTTAGCCTCCTGTCTTTAATTTAATTTTAGTCCTTCATTTACAAAAAAAAGTTTAAATCAATTCCTAATTTCACACTTTCTCAAATATACCCTTTGTTACATTTCTTTTAGGTCTCTCTACTTTTTGATAATTTCATTAAAGTCCATGCTTTAAAAAATATGCAAATAGGTCCAGAAATCCAAATTTTACTTAGGAGATGTTTAGGAGTGCGTTTGGGAAGTGTTTTTGAAAAAAATAAGAATTTTTATTTTTATTTTTTATTGTTTATTTTAAATTAAAAAATTAGATGTTTTCAAATCATTTTTGTTTGTTGATATCAAAAATAATTTGTAAAAAAATATATATTATTTTAATGCATTTCTAAGTAAAAAAATATTTTTAAAAACAACCTCAACTATACTCTCAAATAAGCGTTGGTCTTCGATTTTGAATTTTGTACACCTACATGTTCTCAATCTAAGAAAGTAGACCTAGCTTTATTTGAAATTTATAGCTTCTGATATAGGTGAAATCTCGAGAGGGTGTTGAAACAGATCATATGAGACAACTTTTTACCCACTCTAAAACAGTTAGTTTTGACAACCTTAATGGTAAAACTAGGTTGTACCCTATTAGTAGACTTGTAATTCTATGTCTTATCTTTTCAAAGGATTAAACCACACCTTAAAAGAAACTATATAACGTTAGTTATGGATGAAATTTAAGACAATGCTTGAATAAAAAAATCTTGTTAAATTCAAGGTGAATTGCATTTTTAATAAAGAACCTAAGGAAGAAAATTTAAATGGGACATGAGATGTGAAATTAATTAAATAAGGATAAAATTGGATGAGATAATTAATGAGGAGTTATTTATATTTTTGGTATAGAAGAAATAAAATACTCATAATTAATGATGCGATATGCTTGTTTATATAGGGGTAGCCATAAGAACTAAACAATTGCCAAGAACTGTTAATTAGGCTTTTATAGCAGGTAGGTTTCCAACTTTATTCTTTTGTAATTACCACTAAAATTGTTAAGAATGTTAGAAATTAAACTTTATAGTTACATATATGAATTTGACCATGGTACATGTATTGTGAAAACAATTTAATGCATGTAGGATGACGAGATGACATTGATTTACTATTTTGATTTTTAGATAATTAATAATACCGATAGGGTTCTATTAGAATTGTTTCTTTGGACAACTTTGATTAACTATCCAGTTTTGGGATAAATAATGATATTAATAAGGTTTTATTGGTATTAGTATTTTCTAAATTAATCAGTCAACTCTAAATATCCAAGGTGATTAATGATGTTAGTAAAGGTTTCTAACATTTTTATGGATTCCTTTTAGTTAAGAGAAATAAATAAATGGATTAACTATTCCTGGTCAAGAATGTTTAAGGGTCTCAATGAAATACATTAATATCAGGAGACATTTCAAGGATGATTACTTATCCGGAATCAAAAGTTAATGATGTCATGTTTATGATATTGACATATAATAGGTAAATCAAATGTGGTCCATACTTGACTAACTATTATGGTGAAATTAATAGTTAGTGATACTAGTTTGTCATATTGATATCAAATTTTTAATAGATTTGCTTAATATAAATAATATTGAAAAACCTTTGAAGTAAATGAATCTATTAATAATGATAATTATTATGAAGAATTAGAAATCAATTAGCATTATTAAGTAGATGTATTCCCGTGATAAATCAATTAGGTCATATATATAGTAGGAAAAGCACGATAATTTACTTGTGTCAAGCGCAATGCCAATGAAATTATATATTTTCTTGCCTTTTTTGACCCATAATATCTTTTATTTACCCTAATATATTTATATATGCATGATTATATGTCATTTTCAGTTATATCAGGTTCACACCATAAATAGATTTTAATTAGAAAAGTTTGTTATTATTTAGAAAAAAATTTATTTTGTAATTCTAGATACTTATTTTTCATAAACTTGAATATCTAATACAAATTTGTAGACTCTATATATGACATAAGATTAAAATTTTAAGCAACCATAATCTATACATATTGTCATTGTTCGATTTTAACTTTTACTTGAATTATACTATATGACATCATTGTATTGATATAATTTATGTTATGATACTCTATAAATGTTGTATGATGCCCAATTATTATTTCAATAAATCTTATATATATATATATATATATATATATATATATATATATATATATATATATATATATAGTTGAATTGATAATGTTAAGTTGTTGAGATCCAAGATGTTTGGATTAGATCATGAATTGCTAAATTTGGTGGGGAAATTTGATTAGTCTATAATTTAGGATCTTTTAGTATAGGAGAAACTCTGCTGAAATTTCAATAAATATCCCAATGCAAACATTTTTTACCTAAAAATTCAATATCTTGTAGGTGTTGATTGGAAATTTGAATTACTATAGACTTTTTAATTACACAAAATACATGTGTGAGAAATACCAAAAAAAAACCCTAGAAAACAAAGCTTCTTTTTTTCCTTTCTAAGGTTATAAACATGCTTTATTAAAATTAAAAAAAAAAAACTTGAAACACCCTCGACAAATCAATTTTTTTTTTATCTTGGGGGGAAATAAATATTTTTATGTTTACAAAGCTTGTAAAAAGTCAAGAAAGTTATTGATCAATAATCCTGAATTTTGTTGATTTTGGGGTGTAAAAGTATTATTACTGTTTTAAAAATTGAAAAAAAAAAACACATACTCAAACACTATGATTTCTATCATAAAGGATTTTTTTTTATTTTCTATAATTTTGTCTTAGTAAAAGACCTTGCTATTTACCTAAATAAGATAAGTAATGAATTAAAGCTGTAATCCTTGAATTCAACAGATTTGTGACATACAAGGACGATGAAGAATAGAAGAAAGCATGTTTGCAAAGGCATGCAACCCGACGATGTGAGCTGGCATGCAGTCATCCTCGATCAATCATGTGATGACACATACTCGAGGAATAAATCCAGCGTCAGCTCGCCCAAACTTTTCTCATCTTTTAGTCGTTTCCCCATATTCATTCCTCACCAGTCCTCTGTCTGCGAAATTCATTGACTTTGATTTTTTGCATGTTTTCTTGAAAATTCATTTGTTTCCTTGTAAGAGTCTCCCATTAAAAATGTCAAATAATCTGTAGGATATTAAAAACTAGCTTAAATACCATGAAAAAAATAAAGGAAAAGAAATAGTTTTAGTTTTTGCAAGTAACTTTTGTTACAAGTAGAATGATATACAAGATAGAGATCTTAACAATAAAATGATGATAACTATTAATCTCATACAATCTTGGTATACCACTGCTTACATAACAATCCTAATATGAATAAAAAATGATAGAAAGAAATTGACAATATTGTACTGATTGTAGTTGTCATAACCCATTTCTAGGTTATTCCAAAAAATTTGATCGAAATAAAAAACAAAAATATTGACGTGGTGGAAAAATTAAGTTGGAGATTTTAGATTGATTTGAGAGTGTGATTATACTTTATTGTGCCTTAAAATGAAAAATATTGATTCAACTCTAAAACAAATGATTATCAAATAAATCTATATAAGAATTAAGCTGAAATATATAATTAAATTTTTAATAGGCAAGTTTAAATTAGCCATGGGACAAATTAAAGTTTATTTATGTTTACGAATTAATTTAGGGTTCAATGAAATGATTTAATTTAGTACAAGGATTTAATCATACTTTAAATGAGTCAAATTAATTTTAAAAAGAGTTTACTTAGTGGAAATTAAGTTTGGGAGCCTAATTTAGAAAAAAAATGAGAAGATTAGAATTTTTGGAGATGAAATTGAGTTTTTTTTACCAAGTTAATTGAATAAAATTAGAGGAAAATTACAATAAAATTGAAGTCATCATAAGATAGATGACCAAATTGAACTTTGGTAGAAAAAAAGAGAGGGTTAAATGACGCTTTGTCTGGTATAGACTAAATTACCTCATTCCTCTAGATATAATAGAGGTGAAATCTATGGTTTGTGAAGGTAGAAATTAGTGGCCAAAAAATAAAACTGTCTTTTTCTCGGTTTTCACGTTAAAAAACTCCTCATTGTCATAACCAGATTTTTAACTATCTAATTTTTAATATTTTTTTTTTAACTTCATCAAAAAAAAATTGATGTAAAAAAAATCTTGCACTGTCTTACCCGTAACCATACTCTACAATTGTCATTACCTTACCTGCAACACATTATTACCTTACCTACAACACACTATTTTTTGCACAATAACGCTCATGTCCTACAACCTACGCATAGCCCTATATATATGGGAAGAGCAACTCAGAGTAGGGGGGACGAGAGAATAGAAAGGAGAGTAGAGAGAGAGAGAGAGAGAGAGATGAGAGGAGAACAAAGACGAGAGGAGGAGAATTGAACATAGGGGAAAAAAAGAAACAAAGAGGAAAGTAGGAAAAAAAAATGAAACGAAAGGGACATAAAAAAATGAAGGGGACAAAAGAAAGAGACAAAGGAGAGAAGAACATGAAAAAAACACATAAACAAAGATATTGTAAACAGGTGAATTGTGAGCAACCTCTCGATCACCATCGGCTCCTTCCTCTCATCATCTCCAACAACAACTATGCCTTCTTATTCTCCTTTGGTGATAGTAGCAACATTTGCTTCTCTCCATCAACAACAATTTTTTATTCTCCTTTAACAAGAGTTGTATTTTCCCTTTTGGCCATAGCGATGACAACTATTTTTTTCTTTTTTTTACGATGATAACAACAATCGTAGCACCTTTCTTTTTCTCTAGCCACAACAACAATTGCTATACTTCCCTATTGACAGCTGCCACAACTCCTCTTCTTTGGCAACAACAACAACGACAATAATGGTAGCAACAACAACAACAACGACAATGGCAGTAGCAATAACATCATCCCTTCTCTCCATTGCACAAGACTTCCTCCTCTTCTTGCAGCCACCATCTTTAGAATCGGTTTAATCTCCTCTAAACAACGATAGCAACATCAAATGACCTTTTTCCTCTCCTCTGGCTGTTATTGTTCACTTTGCAAGTAAACAATAGGGAGTGAATTAATTCATGTCCCAATTTGAGAAGACCGTTGAGTTGTCCCATTAGTTATCAGGCTCAATTTGAATTATTATTATTGTTTTATAAAAAATTACATTTAAAAAAAATATTTTTTCATGCATACGACTGAATTTTAAAAATTTTCTAAGCATATTTCATAAAAACAAAGAAATCACATCTTTTCTCATATTTAAAAAAGAAAATGGGATATCGTAACCAAACTATAACTATCCGTTAGAGTTTGACCAAAATATCAAAAAACTTTCGGCAATCATTTTGTTTATTTTTTTGCAAAATTTAATTATTAAGGTATAAAATTACATTGTAAAGTACATCCATAGATATTAAAAAGACAATAAATTCAGTGTTAAAATTCATACCTTAAAACAATTTGGTTTTTAACTTAATAAGGTAGAGACTATCTTACGAAGAGAGATCTAATTTGAGACATAGAAAAGGCCAACAAATAAAAATCTGACTTAGAAAAAAAATAATCAGGCAACAATGCAGCTTACTAAGATAAGATGCACTGAGAGTGATTCGTATTCCCTTTCACAATAAGTATCCTTGCTCATACTTTAGCAAACTGCTAAGTTTTTTAGTGATTTTAATATTAGGTGATGACTCTTAAATATTATAATAATAATTTTATGATTATAAAATTTTTTTTTTTTGCAAACCTCCCCTCGTCTCCGGAGATGGCTGCATGCAAAGCAAAAAAATCTCGTCATCGTGACAATGGTAATTAGAAGCAAGAATATATAGGAGACAATAAAGGATTTACTGTAACTTTTCTTAGCTTGTTTTAATACTATAGGAGTTGCATTACCATAGGAAAAAAAAATAGGAATCGACCGTGGACTTCTTTCCTTCAACAATTATCATAATATATCACCCAAAATTCATTAAGCCTTTACCTTAATCAAAATGTTAAGAAAATAAATTAACAATAACTGAATTGGTGGCACCGAAGATGCTACTTTTAGTAACTTAAAAAAAGTTTTCTTCTATAGTTGTAACATCCAAAACATAAATCATAGGTCGTGGATTGAATGGATTCACTTTCATGGCGGCGAGTTAAACATGAGATGGCTGAATTTGATAACTATGTTAAAATTAATCAATGGCATGAAATTATCTTATAATCTTATATTGCACCAAATTAATCCATCAACTTGACTAAGATCTCTGAGATGTCAAGGATTTCCTGTATTGTAGATCTTCGGCATTGAAAGTCTTTTGTACATATAATATTTTTAAGTTTGTAACATACTAAGAGGTTAGGGTTTGTTTTTGTTAAGGAACCATTTCGTCTAAAAACTTAAGCTAATAGGTGAGATCCTAGAATATAATTTATACTATTCTCTAACACCCCTTAAATAAAATATTCTTGGGCTTGAAAATTATATAGACCCACACTACCTTGTACTTGATTTTTATAAAAAAGAATAGGGTGGTGAGATTCGTACCCGTGACCGTTAGTTAACAAAACTCTAATACCATATTAAAGAACCTTCTCACATAAAAATTTAAGCTTATAGATGAGATCACAAAATATAATTCATATTATTATGTGATGAGGATAATATGGGACAACTTAGTAAATCATATAGATTAAAAGTATTAGAGGCAAATCAGGAAAAAGATTAAGAATACTGTAAATCATGGAAATCCAACCTTCATAGCAATTAGCACATCCAACTATCATAAGAGAGAAATCAGGAAGGAGATTGGGATGACTACTCTATTACGGTAATTAGGCTTTATCTAAACTCTATATATTGTAACGATGCATTAGCAGAATTTAATAAAAATACACATTGTTTATATTCACTCTCCTCTATTTCTATATGGTGTTAAAGCCCTCAAAAAGACTAGCGTCTTATCATGTCTACCTCTTCTTCTTCATCTACTGCAACCCTTAGTTCTTCCTCTTCCATCATCAGAATAATCCCAGTCTCCAATGTTGTCTCACTAAAATTAACTCCTTATAATTATCCACTTTGGAAGACACAATTATTGCATTATTTTTGTGGATAAGACCTATATGGTCATCTTGATGATACACTCATCCCTCCTCCTAAAATGGCTACTACATCTCATTTTGATATAGGTGCTCTTACTCAAATTTCGAATCCTGCATATTCTCAATGGCTGTGACAAGACAATTTAATTCTCAGTACTCTCATATCTTCCATGACCGAGGGTGTTTTAGCTCAAATAATCTCTTATGCCACTGCTCAACAGGTTTGGCAAGCACTTGAAAACAAACTTCTCATCCCAATCAAGAGCTCGTACCATTTAGGTTTGAACTTAACTTGCAATATTTGGTATTTACTCGTCCTGACATCTCATTTTCAGTTTATAAGGTCAGAAAATTCATGCAGAATCGATTAAAACCTCATTGGCAAGCTGTTAAAAGGATCATTCGTTATCTTAAACATTCAATCTCCACTAGACTACTTCTTAGTCGATCTTCCTCCTCTACCATTCAAGCCTTTTCAGATTTTGATTGGGTAGGTGATCACGATGATCGGCGTTCTATCAGTGCTTATTGTGTCTTCATGGGCAACAACCTTATCTCATGGTGGTGCAAGCAACAATTTACAGTAGCTCGTAGTAGCACCAAATCTGAATACAAGTCCCTTGCTGACACAACTTTAGAAATTCAATGGGTTTAATCTCTTTTGTCAGAAATTGGCTTTCAAAATCCTACAACCCCAATATTATGGTGTGATAATATTGGAGCCACATACCTGACAGTCAATCCCATGTTTCATGCTCAAACGAAGCACATTGAGATTGACTTTCATTATGTACATGACCCAGTTCAACGTAAACAGCTCTCGGTTCACTTCATCTCCAGTAGTGATCAACTTGTTGACTCACTAACCAAACCAGTGTTTCCATGCAAATTTTCTGAATGTTCGATCTCTTCCCTTCAGATTGAGGGGGCATGTTGAGGGAACTATGGGACAGCTCAATAAATCAAGCAGATCAAGAGTATTAGAGGGAAATTAGGAAAAATATTAAGAATAATGTAAATCATGAAAATCTAGCCTTCACAGCTATTATAACCTAATTTTGGGTTATTCCCCAAATTTATCCAAAAATAAGAACAAAAAATAAAATAAAAGGGGTTTGTGTCAAAGCGGGGTTTGTGTCAAAGCGGGAATTTTAGACATTTTCGAGATCTCGATAGTATTTTTTTATGCCCTGAAATGAAGAAGAGTGCATATTCACGGCTAACGTAATTTATTATCAGATAAATCTATGTAAAAATTAAGTCGAAAGATATAATTATATTTTTATAGGCCAATTTAATTTAATCGTTGGCTAATTTAAAAGTGTAATTATATTTGAGAATTAATTTATGGTCCAATTGAAGGATTTAATTAAGCGCGATGACTTAATTATACTTTAAATTTGTCAAATTGATTTTATTAAGGGCTTAATCAATGAGAAATCAAGTTCTTGAATTTAATTCGGGCGTAATTGAAGAGATTGGAATTTTCGAAGACCAATTTGATTTTTTTTCAAGCCAATTATGCGAAATCAAGGGTCGAATTGAACAAATTGAGAGTTTAATGGTTGATTGAGAGCTAAATCGTGCAAATTAGAAATCAATGACTAGAATAAAAAGGTAGAGCAAAGCTAAGTTTGAGATTGAATTTTTGGGGGTATAATTGCATAAAATCATGAGTTTAAATCCAACTAGGATTATAATTAGAGCAATTATAAATTGAGGGACCAAATCATACCTTTACCTTTAAAAATCCTTGAAAATTGCAGTGCATGTTCCACCTTTAAAATTTTTGAAAGTTGCTTGCATGTTCCGGTTGCATGATTTTTGAAAATTGCACTATTGCATGGTCTACCGTGCTTGGCTTTGAATGATCAAGCGCGCTTGCATTCAATTTTCAACGATGGTATGCTGTATCAAAGTTTGCTCTACTATAAATAGCAACACGAAGAGAAAGACAGAGGGAAAAAACAAAAATTTTATGTAAAATTTGAATCTTCATCTCTGTGTGTCTGGTCCCTCTCTGTATCCCTCTACTATGTTTTTCCTCTCTCTCTCTCTCCCCCCCTGAAACCAGTACGCCGGCCTCTCTATCTCCTCCAGCAATCATCAACTCTGACCACCTTGCACCACCTCATCATCACCGGAATCCTCCCCTTCACACTAGCAACCCAGTTGTGGTCTCCGTTGAAGCCAAGGCAGAATAGCCCTAGCAACTGCAACGTCACTCGTGCCCCTTTTGACGTCCACTCCGGCCACCACAGGCCACCATTTCCGAATCCGCCATGACCAGAAGAACTACCTTGACCTCCTCTACACAACGGTATTAACAGGTATGTCATTCATCATACTCGAAAATCCCTATTTTTATTGTTCATCATCTTCGTTTTCATGCAAAACATCCCGGTTATTGTTCACTACATGTGAACAGTAATCGGGTCGGGCTGGCTTTGTGCTCGGCCCAGCCATTGAATAAGGTGGGCTTATAGCTCGTCTGGGCCGGAAGCCCAGCCTTAGAAGGGTCGGGCTGAAAGCCCAGACCGAAATAATTGGGCTGGCAGCCCAGACCCAGATTTCTTTGGGCTAAAAGCCTAGCCCGAGATAGCAATGATCACAGTTTTACGCAAAACAAAGGAGTGCAACAACAGATGAAGAGAATAAAACCAGGCATGAGTGTGGGACGTCTATGGCAGCTCGCCAAAGGGCTTGCTTGGTTATTTTCCTATCATTTCCTCGTATTGACATTGATGCAATCCACAATTTTAGGGTGACATACAATCTAGACTGTTAATTTTCAAAGAACTTTTGGTATATTCAAGCCATATTCAAACTCAATATTATAAAGATTGTTGGTGCGAATGATTTGACTTCTCAAACATGGAAATCTTGAATCTCTCATAAGTTTGAGAAGTAGTATTGATGAACATTTGCTAGGACATGATCCGCGTCCTCTCCCTTGAAAATATTCATGTCCTACCTTCGACTATTTTTATTTATTAACTTAATTTGAGAGAATGAGCTGATGAGATTTGAATTTTATTTTATTTTTGTTATCATATGATTCATATTATTTTTAATACTATATTAAATAATCATTTTAACTTCAACAGATTAAAATGTGAGGTGAAACATAGTATATAATTTATAGTGTTTTCAATTGGAACCACCCACATGGAATAAATAAAATAATATATAGCTATTAAGATTCAACGATAGATTAAAGATCTTGAAACTCTATCCATTCAACAGCTCTTAAGAATATAGATTGCAAGTGAAGGAAATATTAAGACCACCAATCTCACATAACATTAATAAATAAAATTAAGAATAAATCACCCTTCATAAAACTTAAATATTTAAAATAAAATGTAAACTCAATTATTAAATTCAATATATAAAAACATAATCTTCAGTAAAAATAACCAAAAATTCAGGAAATGCGGGTTGCATCACAGCCCTTGTAAGTTTTTTCCTAGCTAAATTATATTTTTAATAATAATTATTATTAGTTTTGAATGTGCAAAATCAACTGTATTATATAATTTATATTAATCAACCTCTCTCACTCAGTATTTTTTAAAATTAATACCACCCACGGCGTATCGCTGTCAAAAGACAAATGTTCTTATGAATATTATTATGACCACTGAAAAGCAACATCATTTTCAGTAGAGCACAGAGCCTGGTGTTATGTTAATCACTGAATCAACATGAATTTTGGGTATTGAAATCCATTAATATTTCTTCTCGTGATTGCTATTTGTTCATCATCATCACCAGCTCTCTCCCTCTCTCTCTCGGACACGCACACTCACCCTTGTGTGCATACCAGCTAGCTAGCTATATGTTATAAGGCTGCAACATTGAAATGGACCATACCATCATACCTACAACATAAGTCCTAACTAGCTAGCCCTATTTTTATATATATATATATATATATAATAAGTATAGCTAGCCCTATTTTTTTTTATATATATATATATATAAATATAATAAATATATAGTTTGGCGAGAAAACAAACAAAAAGAAGCTTGCCCCAAGCTCATACATCCTTTAAATTTTCACAAACCGTTACCATTTGAAACACAGAATGACAAGAAAATGGCATCTGAGAAACCTCTCTATACCACCTAGTTAGCTACAGCTCTACTTTTTTTTTTTGTAAGAAAAAAAACCCTAACCCGTCATAGGCCGGCTCTTGACTTGCTTTTCACGTACCTCTAGTTAGCTTTCCTAGCTAATTAGTCTGCTTTTGTTGCTGGCCATCTCTTTTATCTGCTATGTCAAATGTTCCCATCTAAGGGTACACATGCAAATCCCTTCACGAGCATTGTCATTACTAACTTTAAACACTTGTATAGCTCTACCACCTACACGCGTAGAGCCAGCCATGAATGAAGAGATAATAAGCAGGGAAGGGAGTACGACGACGACGACGACGACGACGACGACGACGACAACGACATAATTTTATATTGTAGATGTTGCACGTATACAAAAAAACCCTCCTCATTAACATCCACCATAGATGCGATGCCTTTATTCTTAAAAAAGAAAAAAAAGAAAGATAAATGTTGTGTTTCTCATGCATCCATTATTGTAGGGGGGCGAGTTCCTTGGCTAAGATTATCGGCGATATAGCAGCATAACTAGGTTCGGTCTCTTTTCTGCTAAAAAAACAGCACACCCATTGGGATTTGAGAAAGGTAAAGGCTGTTTCTGGAGTTATTATCATCCCTTTTCATCCAAGATTTGTTTTTATAATTATTCATGCCTTCATATTTCTTATGAATTTGCACTTCAATGAGCTGTCCAAGTGCTGTAGGCTGGTAAATCAGGGAGAACCAATATTTTTGTTCTACTTTTTTTGAACGGGCAAATCCATGACAGAAACTCGTACCCATTTCTTCCCGAAAATAATAATAAAAAATTGAAGAAAAGGAACTCGAATCCACTGAATACTGCATACTGGGCCTATAGAAATTGACTGATACTCTTGGTTAAAGCCTATATATCGACAGGCATGGTTTAGATTTTTGGAGTTCTTAGTGTTTGTCTTGGTTCTCTGTATACTTTTCAAGAACTGTTCTTTTACTAGTATCTTTAATAAACACCATGTCCTTAAGCATGTGTCTTGCAAAATAAATAAATTATTGTTATACTATTTCTTAATATTTTATTTTTTTATCGAATGTTAATAAATGAGTAAATTTATAAATTATTGGAGGATTGCAATCAAAACTAAGTGCAAACCATTGGAAGATTGCAGGCATAAATTGCCATCTACCGGCCGAAAAATAAAGAGGCTAGTCCCCTAGCTAGCTGGACCCGAAAATCAAAACCCTCAATAAACTCCATGGATGCAAAAGGCTAGTAATTAATTCTGAATCATGGCATTCCTTGTTGTCACCACGGTATTATTGTTAATAAGGACCACCTTCAACACTCCTGGGCAATCTCTCTCTCTCTCTCTCTCTCTCTCTGTGTATATATGAATGGTGAGCAACAAATATGAATTAGCCTTGTTGAATTCTATAAGACACTCGTGTATTTTGGCAACCCTCTCACAGCAGAAGCATGGAGTTGTCAAAATCATGGAGCCTGTCATGCAGAGTGCACTCACAGAAATTCATTGGCTTGCATACATACCTTGTTTTTTTCATCAATTCTAAGCATAAATGTATGACAACTGCCGACTTTCAGACTTCGATTATTATGGTCAAAAGTCAACGCCGGATTAAGTGTTGGATGGATAAATTTTAATAAACTTGCGTATTTTCATTGAAGAATACACCTTTCCAATAAAACATTAGAGAAATAAAGATTTAGAAATAAGGGAATTCACTTTGAGGACAAGGACTTGTAATTTATAAAAGTGGGCTTGATATTTTCATGTAATGTATTTTTTAAAAGTATTTTTCACTTGAAAATATATATTTTAATTTTTGATATCAACTTATTATAATTATTAAAAAAATAGTAAAAAGTTTAAATTTAATATATTTTTAAACTAAATACACTTTTAAAATACACCAAAACATATTATAAACACACAGAAATAAACTATAGGTCAGCTAGCAGTGAATTTGCTAATCTCCATCAAAAATTGTCTTTGGATGATAAAAGAAAATGTGCAGGGAGAGCGTAGGCCCATATTACTAGATATATGGGCTCCCCTTTTAAGCTTCAAATGGACATACATCTGAGCTACAAGTCTTGGCCTTGATGCCAGTGATCTTATGTAATTACCGATTGGGCCTCTCGAGCATTATAATTCTCATTATTATTATTATTATTTTATTTCACTCGTCATGTAATCAAAACATTTTTTTTATTCATATTTGTTTTCAAGGAACAATCTTTTGATGACAAAAATAATCAGTGAGCAGTGCAGCTGTAATGCAGGAATTATTCAGGAAGGCATTTATTTTTAGATATTATTTATATAGTGTTGAATTATATCCTTATTAGTTATGAAATGATTTTAAATCATGTATTTAAAAAATAAACATATCAAACACCTAACTTAGATTGAATATAACTTAATATTTGATAATAAAAAAAATACAATAGAAGACATCAACATAATAACTTATATGTTATTAAGTATTCCTTCATCATGCATGCATTCATAATTATAAATTACACTTTAATTATAAAAGCAAAGTTAAATAAATTTAGTGTATAAGAGAAGGTTGGACAATTAATTTTATATATATATGTATAACTTTTATAATTAATTTTTATATATATATAAATAAATTTTATAATAATTATTTATAATATTAAAAAATAATACACACACACACACACACACACAAGGCAAAAGGAATTGGAAGGTCCTAAATTGTGATTCAAACTTTTGTACACAAACATGACTTGAAAAACAACAAAAACATGAATACTGAAAATTCCCAAAGAAAATTAACATTAATTAACTCACGTCATTTCCCATGTCTCATTCAAGTTTTCCATGCCATTATGCCCATCATAATTATTCTTATCATCATCCATGCCATTATAGTTTTTTTTCTTCACGTTCACATCTTCATCAACCATGTCCTCCACCTCTTTTGTCCTCCCTAGACAACCATTGATCAGCCATTCCACCACCTCCATCATGGTGGGTCGATTCTCCACGTTGCTATCGGAGCATCGCATTGCGATCATGACTACTTGTTTAAGTTGTGCTCGGTCGTATCTTCCCTTCAACCTAGGGTCAACAATATGGTCAAAGTCACCCTTTTGAACATGTGGGGTGGCCCATTGAACAATGCCACGCCTGAACCCTCCCGGGAGCTTCTGTATTGGTCTTTTAGCACTGATGATCTCGAGCAGTAAAATTCCAAAGCTATAAACATCACAACTCTCCGAAACTTTCCCCCACATCGCATATTCAGGAGCCAGATATCCTAGAGTTCCCTTCACCCTGGTGGTCACGTGAGTAACCCCATCTGGTATCAGCTTTGCAAAACCAAAATCTGCAACTTTTGCTTGAAATTCTACATCTAGAAGAACATTACTCGCCTTTATATCCCTGTGTATTATATGAGGATTGGCCTCATGGTGCAAGTACCTATTTTTCAAACAGTAACAACATAATTTCATAAAAAAAAATATTCTCCTTGTGATTGGATAAACACAGTACGCAGATTGATCCACTTACGCTATTCCCTCGGCGGATCCTATCATTATGTTCATCCTCCGGTTCCAATCTAGTACGCCATCCTCAGCGATTTGGCCATGCAGATGGGCTATCAAGCTATGATTAGGCATGTAATCATATACTATTAACCTTTCATTTCCTCCTGCATAAAATCCCCTCAATCCTAACAAGTTCTTGTGCCTCACCCTACCAAGTATCTCAACTTCCACTGCGAATTCCATCTCTGCCTTTGCGCTCATAGCCTTCAGTCGTTTAACAGCTATCTGAAAGAATAAATTGAAGAGGCTAGATTATACAGTTTGTCATGCCAATATATCAAAAATTAAAGCATAAAAAAACAGATAGACATGTTATTGCCTCAGTTCCAGTACTTGTTTGACCCCAGTATACGCTTCCAAATCCACCTTCTCCAATCTTGTTATCATCATTGAAGTTGTTTGTGGCATGAAGAATCTCCTTGAGGGTGTAGGTTTTCCATGGATATTCCCTGCTGCTGCTACTATATTTATTATGTGCAATGAAAAAGAGGAAAAAATGAGTGCTAATTATTCATTCAATTAATCTCTAGATTCTCTACAACCTTAATTTTTGAGAATATAGAACGTTGATACCTGGTCTTCGGTTCTTTTTCTTCTCGGTAGACACAACAAAAACATTTCATGATCATTTCAGAGCTAAATATTGGAAGAAAAGAAAGGTGATCAAGCAAGAACAAGCATAAATAATAATGGAGAGCTCAAAGCACTAGATGTGCGTCTAGAGGTGACAGATTGGAAGACAAGTATACTTGCTGGTGAATATTACTGGTATAATGGTGTGGAAACAAGGAAGAGTTTGTCCTGAGAAGCTTACAAACTTGCTTGTTTTCTAGTCCTTGTCAGTTTTTATATACATCTACTTCTCCCTTAGAAATGTGACCTTATTATTAATTAACTAATACTTAAGGTATTAACCCGTATCTTAATATAGTTTACAGTACAACTAGTGTATGATCAGTGACAATATTCTGTGCTATTGATAGTGACATGACGATCATATTTTATGGCTTTTGATCACCATCCGATCAACATGACCTTCCATTTGATTGACCATCTTTCTGTAATTGTTTAGTGATTATATATATATAGACGCATCAGAGATAGTTATATATTAGCAGCCTGTTTTCAACTCTTTTCAGACGTGACATTTGGGGTATGAAAAGGCATCAAGCAATCTCGGCTTGATTTTTATATACTATCCATAGCAAAAAATGACATATAAAACTTAGTGTTCTGAAGTTTTCAAATATTCAGACCAAAAAAAAATAAAAATTCAACTCGTTAGGTGCTCTAAATTTATTTTTTGTTTCTTCCATTTATCTTTTATAAAAATTAATATTTTATTAAAGTTTCCATAAACAGCCTAAAAAAAGAGTTTCAAAAAATACAAACAAAACTAAATCCAATAAAAAATAATAAAAAATCAAAAGAAAAATAATTAGATATTTGAAATTCTTCCATTCCATTGATGTTAGATATTATTGGTGATCATATTTTGGCAACATCTCACTCTCTTTCTCTGCTGTCGCAACAATGATTTTTCACGCTTCGCACCTCCTCATCCCCTAATTGGGGAGACAACAGTGTGCAGTGAAAAAATAGTTTGTTTTATTGTCATAAAATTATAACTATAATTATCAGAAGTCGTCATTTAGTGTTAAGTTCACTAGGAACCTATTAGTCTGCGAGAGTCTAGGTAATGAGACTTGTTGTACAATGGGAAGACGCATCACTCCTAGTGCACCCTACTTAAAGCAAGTTGCATTGTTGTTTGATTGTTTTTTCTAAGTTTAATTTATTTTACACTGTATTTTCAAAAAAAATATTTTTTGTCTGCGGGTGTACTTTACAATTAATTATACACCGTAGTAAAAGAAAACCTTGTTTTAGTATTTGCAGGTGTACTTTACAGTGTAATTTTACACCGAGATAGTTAAAACAAAAATATTTTTTTTTTGATATTTTAGCAAAATTCTAATGGATAATCATAAACTGATTATGATATCCAATTTTTGTTCAAAATATGAGAAATATGCTATATTTGATTTTTATGAAAACAATATGCCTGAGAAAACCTTGAAATTTGTTCGTATGCACAAAAACAACAAATCTTTTTGTTTTTTTTTTTCAATGCAAAATTTTTGTTTTTTTTTTAAAAAGTTAAAAAAATTGGGCTCGGTCAAAAGTAGTTCAGCCCAACCGAAACAGAAAAAGAAAGGAAATCGGGAGAGTGAATATTAATTAATATTCACTTTGTCATAGTGTTCATGTATTATGTGAACAGTAGTGAGGTGGTCGGCCAACCACGACGAGAAGATTACCTGCTAATGTCGCCGGGTAGAGGAGGCCAAGGTGAGTGTCCCTGTGGTGGTGGCATAAAAAATGGTGACCTGTAGTAGCTGGAATAAGGGTCAAAAGCTACTGATTCACATTGCTGCTGGTTATTGCTCTTCGTCGCTGGAACTGGAGAAGAAGGCTGGGTGGTGGCTGGCGGCGGAGCTGAGGAGGGAGTCCAGGTGGTGGTCGACGAGAGCTGGCTGGAGTTGATGATGGAGGAAGGAGAGAGAGAAGGTAGTCGACGCTGCAACTAGTTTAGAGAGAGATAACTGCCTGCAGGGAAGGAGAGAGAGGGTTGACTGCTGCAAGGAGGGGGAGAGAGACTGCAATCGAACAGTGAGAGGGAGGGTGCTGCTGAAGTGACTCTGCGGGTGTCAAGGAAGAATGAGAGTGGAGTTCGCAGGTGGTTTGCTGTATTGTCTTCCCTGTCTGCTATTGTCTTTTTTTTTAGCCGTTCCCCGTCCCTCTCTTTTCTCTGCAAGTTTCCCCAGTTTTACGATGATTTTCCCTCGTGTTCAATCTCCCAATTGTTATTTCATTCTCCTCAGTTTCCCCTCCAATCAAAATCCCCCCTTGTTTTGTTTTCTCCTGCTATTTATAGATGAAAGAGGTAAGGTGCAGGGCATGAGAGAAGTGTCCAGGAATGGTGTTTTTCAGTGGGAGTGGGTTGTAGGGCATGGCAAAGCATGGCTTTGGTGAGGTTTGGACAATTTTGGTTTTTTTATAATAATAATATAAAATATACTGGAAAAAAGTGGGTTGTTACAGAAAGAGTTTTTTTGATGGGAAGAACGATGTTTTTATCTTCAATTTTAGCTTCCGATTTCACCCAAAAAGTTTTGTCATCGAAAATTTTGATCTTCTCAATTTAACCAATATTAGTCTTCCAAACTTAATTTCTTACCAATTAAACCCTTAATAAAATTAATTTGACCTATTTAAAGTATTAAATTTTTCAAATGAGCTCTCAATTAATTCCGAAGTATAATTACACTTTAAATTGGTTGACGATTAAATCATATTGGCCCATAAAAATATAATTATATTTTTTGACTTAACTTTTATGTAGATTTATCCAATAATAAATTATTTTAGCTTTGAATATGCATTTTCCTTCATTTCTGGGGAAAAGGGAGGTACGACCGGGCTTTCATAAACGTCAAAAATTTTCACCTTGATTTTTCTACTAACACCAACCATTTTTTATTTTATTTTTTTTTATTTTTGATATATTTTGATAAATAATTCAGAAATTAGGTTATGACAGGCAATATGAGTTGAACAGACCCTCGTCATTATGTTAACCATTTTGCTCATAATCAATGATTTCTAGGCTTTGCATATAAATCCTTTAACCAATCTCAAGGTTTGTAGCCCGTAATATAGACAAACTTTCAAGCAGTCCATTTCAAACATCGTGGTATAACAATCTACTATTTTAGAAACTATAATTTGCATGCATACATGCATGTATACAATACATGTATAAATATACATACATAGCTGTATGTATTTTATATACAAAATTGATTGGTTTATACAATCTCTTTCTTTCATTCTTTATATTTTAATAGAAAATTATATTTATACTATTTGGATATGGAATAGATACAATGACAATACCTAAGAGTGCATCTACAACATTTACTCTAGATGCCATGATACTATAAAATTGATATATTTTTTTTGAATACGAGGAACCTTCATTCTCCAAAAAATATATTTTATGAGTCTAGGTGAGAAAATAAAACCTAGACTATTCCAGACTCTTACAAGGGATACATGCTCTGACTTAAATTTAAGATATATTGTGCAGATCGCAAGCTCTCTGCTATCACGTCATATTTCTTGGCGACAACTTGATATTTTTCTTAAACTTTTTGTTCAATTTTAATATCTCACAATTACCACAAGTTTTTAGTTAGCCCTTCCAAACTCTCAAAAATCATATATCATCCGATTAGCATCTTCGGTCCTAATTTTTTGTTTATATAAATATAATTCGTGTAATAGTAGTTAGATCTAGAGAATAATTTATGGATTTGGTGTGAAGACTAACTTATGTGACTTTACTTTTCTATATTATAATTACTTGCCGTCTTCTTCTTCCAAATATAATAATATGAATGCAAGGGTCCCAACAGCATTACATACATCATAGGAATGTCATGCTCACGTTACAATTCTATCATAGCTCCCACACAGTTGCTTGGATTTCATTAATTCCTTTGTTGAGGCTCACCTCATCTCCAAGCTTATTGTAATTACATTTTGAATAGTAATTAAAAAAAATATAAAAAAAGTTTGAGGCCTCTTAAATTAGTTCAATAATGAAGTTTTAATAAAAATCTAGTCTTTTTAAAATGCTAAAAATTGGATTTTTAATATTACAAAAAAAGTAAATCACATATCAACCCTTCTAATGTAAAACTTCAAAGAGAAAAAAATTAAGATTAAAATTAACTTTTCCAAAATACTCATCTAATTTTTTAAAAATATTTTTAAGGAAATAATATAAAGATAATACGGGTAGTGTATGAAACAAAAACAAATTGAGTTTCAAACATTCAACTTATTTATCAACTTAATTGAAATCAAATACTATAATTAAATTCAATTACAGTAGATAATTGATTCTATATATATATATATCCTACATACATCACCTCAAATATTAGATACTAAACTTTATAGGTGTTTGGAAATGCATTTGAAAAATATTTCTGAAAATAATTTTTTTTTTAAATTAAATTTTTTTGATGTTTTTAGATCATTTTGATATATCAATATCAAAAATAATTTTTAAAAAATAAAATAATATTATTTTAATATATTTTTGAACGAAAAACACTTTAAAAAACAATTTCAACTACACTTCCCAAACAAATACTTAATCCATGAAATAAATAAAGAGTAGACCGCTAAAAGTAATGCTTAAAATTCCTTACCGACGAAGCTTATAGTACCATACGAGCATTTTACAAAACCAAAAGAGATGAGATCTTAAGTTGAATTAGTAAATCTAGGAGTTTGGTGAGAAAATTCCTCATATATATAACAGGAAACCTTCATAATGAAATAACATATTGTCTCGAGGTTCCCGCGATGATATCGTTAGTCATCTTCCAGTCATTTATTTAAAGTTGCTAGGAAACCCAATTATTCTTGTCTTTCAGAGATTTAAAGGGTAAAAAAACTAGTTGCTATTAAGAAAAGCATTAACACCCTCCTATTTGAGGTAAAAAAGCCAGTAAAATGTAAAACAGAATAATTATGTTTATACGCGTTTGAAATTCAAAACATGAACAAATCCAATCACATCTCTGGATTAGGCTTTGTACGACTGTAGCAACACATATATCTTACTTTCCATGACAGCAATCAACAATTATTTGGTCATGAATCATGTAAATTGCTTTCAAAGATCCCGATAGCATAGTGGTAATCAATGTTTCTCGAAACAAATTATAAAAAACAAGCAATGCACTTCATTATAAACAATATAAACTCATTGTTAGATGTAAATTTGCGTATCATCAGTAGCAGCTACTAGGTGAACCCTAGCACCTTAAATATGTTGATATCGGAGGCTTTCATGATTACTTCTACATCAGTGAGGTGTCAAGAAGAATGAAGCTTACTCCTACATGGTTGCAACAGCATACCTGGTCCTTATCCAATATGTGAAATTTAAGCATCTTTCAGAAGAGCAAAATCATAAACCCTATGAAGAGAAATCAATCATGGGAGACATAATTAAGTTCAGTAAATTCGGGTTTACTATCACTGAATTGGAATATTAGCTGCGAGATGTTATATGATGCTTATTAATATTGACGTAACTGAGCAAGAACGTGAGTTAGGAAGCTATCTACTACAGAGGGGAAGAAGTAACTCGGTAATTTAACTAGTGAAAAAAAATGATGGTAAAAGCTCTTAATTCAAAAGGTTGAAATGCACACACATGCATGCATGAAACTATAAGGCCATACGAACAATAATATAAACCCGATTTTATTGCATACCACACCAGAAGGTGATTGGATTTCAAATCATATATGTATGGTATATATTGTCAAGATTTCAATTCTGTGTGCGCATTTATATTAAGGAGACAGAGATTAACATAGTAAGAGATCTGTGTTTTGTTTTGGATAATATTGAATAAACACCAAAGAAGGCAAAATAACAAACAAGGGGAAGGAAAACGTACACATATTCTGCACAAACTGCAAGGCTAGGCCAAAAACTAAACGAACACATCTGAACAAAGCTACTAATCAGGAAAGAAACACAAGATGAATCAAGAAATCAAGCAGCTTTCTATTCGAAGCAAGTGAGCTTGTAGCTCAGTTGGCAATAATCAAATGGTAATGAGTTAACTAGAGAGGGAGGATATCTCTAGTTTGAATCTATCATTTGTATTTTTCAACCCACATGCAAGTAATTAAGAGACGGTTGATTGGGGTCTCGAGTTGACATACTCTTCATGGTTTAACTCTTAGATGTAGCTACTCACCCATAAATCTCGTCCAGGAGTGTCTCTGTGTGTGTGTGTATTTAAAAAAAATAAGAAGCTTTCTATATGTAATACAAAGAGAACAATACACTGTCATCTAAATTTTGTCATGGAATTCATCTCTTGTTGAGGAAAGATACGTATACCTTAAGACCAAACTTAACCTTTTTATGTTCAAGCTGATCATTAGTTCATGTAAGTGTACTTCGCTTGTCATTAAGATCAACTCTTGATGTTTTATGTTAGTGATCTTACCAATTCCACTTGAAATCTCTTACAGACATATTTTGCAAAGAGTTCATGGAATTGACACAATGATTTACACACTTCGTACCCTTAATTAAGAATTAAACCTGCAAAAGGTTAAATCAAACAGTTCCAGCAAGCTAACATAGTAAGCACAAGAAATTTAAATCTAGCGTTATGAAGTCATTAAGGAACAAAAAAAGAAAGAGATACGATCCGTTTCAAGACAGGGATGCAGTGCGATGGTTTCAATCACTCAGAAATTAACATATCTTGACAATGAGATCACATCATTTAGTTTTCTTTGCAGCCCAACTGAATCAATGCAATTCCGATTGGTAGCCTGCAAAAGAAATTCGCAAATATGAAGGCCAGATGATGTTGGATTTATCGTTGAAGCTGAAGCAAATTTCACTCAACTAAACTTAGAAAGAAATGAGCTTTGTCAATGGCAATACCTGGCACTGGATAGTGGTATAACGCCTTTCATTTTTTTGTGTAGAAACACAGCTAACAGCGTCAAATCCCTCTTCAAGCAATGCTTCTAGCACTCTCGATAGAAGAATCCCTTCCTCTCTACAGCCTCCACTCACAACAATCTCCGCTCCACCCAAATAAGGGCGAACCTTAACACAGTCCATCAAATTATGGTCCGAAATTTCAGTCCCTTGTTCAAAAGTACTCGAGTTGAATAATTTATTGAGTTTATCCCTCTTGGCACTTAATTCTTGGATGTTACTATTTAGATGCCTTATATACTTCTCAGCCTCATTCAAGTGATCAGAGTTTGAGCGCTTTCCCTGCAAGATTTCCCAATATCATTAAAAACCCTAAAATCAAGTGTAGATCAAGAACATCAACCTCAAGAAAAAAGAACATGGCGTAGACATTAACACAGCATGTAAAAATATGGTAATTAGGGTAGCCATTTCTCACAAATATTTGTTTTCATCTTTTTTTCTTTCCCTGCCATAATTGTGTGAAACGAGTGAAGCTATACGCTACTGTATAATGAAGGAAGAAATTAAGTAAATCAAATAGAGTTTCTTGACCTTGATTAATTCACGAGGGAGTAGGTTCCGAAGTGAAGCATGAAGAGTGGATACTTGTTCCCTCCTTCTCCGTTCGATTTCCTTTCGAGCCATCTTCTTCTCATCTTCACGAATAATTTTTCCACTATGATCACTAGCATTTGAAGATGCTAATATTTTATGTTTCTGAATTTCATCCACTGAGATGGTTTGGTTACAAATTCCACGAAGTGAATCTTGGCCATAGATGAGATATTGAAAATCTTTACCAATATCTTCTTGGTACGGCGGATTAGAGGACATTTGGGCCCAAAATTCATCACTATTTTGTTGGAATGGAAACATTGAACATAGGCTTTTCAGCTATATCTAGCAGCAATGATAAACGGACTTGAAGAAATGTATACGGTTGTTGCTAGAATATTAGTCCAGCTAATACAAGAAGATTTCCCTCTGAAAAAAAAACTAGCAGTCAAGAAGCAGAGAAAACGTGGCCAAATTAAAGCTTGTAATGTGGGGCGCTTTCACTTTGGTACTGAAGAAATGGAAACACAGAGAGCATTCACATTTTGGTGGACCATCATGTCGGGATTTATATTTTAGTTTAATCGATAAAGATTAAGGAGTGCAGTGAAAATTAAAAGGGAAAGGCAAAATGCCAAGGAAATTTGGTAAGAAAATAGTGGCTATTCCTCTTTATGTTTGTGTAGAAAGAATCTCCCTTTATCCAGGGAAGAAGAAATTATATTTTAATTCTTGCATTAGAGATAAGTCCTTGTTAATAATAAATGCACCAAGACTTTGAACATTTTGGTGACTTTGATTGAAAAAGACTCAATGGACTGTTAAATTAGAGTACAAAAATAAATTTTGAACTCTATTCCTTTTTTATATAAAAGTTGATATATCATTGAAGTTTCTGTGTTTTTAAGTAAATGGCCATTTAAAAAACAGTTTGAGAGAATATAAATCAAATCAAACATAAAAGGAAACAATAGAAAAATAAAATAAAATAAATTTATAAAAATAAAGGAAAAGTAACTTGATCAATGGTTGGTGTAAATTGTTTTTTGTCTTTAAGGGGTTTGACGTGATGGTAGAGGGCTTGTGATCTGCACAGCAAGTCTCGAGTTCGAATCAGGATGTGCATGCCTTGTAAGAGCTTGAGATAGTCGAGGTTTTACTCGTTTATTTAGATCTACAAAATGCGCTTTCCAGGAGATGAAGTTTTCTCGCATCCAAAAAAATAGTGTATGATTTTTTGTAGAAACAAAAAGAATTTAGCCATTTAAAAGCACCACATCCCATATGAAAATTATGCTTTCCTTATTTTATTTTATTTTATTTTATGAAAATAAATAAATTAAATTAAATCACGTTAATAGCGTTTCAAGGACAATGGTCAACATGTAAAAAAGGAAAACAAATGTATTATTAATAAAATACTAGACCATAAATACAATATTTGTTTAAAAACTTCGACGTTGTGGCAAGAAATTCATTGTTATAACTCATTTTTGGGTTATTCCCCAAAATCTACTCGAAATAAAAAAAAAAGGGGGGGGATGGTATTGGTAAGAAAATCAAGGTGAAAATTTTGAACGTTTTTGAGAAGCAGATCGTATTTCTTTTTTGATAAAAAATGAAGGACATTCAAACTAAAGGATGAAATAATTTATTATTAAATAAATCTGTGTAAAAATTAAGTCAAAAGATATAATTATATTTTTTAGGTCAATTTGATTTAATCTTTGACCAATTTAAAGTGTAATTATGTTCGATAATCAATTTAGGGTCCAATTAAATGACTTAATTATACTTTAAATTGATCAAATTGATTTTATTGAAAATTTAATTAATAATAAATAAATTTCTTGAGCTTAATATGGGTTCAATTGAGAAGATTATAATTTTTGGAGGCCAAATTGATTTTTTTTATAGTCAATTGTTTGAAGTTAGGAGCAAAATTGAAGAAAAATGAGAGTTTAATGGTCAATTGAAATCAAATTGCATAAATTTGAACTAAAGACTAAAGTAAAAAAGACACGTTGTTAAGGTTGTTATTGAAATTTTAGCGGGGATACAATTGTATAAGTTTAAAAGTTTAAAGTCAATTGGGAGTACAACTAGAACAATTACAAATTGAAAGATCAAAATGTATTTACACCTTATTCTAAATCTTGTAGGCACACCGCTACAGGAGGCAACCTATCATTGCATGTAATGGGCAGCTGAAAGGTTATCTCCTTTATCTATAAATAGCTAGAGAGAATAGAGCGAGCATAAAATAATACAAGGGATATACTGGAAAGAAAACACAGACAACCAACGAAGAAGAAGAACAAACAATGACACACAACCCTTATGTCGTCGATCACAATCCTGCCTCCTTCCTCAACACCAACGACCACCCCTTCACCATAAACATAGTAGTAGCAACCTTGGTTTCTTCTAAAAAAAATGCTAGTTGGCCTCTCTTCTTCATTGTCACCACACAGTTTTAGTAGCTTTATCTAGCAAACATTAGCGGCGTCCCTTGACACTCGCAGCGGGAGTTGATAGTAAAAGCAAGAAAACTTTGGCAATGTAGCGGAAGCTCTATCTCTTTCCTTTATCCCGTGTCAACTCTTTCTCTCCTTCAACAACAAGCTTCTAGTAGCTCTCTCGACCACCAACTCAAATGTCATCACCATTAGTAGAACCATCTCTGGGTCCTCTACCCGACACTAGTGACAGGTATACTAGTCATCTTCCTTCATCAACCACCCACCTATTGTTCACCATTTTGGTGAACAATAGGGGAAGTAAATTAATTCACTCTTCCACCCACTGTTCACTACATGTGAATAGTGAGGGTGGTCGGGGTGGACTTTATGTCTGATCGAGTCACTTGAGGTGAGATGGGTTGCCCGATTTGAATGGAAGTGGGTTGCACACCACCAAAAGGATGGGTTATTTAGCCCATCCAGGCTAGACAGTCCAACCCCCCAATAATAGACCTTTTGGTTTATCCAGGATGGGCAGTGAGCCCATAAAAAAAAATTCTAAAAAAATACAAAAAGTTTATATGAAACAAATGAATATATTTTTTTTAAAAAAATCATTTTATTTTTGTCCATGCAGCCGAATTCCAAGGTTTTTCCAAGCATATTTTTCATAAAATAAATATATAATATTTTTCAAGTTTTGAAACGAAAATTGAATATTGTAATTGGTTTACAATTATCCGTTGCAATTTGGAAAAAATATAAAAAAATAATAATAATTTGTTTTAGCTATCGGGGTGTAAAATTACATTGTAAAGTACATCCGCGAATAGTAAAATAATTTTTTTAAAAGTGGTGTAAAAATTTTCAAAGTTTAAAAAAGTTAGGTTTTTGACTTTCAATGAGGTAGAGATTCTCTCACGAAAAGAGATCTACTTCAAAATCTTAGGAAGACCAATGAATAAAAAATCAAACTCAGAAAACAATCAAATAACAATGCAGCTTACCTTAGCTATGGTGCACTGGGTAACGTATTTTCTCCTTACACAACAAGTCTTCTTATCTAGACTCTCACAAACCATTAGATTTTCTAATAACTTTAATACTAGGTGCGACTACCAAGAATTATAGTCGTAATTTTATGATTATAAAACCTCATTTTCTGCATATCATCTCCCCTTCGAGGATGACAAAATGTGAAGTGTGAAAAAACATTATCACTTAAAACATAATCATTATAACAAAAAGAAAAGCATGCAAGAGCATGAAACATCATATGATTTTTCTAAGTTTTCGATTGGGTCCATGTATAATGTCTCAGTACAGTAGGGTCAGATACCTGCATACAGATATTACAAAAGCATTTCATTGCTGATGCTTCAGTTTTGGTGTGTGAGATTTGGGTTCATTACCACCATACCAACAGCATCAAGATTGAGATATTGGGACTGATAGAAATCTTATATTCTATGGCTTTGTACGATGTCATCTGCAAAGATCAAGATTAGCCTCGCTGTTAAGGATCTTTTGATCTTTCCTCAAATGCATTAATTTATTATATTTGGTGGCAGAACTAGGGATGGAAACGATTTCACATCACTGCAACTGGACCCATTTTTATCCTTTTTCGAGAAACCAATGAGATGAAACTTGAAAGTGTTGGGTTGTAATTTTCTTTTCAATTATTGTACGGTTTGCTGAAGCTAGCACATTCCTCAAGCCAAGTTCTTCCTGGAAATCCTGGTTTGCAATATAGAACCTGTATCCGCAACATATTTGACGCTTAATTTTCAAATGGTAATTAAGACGAGGGGTTTTTGTTTGAAGGTTCCTAAATTCAAGTTCCAAAAAAGCGAGGTGGAATTTAGAGATAGTTAAGGAAGATTATCTTGGAAAAGATTACTCCCATTATTATTATTATTATTATATAGACTAAAACCTGTTGGCCCTCTTCGTGGTCTATAAGGAAAATTAAATATTCTCCTCAATTAATCATGATGTTATTAAATAATAATAATAATACATAACTAATCAAACAAGATCAAGTATGTAATAAAAGGCATCATATATATATATATTACAACTCTTTTATTCGACCGACATTCTACCATCATTAATAATTATAAAGTGAGTGGCTTTAATAGTATTTGATTATATATGGTCTCGAGAGAATATTGATAATTTAGGGGACATGTTTCTCTACATCTCTTGTCTTTAAAAAATAAAAATTCATTTCAGAAATATATCCAGTCATTTCAAATCTTTATTTTTATTCCTCCAGTGCTTATTCCATTTATCAAGGAATAATAACAAAAGGCAACTATATATATATGCTTTGATTTTTAAAATGGGACAGGATCAATTCCCTTTTTTTTTTTAACACTTATAAAATTAAAAAAAAAAAAAAAGGGTCACCTTTTCTTCTCCAATCAGCAATTGTTACCTCTAGAACTTATGATCCTGCAACTTGCGCTGCTTTTAGGAGCTCTTTTCTTTATTTTATTTTTATTGAAACTGCTTTTAGAGCTATTGATGTGCTGCAGGTTTCTCTTTCAAAGAGCTTTTGGTCTACTTAATTTCCCATCCTTGGAGAAGGTGAGATAACATATAGATTTATTTATTTATTTATTTTGATACCCCAGATTGAAGAGAAGGGCCAAAAGTGGCAACTAGAACCAACAAGTGGATGATATACCTTGATAGTAATTAATAATATTTTATATAAGTTTGATATACGTTGAGGGGATGTCACAAACATGATAGATGATAGCTTACATACATTATTCTCGGTTGAGGGGAAATAATTAACTATTGATTTAGAGCAATCAAGAGTGTAATCCAAAGATAACTTTAGAAACATTTTGATTTTCATTCAACTTCGCAATTTAGTAGAAATGGGTTATAAACCAACCCTAAGATCAAGATCTCTAAAAGAGTGTTATTAATGTAAAAAAAAAATAGATTATTTGCTAATTATAATGGGCACGCCTGATTATACCAAAAACTTATCAAAACAGAAGTTAAACCAACACAGGAGGTAATGTTCTTTGGATGAACATCAAGAAACCCAATCTAAGTTGGAAAACATTTTTTTCAGCTTCTAAAACTAACCTTTTGAGCTTCGTCAAACCACATTATATTTTTTAGCATAACCATAATAACATGAATGGACGTAAACTATAAAATCATAATTCATGCCTCCAAATCACGTCGTTAACTAGAACAAAACATGCTTAAACAAATTAAAGCCTAGAAATTGAAATTTAGTTATTTCCTAACACTGGAAAAAAAAAAACTCAAAAGGTCATTAATATGAATTAATTAAACGTCAGATATATCTAACAAAATTAACATACTACAGGGGCACTAAAAATTTAAACTAGCAAATATAGCATACTACAACTAAATCATGTATTAAACAATAAATTAAAATTATTAGGCGAGCCACATGGACTCCACCTTCAATAGACATTTAAATATCAATCTAATTGTAGGAACAATATTTATATAAGAATTTATATCATTAATTCTCACGAATTAAATTTGTGAATTTATTTAAATACTAGTCAAATTCTCAAGAATTTAATAAGCTGATTATAAAATCCTGAAATGCATGCAAATATCATAACCTAATTTTTGGGTTATTCCTCAAAATCTACCAAAAAATAAAATAAAAGGAGTTGGTGTTGGTAGAAAAATCAATGTGAAAATTTTAGTTGTTTTCAAGAGTCCAATCGTATCTCTTTTATCCCCAAAAATAGAGAAAAATACATATTTAAGGTAAAAATAATTTATCATTGGATAAATCTATGTAAAAATTAAGTCGAATGATAAAATTATATTTTTATAGGTTGATTTGATTTAATCATCGATCAATTTAAAGTGTAATTATGATTGAGAATTAATTTAAGGTCCAATTGAAATATTTAATTAAGTGAAAGGACTTAATTATACTTTAAATTGGTCACATCAAATTAATTAAGGGCTTAATCGATGAAAATCAAGTTTTTGAGCTTAAATCAAGTTTAATTAAGAAGATTCGAACTCTCGGAGACCAAATTCATTTTTACCATGCCAATTGTGTAAATTCAGGGGTCAAATTGAAAATAATTGAGAGTTTAATGGTCAATTGAGGATCAAATTGCATGAATCCAAAACCAAGGACCAAAATGAAAAAAAGTGTGCAATTTCCAACTCTATAAATAGAGTTGATTTGCATTGTAAGAAGGGGACCAAAAAAGAAAGAAAAAACATACACACAAAAAAACTCTAAACCTAATTGACCAATCTTTTTCCTTCTTTTTCTTTGTGGGGCTGCAGTTGCCGGGTCCCCACCATTGGGTAGCTGCAGCCCCCTCTCAACTCTCTTTCCCTTTCCTCCTAGTAGGCAGCTCCTCTCTGCCAACCTCCATCTCTTCTCTTCACCGGCCAGCCTCCCTTCCCATTAGCTCTTTTCTCTGGTGGCTACTCTTTTTTCCCCGCCAACTCTCCTCTTCAGCCGTTGGTGGCCAACTTCTCTATGCCAACGACCTCCCTTCTCTTTCCTGAAGATAGCGACTCACCCACACAGCCTCCAATGACAACCTCGACCATGCACCTTCTGGCGACTAACACGCCTCCACCTCCAGCCTGCCTCTATCAGCCACCATGACAGCCCCACTGTCCTTTTCTCTCACTTGTGCCTCCATCCAACCTTTCACTGCCTCTTTCTCCAGCCAAACCAAACAGCCACGTGACTCCATAGATCAGCCATCGACTCCATAGATCGACCACCGACAACCACCTGTGTCGTTACCTCCACATATCTACCCCCAGTTGCCCTCCACGGTGTCTCTCTTCCTCTTGGTCAACCTTCCTCTCTCCTCTCCTGCTCTAGCTCCTCTCCTAACGCTGGCAGCCACCTGAATCAAGCAGATCGAAGAACAGATATATTCAAAATATTGTTTTCGTGTTGTGTTTGTTGTGTTATGTTTTGTTTTATTCTGCAGGTCACTGTGAACGCCACCATCGACGAGAGAAGAAGAGGAAAAGGCATATCCATTCCCCCCCTGTTCTGTTGCTCTACCAACGGCGACACGTGGTTCCATGTGCCGCCAGTGACAGTGGCGCAAGAGCTGACACACCACCAGCGCTCTTGCATTGCCACCACTGTCAATAGTGTTCCTGGGGAGATTCATTTTGTAATTTGTAGATGTTTATGTGTTTGTTTAAATTGTTATTATTTTTATTTCTTGTACATGTTATGTGGTTTGTAAAATGTAATGAAAAAACAATAAAAAAGAGAATGGGTGCGTGTGTTGCATTTAAAAAAATGCATTTCAAAAAGAAAAACAAAAAATATGTTGCTTTCATGCATACGAACAGATTCCAAGGTTTTTCTCATCATATTTTTTGTAAAAAAATATGTTGCATCTTTCTCATATTTTGAAATCAAAATTGGATATCGTAACTGGTTTACGATTATCAGTTGGAATTTGGCCAAAATATAAAAAACATATTTTGTTTTATCCATTAGGGTATAAAATTACATTGTAAAATACACTGTAGATAAAAAAAGAGTTTTTTTACAAATGCAATGTAAAGATTTTTAAACTTTAGAATAGTCATGTTTTTGACTCCCAATGAGATAGAAACTTTCTCACGGAGAGAGATCTACTTTGAATGTTAGAAAAGACCAACATATAGAATATCTGACTTAGAAAAAACAATCAAATAATAATGCAGCTTGCCTCAGGTAGGTTGCACCGGGGGTGATGCGTCTTCCCCTTTCACAACAAGTTCTCTCACCTAGACACTCGCAGACCAATAGGTTTCTTGGTTACCTTAATACTAAGTGGCGACTCCTAATAATTATAGTTGTAATTTTTACGACTATAAAACTCACATCCCTTTCACCGCGCGCCGTTGTTTCTCCTAATTCGGGGAATAGAGGGGCGCGAAGCAAAAAAAAATCGTCACGACAACAAACATGAATTTTTTGGATTTTTGTATGAAAACATTAAATGACATATTCTTTTTGTATTTTTGTAAGGCTTGGCCATATGTAATTAAAAAAAAAATGTGTTAGTTATAAGTTTTTTCATTTTATATTTTTTTATTTAACAAAGTAAAATAAATAAATAAATAAGAAATGAAACATGCACATGAGAATAAATCAACCTGGTCTGGTCAGGTTAATTAGTAATGAGTTGACTTAAGTTTAATTAGGTCAACATTCTAAACAAGTGGGTAAAAAATTGTTTAAGGTCAAGATCCAAATTGAAAATTCATCAAATCAACCCAATAAAAAAAACCAGGTTTGATTGATAACCATGGTATTGAATAATTACATTTTATAGCTTGAGATCTTCATTATACCCACTATTCAAATCCATTTCCAAATAGCACAACATGTATATTGGAAACAAACAGTTACCATCTTTTGATGCATCACCAAGTAGTAGGGTTTTCAAAAAAAGAAATGCTTATGAACTGTGATACCAAGACCCACAAGAAGATAGATTAAAAACACATGTGAGAACTTAATTCATTATAGTCAACGAAATATGAGCCTTGGAAGACCGAGATACAGGAATGCAATATTAAGACACGAGAAAGAAAGTGCAAGCATGCTTATGTCCACAAGATTTAATTCAGAACACAAAGGAGTTGCCAAATCATGAATTACAGATCAAGTCATTTAACTTGCAGAACATAAGACTCATCTGGGCTATGCCAATAATGCAAGATGGTGCTCGCTTACATGCAGCTCGTGGTTACACGTCACCACCACCATATCGAATGGTCATAGGTGGAGCAGCTCCATGCATAGAGACTGTTAGGTATTGATTAACCATGGAACCTCAGCAATGGGATCTTCTAAGAATATACAATCAGAGATTTTAGCAGGCGCAGATCTTTTTGAGATGGCATCAGATCCTAACAGATTTCGATCTTTTGAGTGGGCATTTTAGAACTCAAAGACATAGCTGGAGAAGACCCCAATGCAACATATAAACCTTGGTCCTAGCACAGGCAGCTTTTGGTGGTATACCAAATTAATTTGTCATTATGATTTCCAAGCAGCCCAGAAGCAATTATTACAATTGAAGAGATACCATTCCTCTTTCAAGGCAGTAACAGTAGAATTTTCTTGCTATATGTGTTATCTAAACAAAGTATATACTACAACAACAACAAGTACGTCCTGTTCAGTGGAGTACGGATTCCTGTAACCAAGAATTTGTAACTAATCCAGCCTCTAGCTAGCCAATTTGCTCGAATAGAGTTAATTTAGAATTCAATACAGCTTGCAGGACTATTAATCGTTACTGCAAGAACGAGAACATGGTCATATATATAGTAGAGCTCAAAGCAAAATATACAGGGAAAAAGACACAAATGTTGTCGTAAAATTTATCTAGGCAAAAGGAATCCACATGTAATGATTCCATGAAAGCAAATTAAGTCTATGACCCAAACATTATTTTTTTATGGTCAAACAACAAAATAAGCTATTCCCATATTGTAGAAGCTGCTCTAAAAATTTATAGTTTACTAATGCGTGAAGGAAAGAGGAAGTACAACATAGCAACCAGTGAATTCAGCTCCTGAGTGTATACAAAGCATGCCAGATGTAATGGCACCCAAAAAGCCTTCAAGAGAAATTATCTACTAAGTACTTCTGATATTTCTCAAAAATGCTTACAAGCATTTTCATCAGATTAAGTTTCTAAAAAACGAAACCAAGTTGAGAGAAGTGTTTCAATCGGAAGTCAGATTGTTACAGTACTGCAAGATATCAATAATCCAAGAAGCATAAAAAAAATTTACTTGGACAAATCACTTGTTGAAGAAACTATTAGCAGGGTTAACTTCTGCCGCAGCTCGGATAGATTTAAGCATGCAGGATCATCGACCTGTGGAAAAGAAAACATCATAAATATTGAAGCTATGTTGTTCCTGGATTAAGAGCATATACATAAAACCCTAAACCTGGTAATTGACAACAATTGATTGTACCTCAGTTTGGACAGTCTGAAATAATCTTTCATTTACTTTGGTGGAAACACAGTTAACAACAGAGATTCCATCTTCAAGCAACACTTGCAATACTCTTGAAAGGGGAAAATCTTGCCCCCTAAAATCACTATCAAACACGATCTCAATACCACCTGGATATGGCTGGAGGGTTACTGAAGTAATTGGAGAATATTTGTTAGAACTTTCACTTGGTGGGGCATCAAAGCTTAAATTGGAGAATTTCTTTAACTCATCTCTCTTGGCACTAAGTTCTTTGATCTTCTTTTGGAGATACTTTATATAATTCACAGACTCGTTCATGTGATCCGATATTGAACGCTTTCCCTGAAATCCCAAACAAACCCTAAGTAACTATGGAGCTCCAAGAACATTAAAATAAATAAATAAAAATAGTCAAAGAAAAGAAGAGAAGAAACTTTCCTCACCTTGATAAAATCAAGAGGGAGTAGAGCTCGAAGGGATGCATAAAGGGCTGTCATTTCTTGCCGCCTTTGCCTTTCAATATTTCTATGCATCATCTTCTGATCTCTAGCAACCTCATTGTTCTCCATGGAAATTAAGTTTCGCCGCCGGCCATTTTCCATCTTGCTGGTTGTATCACTGCCGTGGAGTGCAGCATATTGAGCAAGAATCAGATCTTGTGGGATGCTGCTGTGTTGTTGTTGGGGATTGGAGGAAATATTGAAGCACAGCTCATCACCATGGTGTAAAGGGAACATTGAGCAGAAATTCTATGAAAACTTGAAGCTTTCTTTATGTAAGGTGTGAACGGAAGTAGAAGAAGAAGATACGCTTGTTAGGGTATGTGATCTTCTATGGCCCTGATATGCTAAATTACAATGCCCTAAAAAAATTATTTTTTTCATCAAGAAGAGAGATGGTTGGTGACCTCCCTCTTTCAATGTTTAAGCGCTTGTGGAACTGGAGCAATGTACAAAAGTAAATCCACTCCTTTGCATTCACGCTTGTGAGCTAAAACAATCCTTCTTATTGAACCCAACTCGAGTTTGACTTGAATATGAGGCTAAGTCATGGTGAGGTATTTAACTTGAATTAACCGGAGTTAATAAACAAAATAAATTTAAACTGTATTTATTGGGAAAAAAGTAAATTTGATCTTCAATATTTTATTTAAAAAAAAATATTAATTGAATTCTTTTTATTATCTAAAATCATGTTCTAAATCAAGATTTTATAAATGGCTATCTCCATATTACCGTTGGCATGGTTTTATTGATTTTATAAGCAATTCAGGCCTTGACTCAAACTTGTTCTTCAATGAAAAACAAAGCACAAAGCACGCTTGTCTACATCAATAAACAATGTGATTAGACAACTATCTTTCGCCTTAATGTTAAAATAATAGTTTACATAAACAATAATTAAGAGTATGATGTGTGCAAGGCTAACGCATTTCTTTACTTCTTAATTTTACCTAATGTGATTAGCCAACAATCTTTTGTCTTTAATGCTAAAATAATAGAGTTCATAAACACTAATTAGCATTGCATTACTTCTTAATTTAAGTACTATATACTTCCATTTCACCAAAAATGGGCATGTATCCTGAGTTCACTTCAAAACAAAGGAATTGTTTTTTTTTTTTTCATTTGTAATATCTTCTGCAAAAAGCACCATAGAATAATTAAAACTCTTATGAAAAATATTTATAAAGAAAAAAATCAAAAATAGATTTTAATCTCAAGTGCTGGTAATTCTAAATAAAGAATTTCTTGAGAGAAGTTTTCATGCAACTTAAGATCCATGCATAAAATTCAAGTTGACCCAAATGAAGTGATCGATCCCTGAGATACCACCTAGATGGAAAGAAAGAAGAAGAAAAAGGTAAGCAATTTAATTACTTAATATTACTTTTCAGAACTTGTATATCTTTCTGAGAAAGGCAAAGCGTTGCTTGCTCAGTAAATGGTCGTCCCACTAATGCATAGACCTTGGAGTAAACTAAAGTAGAGTCGGTGGATCCAGCTGTAGCATTTAGCATGAATTACTTAAATAAGAGTAAAAGACAAATTATGTGATAAAAATAATATTACAAATAAAAATAGTTAATTACAAATGATTTTTTATATATATAATGCATTCACACTGTTTTTTAACCCTTGTTCGATCTTATGATCACTAGCAATTGTGAGCTGGAGATGGAGCCTTTCTTTTTCCCTTCCTTAGGGTTAATTTACATGTGCGCTTTAATTCAATATTATAAGATATTAAAAAAATATAATACATTATTATATCACTTGTAGTGACTATAATTAATTTGGATTATTATGGAGATGTTATGTGTAAAGTATGAAGCTTTTTGGGACCATCAAACTTTTTGTGCCGTTACCTTTCTCTTAAATAATCCTTCGATTTTCTCCTTTAGACAAGAGTTGCTGCCGCCGCCGATGCATGTTTTATGGAGTGTTTGAGATAATAGAGGTAACAATGCGGTCCCAAATGTTTTACACAATTCTCAATTGAGTCCTTCTGCATATGTTAATTTAACTTTTCTGTTTGACTTTCTTCAAAATGTTAATAATATATGCACATTACATGAGACATAATAACAAAAATCGGTGTAAGGGTACCTAGCTGATAAAGTTTATAGATTTGGGATTTAATTGAGAATGTATATATAGGTTAGGGATTAAATTGAGATTCAATAAAAATAATTACCAGCATTGATAAATCATCATTTACTCATCGGAAAACTAAATGAAGCTTCCTAGCACCGATAAAAAAACAAATGAATAAAGCTGATTGAAGGAGGGAGGGAGGAAGGAGGGAGGAGGTGTCGGCTAGCCATCAATGGGGTTAACATTATCTTTGATTAATTTAGTATTGATTAGGTCGGCTGTGCCCTAGATTAAGGTCCATGTATGATGTAGTGATAGTTATGGTTGAAGTTATTTTTTAAAGTATTTTTTATTTAAAAATATATTAAAATAATATTTTTTTTAATTTTTTAAAAATTATTTTTCATATCAATAAATAAAAATAATTTAAAAACACTAAAAATTCTAATTTAAAATAAAAATAAAAATATTTTTTTAAATACTTTTAAAATATATGGTTAAACAAGACAAGGGTCGAATTACTTATACTCAACCTCTACTAGACCCAACTACAATAATTTTGGGTTTGGATAAAGCTGCCTTCATGAGTTTCCATTGAGCTCGTAATTTTATACAATAAGTTGTTTATATTTTTTATTTATCAATAATTATCAAAACTCGATTCTATGTTATATATATATATATATATATATATATATATATATATATATAAACATTATTGGATATACCATGCTTGATAAAATCGCTAAAATTTATATAAAAAAAAAAAGCTAGATGATGACGACAATGATGATGATTGAAAAAAATAAAATTACTAATAAATTGCAAGTATTATACACGTTTGTCATTTTATTTTATTTTTTAAAGTATCATTCATGTTTCTTTCTTAACTAAATGGACGGTGAGGATAGGTCTATGGGGAGGGTAGAAACAGATCCAAAACTTTATTGCGAGGGATTTTATTCTTTTGTCTAAATTTTTTTATATGTTTATTGCTGTTTAATTCTCCAAATCTTAATAATGAGAGACAAAATCTGTTTTCAGTGTCCTTAAATGTCTGGTCCCTGGGAAAATAAATAAATAAAAGAAGATGCTTTGTAGTTGTTGACACCAAACGATTTTGTTGGATTATAAGCTAATATTATAAGAGATTTTGTGATGATTTTGGTCGACCAAGTTTGAATCATGAGTTTAGGATTTGCTGACTCTGATTATTCGTTTTAGGCTCAGAAAACACATTAGTTTAGATTAATATATTAATCTTAATCACAGCTTACATGGTAAGCAAAAGCACGCTCGTTAAACTATCTACTGGGCTCTCAATGTCTACTAAGCCATTTTGCTCGGCCTAGTTTCTCTTTGGTCACGGGTTGAATCCACGGAGCCCATCTCAATCGGCAGATCTCATGTTCTTACGCTGTTGACTTTGCCACGGGGAACAGGGGCAGCCCGCTAATACAACTAGATTAACTGAAACCTTGTTCTTACGAGGTGCGCCGTTTTTTACTCATAAATAAAACAAACCCCACATCTTGCTAACTGAGCCATGCTCGAGACAATTGCTAATGAATGAAGATAACAAGTCCAATATCACATTACAAACTGCTTGTCTTTGCCCAAATTTCCCAGGGTTCAGTGTTTTAGTACATGCTTTAATGGCACCACGAAAAACAAGAACTATACAGTAATCCAGGGATCAACTTTGCTTCCTTCCATGACAATGATTGCAGGATTTTCGGTTGTCCGAAATAAGAATATAAGAGAGTAAACAAATGTATACTGCACTGCTAACCTTGGTGGTTGTAGCCAAGAACAAGGAAGTGAGGATGAACCAAACGAAGTTGAAAACCACAGCATCAACTAGAAGAAACATAGGTGTGAAGAAAAACAAAGTGAAGAACATCTAGTGTTAAAAAAAAACGACTTTCAATCAACGAAAATGGAATTGTCCAACGTAGTTCTTCAGCCTGTACATGTTCCAGTAAGACTTATAGCTGCAATTAAGGCAGAATTTAGGCACAGTTAAAAGTGTTTTCTACGTATCTATGCAGGATTTCAACATTACACTCATCCAACAATCAAATGGATTACATTTAGTACAGTTGAGTGAGTTCAATAACCACTGATTTGTCTTCCAAACACCACTTGATGATGGGCATCTAATGTGTGTGCATGTGAAAGTATTAAAATTAGTAAAAATAATATTGCAGGAAGTAAGAATACTCAAATTACCTGCTCCATCGATGCAACAGTAAGGAATCTCAACAACAGCATCCTTTAACCTGGAGATTCCTGTCAGAAAGTACCACAATGCCGTGACATCTTCCTTGAATTGTAGCAACCCTTGTGAGCCTTCCCTTTGATGTATACATAGTAAGCTTGTGTGTGCACCTTTGGAAAGTTCATCGCCTCAATTCTCCATTCCAGAAGTGAAGCATTGCTTGCATTTCCAATGGACTATTTTATGGCTACAAGTTTTGCAGAAGCTTTGTAGAGGATCAAATTCATGTTTCATACCGGGATCAGATACGAGCAGCATCTTCCTTACCTGCCACTCCTTATAAAATACAAAAAAAAACTAGAACCGTCTCTCAAAATCGCCAAGCATCATTCAGAAGGACAGTCAACAGTATATCAACAAATTCAATTTCTGATTGTTGATGGGAAAAGGTAAAAGATACCCTCAATGTGAAGACAGGGAGAAACTATATAAGTTTTTCCACCCATGATATCTGCTGGATTAACTATCTGGTAAGCTCTCACATTTTTCACATTCAGTTGGTGGTTAAAATCTGCATCTTCTGGAGTAAGGTATATCGAAATGCAATTGTTGACCAATAACCCAATAAAACAAACACATCAACTTCCATGACTGCAAGTTCAATCCTGCCTTAATAATTTGGAGACAAAAATCCATAGTTACAGCACAAATAAAAGAATCCACAATAATTGATGATTGAATGTTCTCATCTTCACCATAAGGACCCATAAGCCATCAAATTAACACCAGCAAGCAGAGCTCCTATGCAAGAAGGTAAATCTCACATCTTAAAAGTTTTCCATACATTGTATTAGCCTATTAGGTTTCCTTTTCCTTTTCCCCTTTTTCTTTGCAAGTACCGAAGTTCTCACTCAAAGGGTGCTCCGTGTCTGGAACAAACAGTACATTGGCATCGTTGCCAGCACCAAACAAAGCATATTAACATTCTTAGTACCGCTAATTGTAAATACATACAGGTTTCCAGCAATGATAGCTTGAACTGTAAATTATACAGATACCTCTGGATATAATAGCTAGGCCAACTTATTAAAAGTAGCAGACAAAAGGGGACAACTACTGGTGCTTAAATTCACCGACTAGAAGAAGCAAGTTGCTTGCATGAATTGAAAAAAAACCTGACGAAAGTTACTAGGATAGCCTTATTGCTGAAAACATGGGCCATGTTAAAAAGCCTAATCAAGTGCTTATGGCATTTCCAATACTCATTGTTGAAGCAAACATGAAGTGGGGTCGTCATCTTGTTGTTGCAAATCTATTGTGATCATAGAACATTATGATATTGGCAATGGATTGGTAGGCCATACTAGTATACACAGGAGCAGGTGAAACAAAATTCAATTAATTTCATTTATTGAAGTCATTTTGCTTTACAACTATAATGATATCATCCATGAACAATTATCTAAGAAATACACTGTTGCTCATTAAGACCAGTTTCGGACATTAAGGCTTACCGAACCTTACGGTGTGACCTGGACTTGAAGGGGAACCGTGTGGGAGGTGAAGGAGAAAATTCAGATGGTAATTGAGGCACCCGTGACTCTCCGGTGAGCATCCCCACAACCTCCTTCATTGAAGGACGATGAGCAGGTGACTTTTGTAAACAAAGAAGAGCAATAGTGATGCATAATGTAGCTTGTTCGCGATCCAAAGACTGTACAGACTTATCAACCAAATCAAGAAGTTTTCCAGAACGAGCAAGATTACGAGCCCAATGCATTAGGTTAGCACGCTGAAATTCAGACATTGGTGAGGTAGTAACCTGAAGTGGACGCCTCCCGGCAATTAGAACTAACAAGAAAACCCCAAAGCTATACACATCAGACTTCTCTGATAAATTCCCCCCACCACCGTACTCAGGGGCGGCATAACAAACAGTTCCTCTCATACTTGGTGTGCTACTGATTCCACCACTATATGGTATCTCTCCACTCAAAGAGTCATGGCTATTCCGGTTACCTCTAAACAGCTCACCACTAAACCATTCAATACTGCCTCTGCTGCCTCTGCTCTTACTTCTCTTCTTCTTTCTCTTACCATACAATTCCTCATCTCTTGGCCACCAATCTTCTCCACCATTATTATCATCACTAGTCATCCCCATTTCTCTCTTCTTCTTTTTCTTCTTATTTTTTTTCTCCAACTCTTCGCAATACTCCTCCTTCCACCATTCCCTTGCCGGCCTTCTCTTCTCCTTCTTCAAAACCTTCTCATCCTTATCATCATCTAATGAAACCCACCAATCCAATCTCTTCCGGTTCTTCTTCTTCTTAACAATCTTCCCAGCAGATTGACTATTCGATGACGATGAAGCTTCAATCCAATCACTTTTTGGTTTCCCCTTCTTTATCTCAGTTCCAAGCCATTCCATCACATAATCCTTCACTCCCCCATTCTCCGCCGTAGTCCCACCATTTTCTTGCTTCAACCACCAACCCTTTCGAGACTCGCTCTGTATCCCTCCCCCACTATTTTTCTCCCCGTTAACCAATTCTTTCCCACCTTCTATACTACCCACATCGAACTTCCCCTCGAGCAAAACCCCCACAACACCAGTCTCTGGAGAAGCACTCACAGCCTCCAAAGTTTCGGGCGATGTCATACAAACCGGCAACTGGTCCACCACCAAATTAAGCTCATCGAATCCAGTAGTCACACTGTCGGTCTCCTCCAACACAGATCCATAATCCTCACCCCCGTTATTACTCTCCAATTCAACCTTTTTCAGCTTCTCCCCACCATTTATTTTATCACTCCCTTCCACTTTAACCTCACACTGACCCTGATTGCAGTGATTCTGGTCATTCTGATTACTCTGATTACTATTATCAATTTTCAACCAAGCTAATCCAAAATCAGCTACTTTCGCATTAAAACACTGATCAAGCAATATATTACTAGGCTTAATATCTCCATGAATGACAGGAGGATCCAAACTATGAAGATACTCGATTCCCTTAGCGATATCAGCAGCAATGCTAAATCTTTTCTTCCAATCAATCAACTCCACACATTTTCTATGAAGCAAGGCATCCTGCAAGTTCCCATTCTGCATAAGCTCATACACTAACAACATGTTACGATGCTTCCTATCATAGGAAAAACCAAGGGCTGTAACAATATAGCAAGAATCAAGCTTCGAAGCAAAAAGCAACTCATTTTGGAACTCTCTTTCCCCTTGGAGAGAGCCCGAGTCCATAACTTTAACAGCAACGTTGAACTCATTAGGAAGAGTTCCATGATAAACTGATCCAAACCCGCCTTGGCCTAAGCGAAGAGAAGGGGAGAACTTGTTGGTGGCGCGGAGCAGAGTGGAGTAGGAGAAACGGTGGGGGGGTTTAGAGAAGTCAGTTGGGACGGTGCGTTTACGAGTGAGCTTGCGGAAGCAGATGACGAAGAGGAGGAGGAAAGAGAAGGCGGTAGTGGAGGAGGCAGCTAGGGGAGGTATGAGGCTGGAAGAGCGCTGGTGGTAGGGGAGAGGAGAAGGTTGGGGTGGAAGGAAAGGAGGGACTGGGCGTGATGGCATGGTTGCGGTGGTCAGTAAAGGACTAGAAAGATTTGGTGACGATGAAGAAGGAAAGTTTTGTCATTGGAGGATGATGGAAACCATTTCTGGCATCTGGTTTCGTTCTATTTGCATCACAGATTTTGTTTTCGTTTCTTCGATCTTCTCTGTTCACTTGTGAGACTTTGTGCACGAGCGTGTGGGCGCTCGAGGACTTTAATTTAGGAGGACGGAACTCAAATTTGACTTGTAACGTTCAGTACATGGCTTTAATTAGATCGAAGGTTCTAACGTTTGAGAATTCGAACAGTTATATATATATATATATATTGATTAATGAATTGGTTGGAATTTTATAAACCTAGTTCTTATGAGATCAATAGTGCACGCCAGGTCCTTTCATGCCAAAATTCAATGTAAAAGTTGATTTGGATTAATTTTTTTTCTTGTTATTTTAATTTCCTTTTTCAGCTAGTATCGGTTTATTTTATTATTTAAATATGTTTTGCATTAGAGTTTATTAGAATTAATTAGATTTGACTTTTCTGCACTATAATTTCAGGGGTAGTAAAATTTTATTTTATAAAAATTGACTTTCAAAAAAATCAGCTCACCTCAAGTGTGTGGGCTATATGGTCTGTACACTACCTCCACTCGAATAGAACAGATACTACCTCCACTCGAACAGAACAGATGCTGGTTTCAAGATTTGAACTCTAAAAAATCATAGAAGAGAGCAAGCCTTCTTCATAATTAGATCTTCTCTTGAGATTAAAATAAATAAATAAATAAATAAAAATCACTTGTAATGTTATTTGATGCACATAGAATAGAAATGGGCAACCTCATCCTTTTGATTAATCGTGGGTAGTGCTCAATTTTTTAAAACAAGGGGCCATGAAAAAATAAGTTTTCTGCTCGATCATTAGGTCTGAATCTCTTGTGAGAAGGGTGCAATTGAACTCTTATAAAGTCTCTAATCCCAACATAAATTATGTGTCTTTTTTACTGGATATTTCAGTACATAATAACATGAAACAAAAGGAAACTAATGACAAATTCTTGTAGTTTGGTCTACTTACCAAGGAATGTAAGAATGAAAAACGAGTGAGAGGGATTTACATAAAATGGAGTGGATGATCTCTCAGCTTAAAATCCAACCCTAGTGAAGGGAGGGAGTGATGTGTAGATGTGTGAATTGAGTTCTAGTTCATGAGCTCGATCTCTTTGCTGTGGTAAGGTGTTATATCAATGTGTTTGAGTGTTAATTTCTACCCATTTATTATAAGAGATTTTGATGGGTTTGCTTTCGTTTTCCACCCTTTTTTATTTGTTAGAGAGAGTTTATCTTACATGTGTGGGTTTGGTATTGTATATTGCAAGGTGATTTTAAAAGTTTTTTTTCATTTTAAAACATGTAAAAATAATTTATTTATATTAGCACATTAAGATTATTGAAAAAAATATGAATGTGGTATTTTTTTTTAAGTTTTATTTATCAAAATACAAAAATAAACAGTGTCACAGTATATTCATAGATAAACGAGATTCACTATTGATTTACGAATATTATCTTCTTATTATTGTGTAACACACCATTTAATATTTAATCTTACTTGTCATTTATATTTTTAATTATTATGAATTAGTAGTGGGAGTGCTTCTTTTTATGCTTTTAAGATATTTTTAGGATGAAGGAGGATAGCAATGATAAGATACAGGGGCTATTTTGCAAATCAAAACTAAGGGAAGATGAAAAAAACTAAACAAATAAAGGTAATTTTGGTGCAAAAAACCATGTTTAGGTCATATATTTGACAAAACTAAAAGGGCAAAGAAAGTGGAGTGGGTGATTTATTTATTTTCTCTTTCTTTGCCTATTGCATTCTCAAACACTTGTGCTTCGCCTATTTTTTTTACACTAGAAAGTAGAATTCCCTTTGTTTTCTCATGTTAGGTTTGATATTCTCCTTTCTTTTTTATCACCATTATCATGTGATAGGACTCATAAGTTAGGGCTTAGCTATGAAAAGCATGGGTAGAACCTTCTAAAACTCTCATGTTGGCTTAATAGTTTGACGTTGAACCAGACTAGTTCAAATAAAAAAATAAAATAAATAATTCGTTAGAAAACTCGAGTTGATTTAGCTGATCTAACCCATCGATTTTTTTATTTTTTTTAAATTATAATTATTGGTTACCCCTCTCGCTCATGATTTGAGCCTTTCTTCGGGTGATTGGTTTTTAAAATTGCTGCTATTATTTACTAGCCAAGAAATCTAAGCTGGTTACAGCCTTGTTTGCTAACCTTGCAAACCTGGAATTCTTTCTGTGTTAGCAGCTTTTTGTTGCTTCAATCTGTATCAAAGGAAGAAAATATTATCGTTCCCCACAGCTTGTTTATTTAATCTAGACAATACCTGACCCACAATGAGTGGAAAATTAGGGTTTCTGTAGAGGAAATCAGAGTCAAATTTTATAATGATTATGGCACAAGCAGCTTTCTTTAGGACCTCTTCATACTTCTCTTCAATAAAAACGTTCAAGGGTTTGAAATTCCTGAAGGTAAGCCATACAGTATAGCATTCAACTTGAAGATTTCATAAATTCTTTCAATTCAGGAGAGCCCTATATATATATATATATATATATATATATATATATATAGCCAGCAGATTTGAAGATGAGAAAATGGAAATGGATTGTTTTGACTAATTTGTTTTGATTTTTCAACATTCAAGTTTATTCTTTCTTTATGGTCAAAGAAAACGAACCGGAAAGGAAATAGCCACCGGCAGTGATACCGAGGGGGGAAGGGAGGCAGCCATGGGTCACGATCCATTCGGGAATTAGAGAAAAGGAGATGGAGAATAAATTTTAATTCAAATAAAAGGAGGTGATTTTTAATACAAATGGTGGTAGGTATTGTTATAGAATATTTCAATTAAATAATTTGAAATAAAAAAATAAAAACAAAGAGAACATAATAGAGAATTTATATTTTTATATTTTTCCTATCTTGAAAAACAAGGTTGTTAATTCCGTTTCGATTGGTACTTCGTTTTTATATTGCAACAAAATAATGTTGTTTCGGAGTGTTTTGGCGTGCTGTTTCGAGGTTGTATTGTTTGTATATATTATTAATTCAAAAAAAATAGTTCAAATTTAAAAATAAAATTATTTAGAGTTGTGCAAATTAATTTAAAAAAAGACACAATAAAATGATTTTTCTAAATAAAATTATGAATATGTATAATATTATGAGAATATCATTATCAATCTCGTAAGGTTATTATTTTCTCTGATTGCTCTAAAATTTTAACTTAATATATATAAATATATCAAGAGACTCCCCGTAAAATTTCATCTTAATCTAACAGTCGGATTAAGAGATATAATTAATATTAAAAATTATTTATTATTTAAAAAAAACTATTTAGCTAAAGCAGCACAAGTGAAATAATTCTAATGTATTTTGGCCGGAATTTAGCCGAAACGAATCAAGATTGACATCCTTGTTGAAAAGATTGGAATCCATTTTAAATTTATTTTTATACCATTTTTTTAGAGAATATATATTTTTATATTCTTCATGTTTTGATCTCTCTAATAAAAAAAACGTTTTTATTTCTTTTTTATATTTTTTTATTCTATCGATGCTCAACCCAAACACAGCTAGACAATGCATCAAGAAATTATAATCAAATGATACAAAAAGATGAGAAAAATGTTGTTTATGGACAAGGAAATGAAAGATTAATGTGCATTGTTCGAGAAGAAACAACTCTTATCAACGACAATAAATCATTATTTTAAAATTTAGGTGTCATGTGAGGCCGTTAGCTTGAGACTTTCTTTCATTCATTCATTCAAACATTGTATATTGAACTTGCTTCGTCAAGTCTCAAAAGCGAACATGCAAGAAGGCCAGTGGAAGGATACGTTCATAAGAAAATAAAATAAATATACTTTTATCCTTGTAAATTCAGAAAATATTCACTTTTATCCTTGCTTCTATAGCAAACAAAGGGGTTTCCTCCTTTTTAATCTTGGATTTGAGACCCGTAATTACTAATATGATGGTTATTAAAAGTTAACATGGTCTTTAACTTTATGGTTCATTGAATTAATCGAGATGTTTGTAATCCAGCTCGGGTCAATAAAGAAAGATTTCCTGATATTATTTCATCTATTATTGATTGGTCATAGGAGAATTTAGAAAAGCTACGAGGAGAAAATAACAAGAAGATGTAGAAGAAAGGGATGGGAGCTTCATTCCTTTAATAGTTAAAGATAATATCGAAACGTTTCTGGAAACAATAGGAGAATATTGATGATTTAAAAGTATAGGTATAGGAATGGGACAATAGTGAAACTACAATGGCAGTTTTGTACTTTACCCTAAAGGACGAAAATGAAAAAAAGAAAAAGAAAAGAGGTTGCCGTATCAACTCAACTAGCGTGTAAAACACGTGGAGATCACTGGGATTACTAAACCTTGCAGAGTACGTTGCTCACGTGATGAACCGCATCGCAATTTTGGCCGACACAAAGGATAATGATGATTAATCACTACATTCATTTCACACTTAGATTTCTTTTTTATTTATTTTAAATTTTAAATTTATTATCAAAGATGACTTATCAAACTTCTTGTAAGTATGCAACATATATCTATATCATGTTTAGTCTTAGTTGATACGTAAAATACTTTGAAAATATTATTTATTGACGAATTAAAAAATAATAAATAATGGTATAAATTCCATTTTTATAGATACACCTATCAGTTTTCAAATTTGATTTCTTTATATATTGTGGCTGGAAGATTCTGTCCTGCCAGAAGGTTTCTACTGTGATTGGAAGGACTTCTAGTATGGAACGCATCTCTGACGTGCAATGGCTGCCTACCACCTCTTTTGAGGGAAACTGCGATGGCTACTTGTTGCCTCTTCAAACCGATCCTGATACCTATAAGCTATCCTGCACCTCAGCTCCTGCCAGGAATTGAAGATGACAGTCATGAAATTTTGATCCTCCTGTCCTCTATTGATTAATGTCTCGGCAGAATTTGTTGCCCAACACCGTCAGGACCTCCCTTTAAAGGATTCCTTCGAACAACACTAATTAATGCTTCGGATGCTGAAACAGCTAGCTGAGAGCTGCACTATTAAACTTGCTGCACCGTGAACCATGGCTATTCCGTTAACAATGGATGTAAAGGTGGGTGGGTGGGTGGGTCTCTCCTCGGATTCAACCCCGTTAGTTTGCGAACATATGGAAGAGGAGAGCTTCCATAGTTGTAAGACAGATTTGCGGGTATGGAAAAGGAGGAGCTTCCATAGCTGTAAGACCTTCGTGGTAACAAAGATCAATCGACCAGATTCAAACTAAGTTCACCCTAGGCACTCAAATTGTGGATCAGCCTATTACATCATTGGACTCCAAGTTGTAGGTTTGGTAAGTCATAATAATTTTGTTACTTTTCAAAATACTTTTTATTTATAAATATATTAAAATAATATATTTTTTTTGTTTTATAAAAATTAGTTTTAGCATAAACACATCAAACAACACTAAAAAAAAAATCCACTTCGAGAAAATCACTTTAGAGTGATTCTCAAACACCATCTAAGTATGGTTTGAAAGATGGTGTTTCATATGTTGATGAGTCCAGGTAATCAAGGAGAGAACACGAACAAGATTATCATGGAGCAAAACAATTCGAGGGAAATTATGTTTTACTTGGGACTCCTGATAAGAACGTTCTTATTTCAGTTTCCTGAATCTGCATGATTTTCCTCTATTCTTTCTCATCTAAAAACCATGCCTTCCCACCTTCCAGAAATGCCCAGGAAATGAAATCAAAGGATGTAGGACATGGAAACTGGACCAGACACGGACAACTCTGCTACCTCCAAACAATTATGATTCCCTTTCTAGCTGGTCTATCCTGAGAAACTGCATCTGTAACCTTTTTCCCTATACTTTAATTCAACGTCACCAAAACTCATGTTTGTTTGCATGGCAGATCATTAAGAATGCAAAAATATCTTACTCGCAGACATTGCCCAATGTTATCCTGTCATTTTGTGCACCTGGGCACCCTTCATTGGTGCACTCTGTGGAAGAACAAAGCAGCAAAAATAATTCAGGCAACGGTAAATCTCCTTCCATGAAGTACCTAAAACCAGAATCCATTTGATGCTTTGTATTTATATAGAATTGTTATTCTCCAATCAAACTTTATCTGTGCATGTTGATTTCTAGGAGGTGTACAGAGTTCAGTTCAAAATAGAATGATTCCCCTATCTTACCCTCAGCTCCTCTTCAGATCAACAACAATGACACTGATGTTGTCAGCGCTTCTCCGTCCCAAGGCAAGGCGAGTAAGAAGTGCTGCAGCCAACATGCTCCGAGATGGGTACAATGCTGCAGCCCCTTCATCTTCAATCTGAGGCCCGGCATTGGAAGGAGGATTTTTTTCTCGGAGGCATTCACGAGCTACCTGACAAGCCAAGTCACTTGACAAGACATCCCATAAGCCATCACTAGCAAGAATTAAGCACTCATCTTCTGGTTCTCTTTTTGTAAAAGTAATCTCAGGCTCTGCTATTACAACTGGCTTTAAATACCTGTCCCCTGGTCAAAAAACCATAACAGTAGAAAAACAATTGAGCGACTATTTTAATGACCACTGTCTAGAAAGTCAAGTGATTGATCATCCGGTAGATATCACAACCAAAACAAAAGTTAAGAAATAACTGGTAAGGGTTGAGACAGACCATTCTGAAGCAGTTAACGTACAAATAAATGATAGATAATTGAACATCAAAATTTAGCTCACAGCTGAAGCAAACATGCATTTCTACAGAGGCTAGATAAAACTTATAATACTGTTGAACAAGTGTTCCGGCAAACAGTCATGTGATACCACATAAATGAATCTCAGATATTTAAACATCGTAGTTTAACATGCTACTACAGCAAAACAAGAAATGTTAAGAATAGAATGTAATCACGTCAACTGCTTTGCCAAACAGATGATAAGATTCAATTTCCATCTATAGTTTTCCCAAACAGAAACCTTATAGTTACTAATGAAGTCAGACATGAGCTGTTGTGTGTGCACGTGCATTCACAACCAAAAACATGTTTTCATTTACGTCAAGAATTCAATCCTAATCCTGCCACCCGGACACCATTCAGGCATCGGTTACTATATTAGGCAAGCCATGCTGTCTTGCCTAAGATGCAGTATGGAAAATTCCGGAACCATTAGAAGGGTGAGAACTACAAAAATACCCAACTTTATTGTCATGGTTACAACACATCTTCTAATGTTTAAGAACTAATATTAACCATCGGGTCCTTCTATGGCAATGCACTGCCAACGATGACCATGGGAAGAGTCCATACAGTAATTCCTGGAAATCACAGCAGGACAAACAAAGGCAAAACTACCAACTTCCTTGTATCTGTAGATCTCATCAGACTTCAGCACTCAACTTGGAAGCTCCATGGTTTGACCTGATTGATACAGAAACAGCCAAATTCCTAATGAAAACCAACGCGCAACCCATTTTCATGTTGGGTGTCTGATAATAAGAGGTTGGAGTTCCCAAGATGGATAATCATTGAAACTTTAATGTTTATCACAGGAGCAAAAGATTCTCACAGTGAGAACATGTATAGCATGTCATTAAGTGACAAGATTCATTATCAATAGATCAACTGCAGCAGCAGAATCAAACTTCATATTGAATAATAACAAGGATGCAATGGCGTCATGTATAGTGACAGAATCTACCGTCAACCAGGGAAAACAAAAGGAACTACATAAATAATGGAAGAGAAAATAAAATAAAATAAAAAAATCAAATGCAGTGCACAAGAATTCAGATGAAAAGTAACCAGGATAAATATCATCCAGATTTTAAGCTACTCTGCTAATGCTGACATTTACAAATTTAAGCACATAGAAATAGAAATACCTACAGTACATTCTGTTACTTGTGGCTTTCAATTTAGGATAAAATGACTTGAATGTATCATGGCTTTCATTATATATACAGCAGCCGAGAATCGCTCTCAACATTGTGTAAAATGCAAAGGAGTACAACAAAATTATACTTGCATGTATAGGATATTATTCTAGCAAGTGTAATGTAAAAATCATACTACTAATTTCAGAATCCATGCAGCAATGAGGCATTGATAACAAAAATTCACAAACCTCCATATATAGGTGTAATAACCTTAAATCTCATTGGATGGGGTACATGCTGAGGTAATCATTCTTATCCTGTTATTCATATAAACCTTATGATTTCTCTGTTACATTTTCTATGTTTTTAGTTGAGTATACTCATCCTACCTAAATGGCATCCTGAAAAATACTTTTACCAAATATAATTCAGACAAAATATCTTTACAGTCATTTTATCTACTCTTATATCCATTTTCTTTCCGCTGATTTTGCAATATCCAAACAGAAAGCTACGTCACGATGAATAAATCAGACAATATATCTTTACAGTCATTTAATCAACTCTTACATCTGTTTAAAGTCAAGATGCCATTGTCTCCATGGCTTTGAAATATCCAAACAGAAAGCTACTTCAAGAAAAACTTGAACTTCCAGCAAATGTGAGCATTAATGTGGATTTTCCGAGACTCCCCATAAATCGCCACTCTTAACTGTTGACTTTAGCTTGCTACTTTTCTTCGCATTCATGAGCTTACATAGTTAGGTTGTCCGGTATCTCTCCTCAATTATGGACAAGGAACTATATTTGCCTATTGAAAAAAACTAAACCAAGCTTTACACTCATCATCGGAGTAGGAATATCCATGTGCAGATTTTGTTTTATAGTTTTCATCCAATCTTTGATATAGCAGTTTCCTCATACCTGGTTATCATTTCTGGGCTCGAGACACCAAAGCATTCTATTTTAGCAACATGTCACGAGATCATAGCTTGCCAATCAATTCTTTTACTCATTCCGGCCCAACAAATTGGAGCAACTCTTGGAAGTTTAGAATGCAAAACTTATACCTTCCATTATCCATCCTTTCTACGAGCTTGAGGAACGAACAGCATGCTACAACTACCACTTAAAATCTTATGACCAGCATGCTATGAAAACCACCACCCCAACAAAAAAGAAAAAAAGAACAAAAAAGATATGCCATATCTAGTGTGACTTCAAATCATCATACTTCCCAAACTTCTGCTGATCCCTAATTGCTCTTTATTGACTTCCTTGAATACAGAGAACTGCATATGATGCGTAATGATATGCCAACTTTAATAGATCGCAGACCAAAATATGAATAACACAGAAAGGCATGTAGAACAACTCAAGAAGGGAAAACACCAAAACGTTCGTAATGGTCAACCTTTCTTTAGAAGGTTTATATATTTGGATCCTCCTTTAATACCACTACTATGAACCATAGAAAGGAAAAGATTTAAGTTTCCCTCTTCGTTCCTTCTTACCTCCCCTCCTCCAATATAGGTTCTCCAAGGAGAGTGGAGCCATGGCATTGTGCATTATTAGAATGCATGACACATCAGCTGCGCAGCCCAACACAATAGATAACATTTTTTTTCTCATGATATGAACCTTTTTTTCCTAATATTAACAGATGAATTTGGTAAATCCACCAGCAACCTTAAGTTTGTTCATGTGCTTAAGTGAAGCACCCTCAACACTTTATTGGTAATGATATGTTTATTTGTTGATAATATTTGTTATTGGTAATGATATGTTTATTTGTTGATAATATTTGTTATTGGTAATGATATGTTTATTTGTTGATAATTTTTTTGTCAAAAACATGTTGGAAAAGTTTGTTTGGTTATATTATGAATGGATATGTTTTAAGAATTTTTTGTGTTGTTTTTAACTTATTTGATTATTGTTGATGATATGGTTATCTGTTGATAATGTTTTTGTCTACATATAGATTAGCTATATTTATTAGAATCATTGATTCTAAAAAAAAATAAGAGCATTATGTTCAATTGAGTCCTGCATTTAAGAGAGAGAGAGAGAGAGGATGACAAATATTTGAACGAATTTCCAAAATCTGATCGTTTAGATTGTTATTCAAAATCCAAACCAGACAATAAAGGATGGATTATGGTTATTGTTTTTCATTTGGATATGGTTATATTATACTATTATCCAAATATGACTATGTGTTTCCTTTACTAATTATATGAATGAACATATTTGAAAATCAATGGGAAGGGGAATAAAAGACAATCACTTCACAAACTTTTGCTTGTTTTCAAAACAAATGTTTTCGATACAATAAGAGGCAACAGATGTATTAGAGGAATGTTGTTGTTTCCAGCAAATATAGAACTAGTTCATGATTTCATTATCTAATCAGTAATTAATCCATTCATCCAAACAAAGGAAAAGGAAACCTAGAGCCCATAAACAAGGATATAAAAAGCATAGACTGCCCATTTCACCAAATCAATTCATCAATAACTCACAGGCTGGATAATTATTAATGCAAGCACACATCTATATCAGGTGATAAATTTTATAAATCTATCAGCAAGTTTAGAAAATCTATAGTTACCAAAACCTCCTACAATAATGTTTCTCACCTTTCTACTCCTCAGGGTATCAATGACTCCAAATGTTAAAGCAAAGCATTGCTTACTTATCCTTGAGCAGACTTATAAATGGAAAACTAGTTAGCATTAGAGAATAAAGGGCATGAATTTGCTCAAAGAAATGTACTCAGTTTTCAAAATGAACTTGAATTTTGTTCAACGGTGATTTTCATTCGTGAAATTGGAAAATATCAATACAAGGCTGTTCGATGCCATAAAGTGAGAGACATGGATGCACATCCAAAACTGTAAACAAAGCACCAAGTGTAGTTTGTGTAAAATTGAATAATTTACTAACGTGAGATGTTTTTTCTGTGTACCTAGTCATGTGAAAAAATTAAAGCATTCAACTCCAATAGCAAGTTCTTTATACGAGTGAGTGGAAATAATATAAACAACTGAACTTTAGGTGTATACATCGCATGAGGTTGACGAGTTATAACTCCAGAAAAAAAGGACGATGTTGCAGGTAAACCTATAATAAATTACCTATTGCTCGAGACATTGCAAGAATGCCTTCAACTCGAGCCCCATTAAGGAAGATCACTCGGCCTCCAGCAGCTTCGATTCTTGCAAGTTCATCCGACCTATCCGGCTGCAACAAATGTTGGGGATTATTTTTTTTATTAATTAATCAAGTAACCAAAAGATAAAAGGGTGAGCAAGTCAAATCATACCCAAAAAAGAGAGAGCTCAAATTTCCAATCGTTTTAATTCTAAGGAAGAAACAAGAATTTTTTTTCTATCCACTGGAAAAATTGAGAAAAGGTGAAAACAAATTTGGCAGTGGACTTATCGATTAAATGAAATCACTTCTCATTTCTTGTTTAGTATGATTTAATTTGCAGATAATAATATTATAATTAACAAAAAATACAAAGTGGAATAAATTTGAACTATCATAAGTAAATCCTACTTCAGACAAAATTAAGATGTAAATCCCTTATGTTAGATTGGAATCTTTATTTTCATTTCCAGTCCTCTGATAAACAAACCCTCCTAAATCCTGCATTAAGCGGGGGAAACACTCATACTATGACGAAAAATACGAGGTTGCCTTGCTAAACTATTGAATCGCATGACAGATGGAAAGTAACCATTTGGACTTAGTTTAATCATGAACAAATGCATGTGCTGGTGTAGGTCCAAACATCACAAACCACAGACCATTGCTCAAATCATGAAAACAGTTCTGAAACCTTAGTCAACAGGATTCTTCAATGAAGAATGGACATCATAACTAGTTGATTCATGCATGCCAAATGTCAAGACCACAAACACGGTAGTACAAGAGCATAACTTCCCACAAGAAAAAAAGACAGACACACCTGCCATAAAGTATGTCCAGAGTCCCCACCCCTGTCAAGCAAAATGCCACCTGTTGTCTAAAACATGTTCTATTTGGCAAGGTGGCAAATCCATGTGTTTCACATCATCAGATACATGTAATCCCATGCAAGAAACGTAAAAATCTAGAGTAACCATGATTAAATCATGACTAACAATGGACGGACTGGATAGCTAACACATGTATTGATAGTACCATCAACGATTTCCGATTGCAAAACTAACCTTATGATCAACGCTAAGAGGAATGGCCCTCCCGCCTCGCGATAGGGCGGCGCGTGAGTCGCCACAATTAGCGACGATTATGTGCTCTGGAGATAAAACAGCAACGACCGCAGTAGACCCACCGAGCGCCATCTGCATGGGGTGGCAGCCGCATTTGAACCCCATACTCCCACACGCGCACGTGCCCATTGCCACCTCATCCATTCTCTCGTAGCTCCTCTTCATCACTCCCCTCCACATTTCCTCCCATTCCGCCCCACCATCCCCACTCTCACTACTCATGCGTGTTAAGTCCGCGCGTGCCAGCTCTTCCTCTATCAACACGTGCATCCTTTCCCTGCATAATCCTGCCACCTGCGCAAAAAAGAGAAAAATATACAATACATTTATTGAATGACCATAATGCCCTTTCAAAAACAGAGGTGGACAGCTTTTTGAAATTACGTGAGCACCGCCATGACCGTCAAAAACACCAAACAAATGCATCGGTCTCCGGCGGTTAACCTCCGGCTGGAAAAGGTTAATTCGTACAGAAATCGCATCTTCCATCTCACGTGACCTTCCTGACACTGACATGCTCCCAAAAACGGGCTCCGACACCGGAAATCCACACGCCATCTCCACAACCCGTTTTCCTTCCGTGGCAGTTGAACTCGAGCTCTCCCCCCCTGCAGCCTGTTTCTTCTCTTTTGAAATCTGAGGATTAATCTGCTGAGGAGAACCACAAGCGGCGAGACGCCTCATCTCGATTCTCCTTCTTCTGCGCTCCCTGCATTTCTCCGGTGAATCATATCCATCGTCGTTGAACATCCTTCGATAAACTTCCGTCATTAAAATCCGTCACCGCCAACAGTCATCTCCGTTTGACATTGACAAACAGAGAGGGAGATAGTGTTTGTTAGAGAGATTTAAAAGAGAGAGGTCGTTTATATTTATTTATTTATACCAATTTTATTGATTTAATCTTGAAGAAGTGGGGGCTGTGGAGGAGAACAAAGAAAAGGCGACGTGCTGTGTTTCCTCTATTTATCGAAAGGGTGGCCAGCTCCGGAGTGCCCCTTCTCTCACCATTATTTGCATTCCTTCTTCCACGTGTCCACCCGGCCGCTCCATCTACTGATTCTTTCCTTCTTTATATTTAACTATTTATTATATATAATTTATAATAAAATATGAGTCGGCAGAGAACGGTGTATTTTTAAATTAAAATAAATTACAATTAATGAGCTAGTTGAAGGCTTAAATGTATTTTTTAACTTTTAGTTAAAAATAATATGTAATTTATTTCTGTAACAAATTTTACTTCGAGTGCAAGATTATTTTTAATTAAAAATACTTGTAACTTTTTAAATTTATAATTTAAAAAAACAACGTAACTTAATTTATAAAAATCATATACAAAATTATATTATATTGATTAATTATTTAAAAATAAATTTGATTTTATAATAAAAAATAAGAATTAATTTTATATTTATAAATAAGTTATTTAATTAAATTTATTAAGATAGTGAATTTTTAATTAAAATAATCTATTTGAGATAAAATTGCTATACTTCATATTATGTAATTGCTTATGAATACTTTTAAAAAAATAATTTAATTTGAGCACAGTAATTTATTGGATAAATGAAGGAACATACGGATGTAGTGTAAAATCTAAAAATTTACAAGAGTGAGTTTGTTTTTATATTTTAAAAAAAATTGTTTTTCATTATTTTTTATGTGTTAATATCAAAAATAAATTTTATAAAATATATATTAATTAAATACAAAATGATTTAGAAAAAATAATTATTAAAACAGTACCAAAAAACTAATAGTCTAGCAAGCCAATATTAATTTCATATAATTATGATTTAAGAGTTTGATGATGATGATAACCCCTTCTCTTTGCTAAATCGCTATATATCACGATATTTTGAAATCTGTTAAGGGGCACAGACAAGACGGCACAAACCTGACAAATGGAATCCCAGAACTGAACTGCTTACAAGTGGACCAGTAATTGGTTTCCACGTTTAGATTGAAATAGGAGAGGCCACAAAAGGTATTTGTCTTTTTTCAATGTTCTGACCATCTATCCTTAAATAACGAAGCTTCAAAACACGTGTCAAGCTCTGGACTAACCACCACTCGAAAGTGACGTGCCTGGCCCATCGATGACACGTAGGAATGTGCTGTCAGAGAAAATAGATTAGTGGCATCAGAGAGTCTTCGTTTGTGGGTGGCTGTAATGGGCTCCGTTATAACTGTGGTGAACCGATGCTTCCTTCATGCTACCTGTAGAAACTTGTTTGGAAACTCGGGGTTAACTACAAATTAGTCCTTCATATGGTCTTTGTTCCAATTAAGTCCCTTAAACGGACAACCTTTTGTCAGAGAGTTTTGACATATATTTCAATTATTCTGCTTTCAAACACAGTATGCTGATATGAAGCTATGTTCTTGCTGGCTTTAATCCACGCCCCGTGAAGTTAGCTTTTTCTCCTCTCTTTTTTTTCTCCATAATCAAGGATTTTGAGAGAAAAAACTTTGAGCATACTGTGGAGGGTTTGCATGTGAAGTTTCGTCAAGAGAATATGATTACATCTGGAATATACCCTTTCAGTGGTGGAAATGTGGATGATAACGATGGTGGAGCCAATATAGTCAAAGATCAATATATATATATATTGTATTTTAGTAGTATCCCTGCAATACTTTCCTTTTAATTTGATGAATAAGTTTAAAATTAGAGGGCAAGAGGGTACATAATTTATAGCCGCCTACTGACTTTGCCACGATATTATAGTATTAGAGCACCACTACAAGCTCGAGGGATGGCCAAGATCCACTTGTCGAGCTTTTTGACCGATGGAGATGCAAGAGAAGCTGCTAATCGTGAATATATTTTATTTGTGAGGTATCGATAATGATCTTGAATATTGAGATTTGATGGTGAAAACACTTTCTCCCCTTTCTTCTGCTATAAAAAATATTATCACCTCGAAAAATATCTTAAATAAAAAATATGTCGGGGACGATAAATTCCATTCTCAGAGAAGAGGTAGTGGATAGCTTTTGTAGAATCGGATCCCTTAATAAATGATTTGTGAATGTTAATTTGGGCCTGATTAAAGTGTTTGTGAAAAAGTTTTCAATCCGTTGTTGTAAATGTTAATGTAAGCCCATGATTTTTCTGCAATCCGATTGAAAGTTTGTGTATGTGTTCTAGGGGCAATGGCAATTCAGAACCACATATTTCAAGCGAGTAAAGGAACAACCTGAAATTGGGTGTCTTGAAATGACTCCCTTGTCTTGCAAGGTGATGTTTTGAAAGAATTGTTCGTGCAAAGCTGTTATTTTCCGGTACCATTCTGATCCTGCTCAGGGTGACTGTTACTTGCCACCGGAGATTTTTTTTCATTTGAGGGATAGTGACAATAGTGGTTATAACTCTGTTTATCTAAAGGTGCAAAAGTCTACACATGCAGTTCTTCAGGGAATGAAGAGAAGAGACTGGTGAAAATATCAGGACCCTGCATTGGATCCTTCTTCGGTCAACTTTTCTTAATTAGAGGAAGATTATTTAGAGAAGTTATTCGGAAAGCCTACTAGATTCTCTTATGAAGATCTGAAAGCCATCACAGGAAACTTCAGTGAGGTTCTTGGTGAGGGAGGATTTGGCAAAGTTTTGAAAGGGATTCTACTTGATGGCATCAAAATGGCAGTGACGCAAATCGATGGTTCGAGCCAAGTCAGGAAATCGTTTCTCACTTGGGTTGAGGCATGTAGCATTCACCATGTGAACTTGGTAAGACTTGTTGGTTTTTGTTATGATGAACTCATTAAGCTTCTTGTTTACGAGCACATGTCTAATGGGTCTTGGTTTTTCTCAAAATGATGCTCGTTTGGCATCAGAAAAAGAAAATCATCCTTGACATAGCCAAGGGACTGGCCTATCTTCATGAAGAGTGTAGGCGGAAGATAATCCATTTGAATACCAAACCCCAAAACATCCTGCTAGGTGATAATTTTAATGCCAAAATCCCTGGTTCTGGATTTGTCTAAACTGGTTGACAAAGACCAGAGTAAAATAGTGACTATCATGCGAGGCACTCCTGGCTATCTAATGGTTGAGCTCAGTAATCAAAGAAAAAGCTGGCATTTATAACTTTGGAGTTGTTGTCTTGGAAATATTATGTGGGAGGAGAAATTTTGATCGCTCTCAGCCTGAGGAACAAATCCATTTACTAAATCATTTTGAGAAAAAGGAAAAGGAGAATCGATTGTTGGATCTAGTCGACAATCAAAGTCAGGATATGCGATTCATCAGAGCTGAAATGATGAATATTATGAGAGTTGCTGCATGGTGTTTGCAAAGAGGCCTTCTATGTCAGTGGTGGTAAATTTCCTAGAGATGATGTGGAATTCGAAGGTAACCTGGACAACAGCTCATCGAATCCAGCATTAGAAACAAAGTCAGTAGAGGTCATTGGGCTCCTTCTATTCTATCTGGACCAAGGTGATTGCTCACCATCTTCTCTGTATGGTGAGAAGCATCCCATACTTCCAGAAGAAGATACTTGTCTTATCTTATGTGTCATAATTTTCTTTTCTTTGCAAGAATCAATGAAATATGTTTTTTGTGCTGCTTTTCAATATCAATGGATAATATTTATAACCTGTTTTACCAATTAAGTCGAAGTTTAGCATGATCAAAATTGCAAATTATCTTTTCTAGGTAAAAGAAAAATGCAATTACATTACTGCTCTTGACTTTGCCGATCACTGATTACATAAATATTCATTGAGAAGATGAAGTAGACAGATGAGATGAAAGATTTGAGTTGTTGGGAAGATAGATAGCTATCCCCTTGCATAAAAAACGGCCTTTCTTCCTCTTGTTCTCTGTGTTAGTTTGCATCGATGGGTTTATTACTGCATCTTGGAAGGGTCAGACCAAAATATTTCATTGATGGCTGCAAGAAAAACATTCCATTCCATTCCATGTGATAAAAAGGACTGGGCCGATTGACTCTTTAAAAAGCATTCTAATTATTGCAACGAACATGGATACTGAAATGTTAAAATCAATAGCATGATTTATGTAAGTGGTGTCAACCAAGTGATAGCAATTGGGCTTCTTACTTTGTGTGCTCCATCCTTCCATACCAAACCCCCAAACTCGGGCAATGTTTGCCTAATCTTTGTGGTGAAGATGATCCTGTAAGAAAGTTTCTGGTTTTTCCTAGTGAAGTTTAAGACTTCTGGTTCGACTTTAACTGTTGCTCCTTTGAACGGTGAGATCACTACATGGTATGTTGAAGTTGGAAGGCCAACATTGGTAACAGTTCTGTGGAGGGTCAAAACTTTAATCGAAGTATCTTCTGGGAAAACTGCTGACATAGATGGATAGTTTAAATCCCCTGGATTTGCAAGAGAATGTCGACAAGACCTGTTTGCGTACTTGCCGAAAACTTTCAGCTGTGTTGGAGTAAGCTTCTGGGTGCAGAGAAAATCAAAGTAATCCTGAGGTTCAAGGTCATAAATCAGACCTGGGTCAAGAGCTTTCATTGGGTTTATGTGCCCTGCACCATGATCGAAAGGGGTGGAAGGAGTGGCTACTGAAGCATCTTTTAGTGGATGGTGTGTGTTATCATGAACATAAGCTGTTGTCATCAGTGCAGATTTGATTGCTGCTGGACTCCATTCTGGGTGCCTAGCCTTGAGCAAGGCAGCAATTCCACTAACATGCGGGCATGACATGGAAGTACCAGAGAGTATGTTGAATTTCACTCTCCTGTGATCTGTTGGCAAACTTGAAGGACCTAAATCACCAGACCAAGCAGCAAGTATGTTCACACCAGGTGCGACAATATCAGGTTTCAGAATTTCAAGAGTCAGTAAATTTGGTCCTCTGGATGAAAATGCTGCCACTACTGGAGAAGGCCTAATTCCCAATCTTGTAACAAGAAAAGCTAGAGTTGCAGTTGCATTTCGACTAGCGGAAGCATAACTTTTTATCAATTTCCCTTCTTTCTCTCCCACTGCAACTGCTGGAAGCAGGTGACAGTCTGCAACCAGCTCCTCTCCATTTGCTGCTGTATTTGCTAGAATCATGCCTACTGCTCCTGCTTGTTTTGCTACCTGACCCTTTTGAACTCGAGGACTAATACCGCGGTCACATATCACAATCTTTCCAGCAACAACGCGAGGATTTAAAGTTCCTTCCAGGCACAATGAACTTGGGTCGAGGCTACTAGAGTTGCCTCCCATGTAAACTAGAGGATATTGCTTCCTTGTCGACAAAATCCTTCGGCCTTTATAGAGTGAAACTCCAGATATAGTCCTGCCAGTTCCAAGCCTGACAGTGGCTGGAAAATCTCTGTCCAAAGTACTAGCACCAACTGTGGTGATCCATGGAGAGACATTGGTGAGGCTGGCAGGATCCGGTCCTCCATTTCCAGCTGAGCATGAAACAAAAACACCCCTCTCCATTGATCCAAAGGCGGCTATGGACAAACTGTCGCGGTAGTAAGAAGAAACCCCACCACCCAAAGATATTGACAAGACATTCACTCCATCAGCTACTGCTCTATCAACAGCGGACAGAATATCTGAGCTGAAACATCCACCAACCCAGCAAACCTTGTAAGCTGCAATTCTAGCCCCAGGTGCCATCCCTCTTGCGGTTCCATAAGCGTAGCCCAATAGATTTGCTCCACGAACTGGAGAGCCAGCAACTGTAGCTGCTGTGTGAGTTCCATGACCATCTTGATCTCTTGGCGATTTATACTCATTTTTCTCATTGATTTTGCCAGTAGAAGCTTCATATCCTCTGTAGAAGACTCTTGCACCGACAATTTTTTTATTACAATGATGTTTCTGAAAACCCCTGCCTGTCTCGCATATCCCTTTCCAGTGAATAGGCACTGGAGACATGCCTGTGTCATTGAAGCTCTCACTCTCTGGGAAAATCCCAGTGTCCAGCACCCCCACTATTACATCATGATCTGCAAGTTTTTCAGACCAGACACTCGTGCTGTCTTCAGGTTCTAGCCCAAGAAACATGGGGCTTCTTGTTGTGTGTAGTTGATATTTAGTCTCTGGGAAAAGAGCCACCACTCCATCTTCTTCCTCTAGTCTTTCAGCTTCTTCGTCATTCAATTTGACAGCAACCCCATGAAAAGCAGTCTCGTAGCTATAAATTATCCTATCCTCCTCATCTGCTTGGCCTTCAATTTCAGGCTTAGACAAAACTGACTGTACTTTCGATGAATACCATTCAAGGTGACTGGTGAAGTATCCTGGCTTTGCAGACCTATCCATTTGCACAATGTAAGTCTTTCTTGTCAATGGGGTGTTCATAGAAACGACAACGTTGAAAGCTAGATAAATTGCTAGAATGAAAACCAGCCATTTCACTGTATTTTCAAACATTTTTCAGGTCAAGAAGGAAGGGTTTTGCTCGGAGAATGAAGTGAAGAGAAAGTAAAGCAGAATGAGAAGTGTTTGGAGGCTAGAGATATCTCATCTCATAGAAAGGACTAGGGAGGGACACTTACACCATCCTGCCATATGGCAGGTAATTAAAGCAGTTGGTTGTTTCATGAATGCCTGTCGGAGAAAGGAGGCTTGGCTGGTGGCTGAAGTTAAATTTGTTATCGACCATGGTGAAATACTATTTCTTTTCGTATTTATATTATTTCACCATTAACATGGACGTTTGAGTAAGTTTATTCATATCTTGGATTATAGCATTTATGTTTTTATTTCTGCTCATGAATGTTAATTCCATTCATGTTTGTATTTTAGTTTCATTTCGAGGTTCTTTTATATATATATATAAACTTGTCACATTTTAAGATATTAATTTAATAAATATAATTTAAATTTAAATCTAAAACTAAATTAACTTAAATTATACTATTTATAACTCAATAAAAGTTCAACGTGAGAGTTTAACTAATAGAACCGGATTAACTTGACTGTAAAAATTTAAAGATAATATAAATAATTAATAAAAATATAGTTTGATTTAAAAAATAAATACAAGATAAATTATTTATATAAAAAATATTAAGACAATACCATATTTGATCTTAATAAACGTATGATTGATATTATAAAATTAGACAGTAAATTTTTATAAAAAAAATTATTAGCCCTCAATAGAAAAACTAAAATAAAAAAACTGGAACTTTTCAATAAAATTTGAATGGAATATACAGAATAAACCAAGATTCTGAGTTAAAATTCATTTTGATTTATTCTATTTTCTAAACCTGAACCAAATATACTAGTAATTCATGGTTATTTCAGACAAAACAAAATATAATCGAGTTCTGCTGGCACTTGTGGACTGGCCTGGACATATCTCACATGTGAGTTGCTCAAAACAAAAGTTGTACTGGTACTGATGGAGCTTCTTATCACCCTCAGGCCTTGACTTTTTAACAGAAAAAACCTAAATCATGGAAGCCATCCGTAGGCTCTTCTTTGGAGAGGGGGGAAAGAACAGTACAGCAAAAAATAATGGAGTTGTGCTGTAGGCAATGATCTGAACAAATGGCCCCTGCACTCACAGGAAACATGACCTCACCATCCATTCAGTAGAAAAATCTCAAGTATCTCTTCTTGCTTGCTTTTTTTTGGAAACACATCATCATCTTCTAAAGTTTTTTGGAGGATTAGGGTTTAGTGCTATCAAGATCTTTATCTTGATGTCTTAACTACTATGCAACTATTTAGGATTCTAGTTACTGTTGTTTTTAAAAACAATTTTAGTCAGAAATGTATCAAAATAGTATTTTTTTTTTAATTTTTAAAAATTATTTTTGATATCAGCACATTAAAATAATCTAAAAACACTAAAAAAATTAATATAAAAATAAAAATAAAAAAAATTAAAGTTTTTTAAAAAGTATTTTTGAAACGCGATGTCAAACACCTCCTACCCTATATGTTCTTATACGTTCATCCAACTTCTTCTAAAAATGTTTTAAGAACCGTGGTATGATAACACGGGGTTTGTGATCTGCATAATATATTTCGAGTTCGAATAAAGACATGTATTTGTTGTTAAAGTTTAGAATAACAAAGATATTATTTATTTATTCAAACCCATAAAATATATTTTTTAGAAGATCGGTTTGCTAGCATCCAAAAACAAGATCCTGCTAAATCCCACTCACCTATATGTAACCTTGTTTCACCTCTTGAAGTATTGTTTAAAGACAAGCAATTAGCAATCCCATGTGGTGGAAAGCTGAATGGGCCAGCACCTCATGAATAAATGAGGACAAACCACTTTCCTTGCCATTCAAGGCATAGATTATCCTTATTCTAAAAATACTATTCTCTGTGCCTGAGATATGCTCTGGGTGCATTTCACCACTGTAAAGCTTAAAGCAATGCAGCTCAAGCCTCTTAAAAGCAAGCTTTTCTTTTTCTTTATATTATAAATGCTTTTCGGTCATGGCATTTTTAATCTCATGTTTTGGGGTGTTTTCTCCGAGGTAAGTCACTGCTGAAATTGATGTTGATTGTTATATATATATATATATATATATATATATATATATATATATATATATATATATATATATCAAAACATTCAAAAAAAAAACATTCAAAAAAAAACTAAAAAAATAATTTGAAGCAATTTTTCAAATTTTAACAAAAACATATTGAAATTTAATGTTATACACTTTTTTTTGTTGCTATGATGTTGTCCGTGTTTTGCTTTAATTATCAATTTAAAATTTTTTAGTTAATCAATACATTGCAATTTTGCACGAATCTCGTTCTAGCTAGTTGTTGAAACCTTCAAGATATAAATATGAATTTATTATCACAAACAAGATAAATTTGTAGTATGATTGTGAAGATCAAGAAGAATCCAAGAAGAATTTGTTTAATATAAATATAACAAAGGGGGATTTGAGTCAAAAATTAAATAAATACAAATCTGAAAATACAAATAATAAATTGATAATTCAATTTAAAGGTCTATACATCTATTATCATAAATCTAGTGATCATCGAGGTAAAATAAATATCCTATCAATTCAAGCTAAGAGAAATCAATGAAATTATGAGTACATTAGTTAGATAAAGTATTTTAATCAATTCCTTACTATTAAGAAAATTAAATATTGAAAAACAAATTTAATTCACTTGGCAATAACCGTAGGAGCAAAGTCTCTATTTATTATATACAATCATTCAAAAGCTTAAACAATTTAACCTAGTTTATTACTTCCTAATCATTAAAGTGATAACTACAACAATCAAATTAATTATTTTGTTTCTTATTCTAGTATCTGACAACAATTATGGATTAAAATAAAATGGAAAACACATTATATTATCTCAAAACAATTCAATAAGAACGAATATAAATTAATAGTATAATCCTGAAATAGGAATAAATATGAAAGTGTTAAAATGATAATGTTACATCTCACAACTTAATAATGAAGATGATGTCTATTCCCCTTAAATTGAAATCCAAAATTTTGTTCATAATTGCTGAAAAAATAACATTAAAAGAAAAGAAAAGATTGTTATAGAGAATGAGAAATATATAGTTTATGCCATGAGTTGCTCTTTTTATTTCCCTTTAATTGTTGTTTTTCATTGGGATTCTTCTCATTATTAGAAATCCTTAATGGTACTTCACTCTTCTTCTTCCTTTTCTAGTCATTAAGATTTGTTAAAACCCTTAAAATTTGTATTGAAAACTAATTCTATTGCTGTCACCATTCTATTGTAATTCAAACTTTATTGCATTTGTTTTTAACTTAGTTTCTTGTAATATTCGACCACTTCAAATATGCTATTTCATTTATGGAATGTTATAGAATTGATTTGGATCTTTCTTGGATTCTAAAGTTCATATTTTCTATACCAGACTCTTATCTCTAGTGGGTTACTCGAAATTGTTAGTTTTCTCATCAGATCAATCTTGTCCTCCAAATTGCATTTTGATATTTGCATTCAAAATGATTTTATCTAACTAAGAGTTCTTCATAAGAGTTATAATTTTGTATGTGTAGATGAATTTGAACTCTTTAATCACCTGATTCTAATATCCCAGGCTCAAGATGTGTTTGTTTGAATATATAGTATGAAAGCTGAAAATTTTATTGCATGCAAGCTTCAGTCTAATTCTGCAGGTCTAATTACAAGTGTAAATAAACTCAAATTTCTTCATATGATACCTTCTTGAAATGTGTACTTTGACTTTAATTTATCTCTCATTTACATTATAAAACTATAACTTGTTACGACAAGCAAGATTCGAAACATAAAATATAAAAAAATTAATCTTTTAGCAATTAATTTGTAATTTACAAGGCTTCTTGAATATATCAAACTTATAAAAATAATTTTCAATAAACTCAAATAAGTTCCAAACATATTTAAACACAGCTAATGCAAGCAAGGAGAATTTGTTTTACAGTTATAGAAGACAACATGACATGAAGATTGAAAAAAACTGGACAACATTGCAAAGGAAAGAAAGATAGGGGACCCCTTTTAATCCTACCCCGATTTTAATGGAAAATAAATAAATGCAGGCAGAGTTGGAGGACTAAAACAGCGTAGTAGTAGCTATATTCCCCTTGTTTAATTTATTGAAATTAAATTCCCAAAAAAGAAATCTAATCATTGTTCTTGGTTGAAGAGTGACGGGACAATATCCCCATGGCTAATTATAAAATTATTATTTTTCTGATAATAGTGGCTATATACATTAAATGAAATGATTGAGAGAGTCTTTTCTGCTTGTCTATATATTTCCAAAATCCCAGCTGTCAATTTGTACAACCCACTAAGTGTTTTTTTTTTTAAAAAAAATTAATATAAACACATGAAAATATCTAAAAAAGAATTAAAAATATTTAATTTTAAATAAAAAAAAATCAAATTTTCTTCTGTTTGAGGTCCGACTTGGATTAGTGGGTCACGGGGTTAATTCACGAGCCATTGATAAACTCAGGCCAATCACTTATTAAAGGTGATATCCTGTAATCATTATTTTCTTAACTCTTGAAATTGATTGTTTGAGTCGGATTTAATAGAGCTGACTAAATAATTAATTAATCTATGGAGCCATTCGAATTTAATAAATTAAATATTTAAAATGATTTAAAGCCAAACACAACTTGATCGAAAAAAACTAGGAATGTTGTTGGATTACTTAGCATATTTATCAAATTTTCACTTGTTGAGAAAAGTTTTTGGGGATTTTTAGAAGGGTGGTAGTAGTTATTTTTTAAAATATTTTTTTTATTTTAAAAAAATTGTTTTTGATACCATCATATTAAATGAAATTAAATTTAAGAAAATAAAAATAAATTCTGAAATCAGAAAAATAATAATCTTATAGACAATTTTAATTCCAAGGTGTAAGTGTCGAATAAGAGACAAATATAAGCACCTTAAATTTTTTTTTTTTTAAATAAGAGACAAATATTCTTCTTTTATTCAATACAAAACCATGTAAACAATTGCTATATTTTTTACTTTATAAATTATAATTTTGAAGAAAGTATTAAATAAGTTTCTTTAAATTAAATGCAGGAAGGAAGAGGGTAATGCAAGTCTAAAATCATCTAAATATATCTTGATATTAGTTAATATATAAGTTGATTAAAAAATAATATATATCTTTTTTTAAAAAAATACTATATACTATAGCATTACATTCAATTGCGAAAAAACATAATGAAATAAGAGTGTTTTTAGCCTTGTAACTTAAAAACTTGATTTTTTATATTTAAAATTTATCGTTTTGATGTGTTTATGCTATTAATAAATTTTAAAAAATAAATAAAATATTTTTAAATTAAAATAACTTTTTATTATAATACCAATACGTTATAAAGCAACGAAAAGCCTTAATGAAGCACATGACACAGCACAACAGTTGTGGTTCAACAGCCACATTGATATCAACGAACATTGGTGCTGGCATTGGAAGCTCTCTCTTTGTTGATTTATATATTAAATGTTCAGTTGATCACGGGTAAGAAACTTGAGCAGAATGTTTTGTTCCTGCAGTCAAAAAATTCTTTGAAATTTATTTATTTATTTTATTTTTATTTTTTGAATTATTTTAATGTGATAATATTAAAAATTAATTATTTAAAATAAAAAATACTATAAGAAATTAACAGCTATTATATATGTGAAGATAACTCCAATAACCAGCGAAGACATTAATAGCCCACAGGAATTCGATTTGAACAGTTGATAGAAAAATCTCTAAAAGTTAAGTTGTGCTGGGATACTGGGCCCAAAGCCTGTAGGTAAAAAATCCCGCTGATCAGAGGATGGTCCTCATCCAATGGTTCGTATGCAATCAATCATTTCGTGACATCAGTGGAGCCCACTAATCTCATGGTCGAGGGTTTTTTAGGAAATAAAACTCGAGATAAGTATCAGGAATAAAAATAAAGCTTTGTTAATAGGCTTATCGAATGGATTAAAGGAAAAGCCTCAAGCTTTTGCGATACCTACTGCTTTATTCTGTAAAAATTAAAAAAAAAATAGACTAATATGTTTATTTTATTTTATTTTGAGCCAGTAATTAAATTTTTAAAATTTTTTTATTGATATGTTAATATCAAAAATAATTTTTTAAAAATAAAAAAAATATTATTTTAATACATTTTTGAACGAAAAATATTTTTAAAAATAATATCAACCACACTTCTAAACAATCACTTTATGTGAAAGCAAGTTATAAAAAAAACATGAAGTGTAATACAATTATTCTGCACCGAAAAATTAGACTATAAAAAATATATTTATAAATTAATTTTATATAAAAATCTCAGTACCTCAATTTCAAGTTGAACATCAAAATTCAATTATAATGTCAAGCCTAAACTTTTTATGATTGAAAACCCGGCCAACAGCTCAAATCAACCCGATTCGCCCTCAGTCAAACTGAAAGGCCCTCATTGGAGTCGTCCTCCTGAAAATATCTCGTGTCAAGATGGGATGCTGAAGTAAGAGCATCTGCAGCGCAACATGTAAATGAAAAGCTAAAAATAAAATATGAATTGTTTTTTTTTTTGTTTTTTTTACACTCCAGTGTAAATGTCAAAAACAGAGGCATAAATACCCCCGGCTGCATGAGCTGCTGCTGCTATATATATATATATTATAAATAATGCAATATATATATTAAAATATATTATACATAATGTAAAATATATATATTAAAAAACAATATAACCATATCAAAAATATTTATTTTTATTTTTATTTAAAAATATATCAACAAGAATAAAAAATTATATATAAAATTAATAATTATATTGTTGAAGGGTTTTTAAAAATAATTATTTAATTATATAACTTATTCCTATTAATTGTATAATTAAATTATATATAAAATAATTGTACTATATTTAAAATAATATAAAAAAAATAAATGACTCTCCAAAATAACTTTTATCATTAAAATATACATCAATAAAAAAATTATATATATACTATTTAAATATTCATTTTAGAGATTTGATTCTTTAAAATACCTCTTATTAAGTGAAAAGTCAAGCTGCATGCCTTCCTTTGACTCTTCAAAGCTGCATTTGCATGGGCTCTAAAACAGTAAAACCAGACCTGAAAAACCTCGTTTTCTGTCAGAAAGAAATCATAGCAGTCAGAATTAAGGAAGCTGGTCGTTCATAAATCAGACAGACAATGGCATTAAACGGCATCGATCCATCTCATCATTAATGCGGTAGTCGAGACTCGAGTCTGCATGCAGTATCTCTCAATTTATTGCTGGTCTAGCAATTAATTTTAAGCCAAATATATTTTAAAAACTATATCATTATATATCCAATCCCACTGCCACACTAAACAAGAAAATAGATAACCACCGACCGTGTAGGTCAGCTGGTAGAGGGCTGTCTTAGTTTAACTAAGGTTCGAGATTTTGGATATACAGCAGTGTTTTATGGGAGAGTTTTGCTGTCCTTAGGTCTCACCCAGCTCAAATCTGGATTAATCAGTAGTAATTGGACACAGGATGATTTTACCAAAAAATATAAGAAAATAAATATATACCATGAAAATGCTAAAAATAGATAAATACTTAGAAACACGACAGCGATTGATGTTGTCATGCGATTTTAGCCATGCAGGAGAAATGTAGAATCTTGAACAAAATCATTAAAAGTTTAGAAAGTATTTTTATTTTTTAAAATTAATTGTTTTTGATATTTTTAAATTATTTTAATATGTTGATGTTAAAAATAATTTTTAAAAAATAAAAAATATATATTATTTTGATATATTTTTAAATAAAAAATATTTTAAAAAATAACTTGAACTACACAAACACTGAATATGTTAATAAAATACTCTTAGCTATGTTTTATAGTTGCAATGCAAGTCATCTTCAGTTATGACATTTATGAATTATGTTGCGATTTAGAATTAGGAGTGATGATATCCTTCACAAACACAGCATTATAGATTAATGCTGTCAAACCCAATTCAAACAGTAATTAATTCAATCAAATTATTGAATAGTTGGTTCAATTAATAACTCAATTGCAAGAACATTAGGAGGTTTGTGCATGGATTTTTTAGAATATTACCAGAAAAAAATTAAAAACAAATACAAATGTCATTGTAGAAAATGGAAATACTAAGATTAATCCACTAATTATATTTTTTTTTCATTAGAAAAACATGATTTAATCAATAATTTTTAGACCATTTGTTATCCATAAATATTCTTGATTTTGTAATTTGTTGAATAATTTATTTTTATAGAATTATATATTCAAAACTTTCTTACAAGAACTGTATTTGCAATTCATTTTTTGGAGAGCAAAAGTATTGTTTTTTTTTTTATTAAAAGCTTGTTTGGACTGTGGTTGGTCACATGTTTTTCTAAAAATAATTTTTATTCAAAATTAATGTTTTTTTATATTTTTAAATTTTTTTAATGTGATGATATTAAAATATTTTAAAAAATATATATTATTTGAATATATCTTTAAATAAAAAAAATATTAAATAAAAAACTATGACCACAGTAACAAACATGCTCTAAGATTAGATTTTGATGGACATAGTCGGTCCATGGGTTCGTTTTGGATTCACTAACTATGAGCCTCAAAGTCTCCCAAACCGAACTACAACAATTCGGGCTAGACCCACCCGCACCTTGTCACCATTCTTGACCATCTCCTCTGCTTCAAGGTAAGCTCATTCATACCACAATGAAGAAGACGACTGGTTTCCAAACCCAGCCTCAAATTCTTTTTCACTGAGCCCCAAATCTTTTTACATCTCTCTGATCAGCTTTTGAAAAGTTCAAAAAAAAAAAATAGATTGATATTTATATATAAATTAATATATTTTTTAAAACAATTTAAACCATTAACAGATCCTAAAATATATTATTTTAATATATTTTTTCAATCAAAAAACAGATTGATTTGCATTACTAAACATACTCTTAAATTTTTCAACTCATACCAAACACAATCTCGAAACAAAAATAATCTTTTTAAACCTTGTTCTTGCTAATTCTTTCCCTGGAACAAGGATTAAAGAGCTACTGAATCTTAATGTTATCTATCTCTCCCCACTTTCAGATTTCATAGCTACAATTTATCTCAATTCCTTATACCATTTACAAATGGGTTCTTAAACCTCGTTGATCAGGCGATTAATTTTGAGTTAGCTCCGATGCAGCACCACTGATGTATACATGAGGAAAAAATCGTTGACGCTTAAAAACCGTATATTTTCTTGATTTTTTTTTTCAATTTAATTATAAAAATCAACATTCAAGATAATTTATAAAATCTCTTAAAATGTATTAAATTAATTTAGAAAGTATATTTCTGTAAATTGTTCAAAGAAAACATTTAGATTCAGCCGACAGTTTTAAAAGACCATACTGAACACCCACCAATTCTTATTTCTTTTTAATTTCTATATATATATACCCGTGAATGATGATGACAACATGAAAAGAAGCATAAGTACCGTGACAACTGTAAGAGAACCACGACAAAATTCCAATAAAAACCTTGTTCTTTTTCCTTTTTTTCTTCTCTTTTGTCCACAGAATCTCCACCTCTTCTGAATTTCTTGTTTCGCTCCTTATTCTGGTCCTTGTCATCGGTCACTTTATCCTGCTAAGTTTACAGGGCCAAAGCCCCTTTTCTCATTATCAAGATCGATTGTTGCTTAGAGGAACCGCAAAAACAAAGAGCATCATGGCTAAGTTGTGGTGCCTTTTGTGCATAATCACATTGCTTCAAGTTTCAAAACCTGTCATCTCAAAACGTGAAGTCACTACACCCCCGTTACCAGTCCTACCACTACCATCGTTTTCTCAGCTGAAATGGCAGGAAAGGGAGCTCATTATGTTTCTTCACTTTGGTGTCAATACATTCACGGATTCTGAATGGGGCACTGGCCATGAAAACCCTGCTGTTTTCAATCCATCAGGGCTTGATGCTAACCAATGGGTCAATGTTGCAGCAGAAGCCGGGTTCTCTCTGGTGATATTGACTGCAAAACATCACGATGGATTTTGCTTGTGGCCTAGTAAGTACACTGACCATTCTGTGGCAACCAGTCCATGGAAAAACGGGCGTGGAGATGTTGTTCAAGAGCTCGTCAGCGCTGCCAGGGCTCATGGAGGGATTGATGTGGGGCTCTATCTTTCTCCATGGGATAGGCATGATAGAAGATATGGTCATGATTTGCAGTACAATGAATACTACTTGGCTCAACTGCAAGAACTTCTTCACAAGTAAGTAGACTTAGTGACTGTTAGGTAATGCAGTTGGCCTGCTATCCAAACAAAGCCTAAATACACTGCTAGCAATCACTCAGAAGGAACAGTACAAGATGCTAATCATGTTTTGTTGAAAATTTTGTTAGGTATGGGAGAGTTAGGGAGATATGGTTTGATGGCGCAAAAGGTTCCAATGTACCAAACATGTCGTACTATTTCTCAGATTGGTTTTCAATGGTGAAAGAGTTGCAAAGTTCTATCAACATATTTTCTGATGCCGGCCCGGATGTCAGGTGGGTTGGGAATGAAATGGGATTTGCAGGAAGTACATGCTGGTCCACCATTAACAGGACCTCACTTTCAATCGGAAATGGAAGCATTGTTAAGTAAGTACCAATTCTAATTTTCAAGCAAGCAAACACACACACCCCTTAATCTGCTTATCTTTGAAACTCTTCGATGTCGTGGTTTGTTTTTCGCAAGAGAATACCAGAATTATTGGTTATGTTTGAACTTTTATCATTTTTATTTGGTTTAGGTTTAAGAATTTAAATTTTATTGTCTATATTATTTTGAAATCATAATTTATAGTGTAAAAACTAGTGATTTATCTTGTTCTTGTATGAGAAAATTCTATAAACACATGCACGAGAGTCTAGAGATTTAATAAAGATATATGCAAACTGACTTACATCATATTTAAATTTTCACTAAAATACGTTATTTAATTGTTTTTAGCTAGTATTCCATAAAAAATGAATATAGAAATGTCGAAATATATCTAATAAAAATATTTAATAAATCTATTTCTAAAATAATTTTTATTTTTATTTTTTATTTTAAAAAAGAAAGCATGCTTTCTATGTCTTCATACCTCTATCTCTTATAATAGTTAGAACAAAATTAATCTAATTGTATCATTCAACCATGGGCCCGAAAGAGAAACTCTAATTATTACTATTGAAAAAGATATTTACTAATTGTTCCCGAATCATGCACTGCTTGAACCGTGATGTAGGACCCTAATTCCACCATTCGAAAGCCTTTTGACGCTAAGAAGAGTTCACATGCTCTGTAGGATCCCAAATCTAGAACTTTTTTCTATCCAATCACGTCCCTGCCTGCAAATCATCAGATCTTGATTATTTTTTAATGCCCCCCCCCCAACTAAAGGGAGAACTAAAGGGAGATTCAAAGTAAAAGCAAAAGTGGTAAACTTATTGTCTGCATTACTGTGTGTAATGTGAACCTTCCCAGCTGACAATTTTATTTCCATGGAACAGTTATCTCAACGTCGGTGATCCGAAAGGAACAGATTGGCTGCCGGCAGAATGTGATGTTTCAATCCGAAAAGGATGGTTCTGGCATAAATCGGAATCACCCAAGAGGTTAAGCATGTTACTTGACATTTATTACAAGTCGGTGGGACGGAATTGTGTGCTATTATTCAATGTGCCTCCCAATACAACCGGCCTTATATCCGAGAACGATGTACAAAGATTAAGAGAGTTTAGAGCTGCAATTGACACCATATTTTCTACAAATCTGGCTGAGAATTGCTTCGTAAAAGCTAGCAGCCAAAGAGGGGGGAAGGGTGGCGATTTTGGACCCGAAAACGTGCTAGATGGCGATCATTTGTGGACTTATTGGACACCAAGAGATGAGGAGTCGGAAGATAGTTGGATCGAGTTCAAATGTATCGATAAACTGAGATTTAATGTTATTAGAATTCAGGAGGCAATTGGTCTTGGTCAAAGGATCAAACAACATGAAGTTTATGTAGATGGTAAGAAGGTTGCTGGTGGGACTACAGTGGGGCACAAGAGGCTACACAGACTTGAAAAGGGAGCTGTGAAGGGTCAAATTGTGAGGATCAAGATTCTCAAATCAAGATCAGTGCCGTTGATCTCTTCCATTGGTTTGCATTACGATCCTTTTTGGCACCCAGAAAAGATATGATTAGAGAGAGGAATTGCCATTTAACAGAACTTTTATTGAAGAAAGTTTGTGTTCAAGCATCTTCGTAAACAGCTTCGCAATTCACAAGCATATAAAGCATCAACTATTTATTTTACATGCAAGAAAATAAAAATAAAAATTCAACCACGAATATTATTCCCCATCCCCATCCCCATCCCCATCCCCGGCAGTGACTTTGACCGCAATCAAGGCCCATGGTTCTAACCCGACTTCTGATGCCCCTGTTTTTGGTATCTCTTATAACCATGCCCCTGTTTCTCTGGATTCAGCAAGAAAAGAAGGAATTAAAAAATTGGGTCTCATGACAGAACCTGCAACTTGTTCAGTCCAAAACATGGAGCCTTCGTCAGAAATCTTTCGAGCCATCAAGCGCAGAACGGTCAACTCAGCAAGCTTTCCCTGTGTCGGTTACTAAAATATTTCCTCCTCGGCGTTTTCCGTTTTCTCAACAAGCAATCTAATAACCTTCAATGCACGTCTCTTCAAGATGTGACATTGAATCAAATAAGCAGCAGCCCTTCAAAGTTTCCTCAACCTCACGATACATGCTCCACAGTTTTTGTTTTGGATAATAGATTTAATGGCTCGATAGATAAAGCTTATTCCTCTGGCCATGTTAGAAATTCATACACACAAATTTCATTTATTATATAATGAATTCAATTATTAAAAATATAAAAACTCTCGTGAAGTGTCTCACATGTACAAATTCTAGTATAATTCATCGTATTTGAATCTTGCTTTATATATAAAAAATATTTGCGAAAAGCTTGTCTTGTGGCGTATAAAAATTTGGTTTGATTTGATTTAATACAATAAAGATTATTCAAATAAGTTCAAAAGTTTTGTTTATGTAATGTTAGGGATAACAATGAGTTTCTATGAGTTGAGTTCGTAATATCCATGCCCGAACCTAAACTTGAATTTTTTACTTAAACTTAATCGGGTATAAACCTAATTTAATTTGATCAATAACTGTATCTTTGTTCAGATAATAAGAGATTAGATTAAAATGGTTTGAGAATCAGCACAACTAATGTGAACATGATTAAATAAATAGTTCACATCTATAAGTTTTTTTTAAGTATTATCTTGAATTTTTTATCCGAATTTAATCGGGTATGAACCAAACTTACTCCGTTCAGGTTTCAAATTTACATCGAGTATGTGTCCGGATTGAATATTTTATTGTTACATAGAACAACACCATCATTATCAACATTATTCACATAGTTATCTCTTTTTTATACTAATTGTTTATCTCTTTTTTCTGGTGCAGCCTCCATCGGTTCCTTGTTAAAATAGCCTTATCATTAATTCACCAGGCCATAAAATATATGTCAGCTATACGTCTCCTTGGGCCTTCCCACTTGTATCCACCCATGATCCGATCTAAATCCGATCTACTAAATCCAATTTGAATTTGGTTGCTTGTAAATAGGATCTAAAATTTGTTTACGAATCCAACCGAATTCACTTACTTTGTTATTTTATCCCATTTACTTATAGCATATTTGTTTTTGTGATTTATATTGTTTTTTAATATATGACTTAGAATTGAGAAATTATTAAATATACTAAGAGTTTATATTTGTTTTGTGATTTAAATTCTTATTCGATCTTAATTTTATCCATGTTCGATTGCAAGGTAGACTTTTAGCTAGTTTATCCTCTAGGATGAGAAATGGGAACATTAATACTGATCGTCATTTATCGGTTAATCTCACAGAAAAAATATCAACTTCATAGACAATTGCAAAATGCTAGTACCAAAATAAAATATATCATTTAATATATCATAATCTCAGTAGAATATATCGATAAACATGTTGTACTTAAGATTTTTTATTATCTGTATATTTTTTTCTTAGAGAAAATTAAGTTAACTACTCGTGTTAAAAAACTATTACCTATCAATAATTGTATCCTTGTTCAAATAATAAGATATTAGATTAAGATGGTATGAAAATCAACACAACCATATGAACATGATCAAGTAAATAAATAAATATGTCTCTTCGGAGACATCTGATAAAACTGGAATGATCAAGTAAATAGTCCATATTCATAGGTTTTTTTATGCATTATATTAAATTTTTTACCCAAACTTAATCGGGTATAAACCAAACTTAGTTTGATCAAATTTCAAACTTACATGGAGTATGCGTCTTGAACAACACAATTATTATCAACAATATTCACATATTTATCTCTTTTTTATACTAACTTCTTATCTCTTTTTTCTATTTCAGCCTCCATCGGTTCCTTGTTAAAATGGCCTTCTCATTAATTCACCAGGCCATAAAATATATGTCATCTACACGTCTCCCTGGGCCTTCCCTCTTGTACACGCCCATGATCCGTTCTAAATCCGATCGCCTATTTTTTTTTAAAAAAAAAATCCAATTTGAAATTGGTTGCATGTCAATAGGATCTCAAATTCGTTTTCGAATCCAACCGAATTTAATAACAAAACTTGAACTATGTCTCCCTGTTTAATGCAAAACGTTTTAAATACCTTTGACTACTCATAGTCGGGTTTCATACGGATTTTATAAATCCAACGGTCCATATTATTTCACTTAATGAATTTTAAAAGAATATTATATAAATTTCAAGTCACTCTTAATGTATTATTTGTTTGCCATACGAACACTAATCCTAATATTACCAAACGATTTTTTTCAAATGGTTTCATAAAAGCGAATTGATAATATTTTAATCCCTATATATTTTGAAAACTTGATTTCAGTATAAAATGTTTTTTTTTTTAATTTTAAATCAAGGGTTTGACTTTTTTTTCTAGATTTATGCAAGTTTTTTTTTTTTGTAATTTAATATTTAATCAATTGAAATTAACCTCCCTAATTCAATTTATATCATATTTTTTTAATAAAATATATTGTTTGATATATCATAAACTCAATAGAATATTATCTTTATATTTCTTATCCTTATAAAAAAATTAATTTGACCACACGTTTTAAAAAGCTAATACCTATCAATAATTGTATCCTTATTCTGATAATAAATGATAAGATTAAGGTGGCATGAGATTCGGATCAGCACAACCATTATGAACATGATCAAGCAAACAATCCACATACATAAGTATTTTTACGTGTTATCTCAAAATTTTTACTCGAGCTTAATCGGGTATAAATCAAACTTAGTCCGATTAGGTTTTAGGTTTTCAACTTACATCGAGTATATATGCGGCTTGAATCTTCTATTGTTATCTAGAATAACACAATTATTATCAACAATATTCGCATAGTTACAAAGAACTTTACCTCTCCAAACACACATAAAAAAAACTTTAAATATTTATATATGCTTGGTACAAATGAAGAGATCCAAAGCAACCCAACAAAACAAAAATCAATATTTCTTGTTGAGAAGGTCATCAACAAAATTAGCAAACAAGTTCACAAATGATACTGTTTCTTGGCACGAACAACTCGGACAAGGAGCATCCGATTCATGAGCAAGTATGGCTTGTTCATGAAAATAAAAATAAAAATGGGTTTTGATTTATAGGAAACAAGATTTCTCTATCTGATTTGCTTTTTAGTGCCCGTTTAGTTTTGTGGTGTTAACCACGTTCCAAAAAAAATTAACACATGACCGTTTGGTAATGCAGGGAAAGAGCACCAAACCATGTCAATAGTTCCTATGGCCCACCATGAAACGCGTTCAAACCAGCGTTTTGTTTGAAGTAGTTTCAAGTAGCTTTTTTCAACTTCTTGTTTCATTACATCGACAAAGTAAGCCAGCCTATGACTTCTGTTTTCAACTTCTTTTTTCGGATGCCCCTATAACTTCTCAAAGTCATCTTCCCAAATTGCAAACCCATATGCTCCCTTGCAAACTCAATAAAAATACCCAAATTAATTATGTGAGTTTTTTTTCACTGTAAGACAATTTTACTTGACATATTCCTTATATTATGAACATGTGTGTGTGCGCGCGCGCCCTTCGCAATAATTTCACAAGTAACAAGTTACATATAAAGCTTGGTAACCAAAAATACAAAACTGTTTTTTTCAACCTTACACTCAACTACAATTCTAACCAGATACTTCACTGCTTATTTTGAACCGCAATAAAAATATTTTTTTTCAATCTTAACCATAACAGTAACTATAATAACAAACACACTTTAGTGTTAGTAGAATCAGACTCAGACACTTCTCTAATGTTCCCTTTTTTATAGTAACTTTTTTTCTCTTTTTCTAGTGCAGTCTCCATCGGTTCCTTGTTAAAATGGACTTCTTATTAATTCATCAGGCCATAAAATATATGCCATCTATACGTCTCCCTGGGCCTTCCCACTTGTACCCGCCCATGATCCGATCTAAATCCAATCAACTATTTCTTTTAAAAAAATCCAATTTGAATTTGGTTGCATGTAAATCGGTTCTAAAATTCGTTTCTGAATCCAACCGAATTCAATTACTTTGTTATTTTATCCCATTTACTTATAGCATATTTGTTTTTGTGATTTATATTGTTTTTTAATATATTATTTAAAATTGAGAAATTATTAAATATACCTAGAGTTTTTATAGCATATTTGTTTTTGTGATTTAAATTCTTGTTCGATCTTAATTTTATCCATATCCGATTGCACGGTAGACTTTTAGCCAGTTTATCCTTTAGGATGGGAAATTGGACCATTAATATTGGATCATTATCTGTCCATTAACCTTACAGGAAAAAAGACCAGAGCTTCAGAGAGAGTTACAATATGCTAGCACCAAAATAAAATATACCGTTTAATATGTCATAATTTCAGTAGAATATATTAATAAACAAAAACATATTGTATTTAAGATTTTTATATTTTTATATTTCTTATCCTTAAAAAGAATTAATTTAACCACGCGTGTTAAAAAGCTAGTATCTATCAATAAAAAATTAAATTAAAGTGGCATGAAATTTGGATTAGCACAACCAATGTGAACATGATCGAGCAAACAATCCACATTCGTAGGTCTTTAGTGGATTATCTTAAACATCGCTATTATTCTCCTAATTGACTTAGACTTTCCTAACTTATTAAACCTCGATTCCGCCCTTGCAAGATCTCTCAGATTCCACCCTTCTCTTTTCTTTTCTTCGGGATTTAGATTCCATCTCGAGAAAATTATTTGTTTATTTAAACTTGGAAAGTGAAGGAAATTGCCAGAAACCATTTAGCTGTCAGTCTGTCGATCTATATAGTCTTTATATATATCACTGTCTACAGCCATATCTTCATCTTCCTTGAACCACACACATATATGAGCCATTCCCGTGTTCTCTAATTCTCTCCTCAACCCTTTCGTTAATTCTAATCAGGTAATTGACTCTTTGATTCTCTCTGTGTTTTTGTTTTGCTCGAGTTTAGTTATCATGGTTTTATTTGTTTTTTTTTCTTCATTTTGTTAGGAACGACGATGGGAGGTGGCCATAATACTCATCTGGATCATCAAGGCGGTGGAGATCACGAGGGGATGAGGCGGAGGAGGGGATGTGGATGCAGCTGTACAAAGAACGATTTCTTGCCGGAGGAATCGTTTCAAAGCATTGGGAATTATCTTCAAGCACTGAAAGAAACTCCCATGAGGTTCAAGGACAGGCTCCTGACTCGATCCTTGGACACGACCGAGCTCCATGAGATCAAGTCCAGAAGTGAGCATGAGATGAAGAAAAACCTTACTTGGTGGGATCTCATATGGTTTGGCATCGGTGCTGTCATCGGTGCTGGCATTTTCGTGCTCACAGGACTTGAGGCTAAAGAACATGCCGGCCCAGCAGTTGTCTTGTCTTACGCTGTTTCCGGCGTTTCTGCCATGCTCTCTGTCTTCTGTTACACTGAGTTCGCCGTGGAAATTCCCGTTGCTGGTACGTGTTGATTTCTCCACCGTTTGCATATTTTTCTTAATATTTTTTAATTTTGTCGCTGCTCAATTTAATTATTATTATTATTATTATTATTATTATTAAATAGTTAGTGTATCTTTTCATATTCTTTCAAAATAGAAAAGATGAAAATAATTGAAAGGCAATAGCAGAATATATTTTATATTTAAAAAAAAATACTTTAGAATTCTCGCACGTTGACAAAATACATCATTAATTTAGAGTTTGGTTGACCTTTCATTATTATTAGATGGCAGCTGGCACAAGCTAAATCACTCTTGCAGTCCTGGTTTCACATGGCACTAGGAGATCTTGTGGTTAGAAAATAATGCAGTATAGGATAACAAAATTATATATATATAATCACTACTTCGAGGTTGGATTTTTTTAATAAAAAAAAAAATTAATAGCTATTTTGTTTTTTAATTTGGAATATATTTTTACACAAAAAGATATTTTGAAAAAACAAAATTCATCAAACTAGTGGAAGGTTTCGTCAAGGGTCCATCTCTGCCCTCATCTTGTCTATTTTGACTGGATGACGTAGTTGTATTTTGACTTCAGATATTAGTGGGCGTTGCAATTGTTGACCTTTCAATTGGCTACCAAGTTTGACTCTTGCCAAGATAATCATTACATGGATTGTTTAAGGATAATCTTAGACATAAAGAGGGAGTTTCTCGAAGTGGGGGGAAATCATAGGAAATGTCTATATGGATGGATATATGCCCATGACTTGATTAAGATTATGGTAGCAAGCACCTTAATCGTTCAATGGTTATGCCACTTGTTCTTTCCTAATCCAACTGATAAAAAATGTTAGTGCAATACTACAAGACATTGAAAGATCTTGAGGTTGATGTATTCGTTTCAGGTGGTTCTTTTGCTTATCTGAGGGTAGAGCTAGGTGATTTCATGGCCTTTATTGCTGCCGGAAACATCATACTTGAGTATGTCATTGGTGGTGCCGCCGTTGCTAGGTCATGGACATCCTACTTCGCCACTCTTTGCAACCACCATCCGGATGACTTCCGTATCATAGCCCACAGCCTTCCTGATGACTACGGCCACCTTGATCCGATTTCTGTTTTTGTTTGTGCTGCCATTTGTGTCCTTGCAGTCCTTAGTACCAAGGGCTCATCACGCTTCAATTATGTTGCTTCCATCATCCATATTGTAGTGATCCTCTTCATCATTATTGCTGGTCTTGCCAAAGCTGACACAAAAAATTACTCTGATTTTTCTCCCAATGGAGCCCGCGGTATTTTTGTGGCTTCAGCTGTGCTTTTCTTTGCTTATATTGGATTCGACGCTGTTGCCACAATGGCAGAAGAAACCAGGAACCCTGCTAAAGATATCCCGATCGGTCTCGTTGGCTCGATGTGCATAACGACACTAGCATATTGTTTGCTAGCTGTAACACTGTGCCTGATGGTACCATACAAGAATATTGATGAGGATGCCCCATTTTCAGTGGCATTCGAAACCGTAGGCTGGGGCTGGGCTAAGTACATTGTGGCAGCTGGTGCGTTGAAAGGCATGACAACGGTTCTGCTCGTTTCTGCTGTCGGGCAGGCGCGGTACCTCACTCATATTGCTCGCACTCACATGATGCCACCCTGGTTAGCTCACGTTAATGAGAGGACTGGCACCCCGGTGAATGCAACTATTGTCATGCTCGCTGCAACTGCAGCCGTTGGCTTTTTCACCAAGCTTGATATTCTGTCCAACCTTCTCTCCATCTCCACATTGTTTATCTTCATGCTTGTGGCTGTGGCTCTTCTTGTGCGCCGCTACTATGCCAGTGGTATCACAACACAAGCAAATCGCGTGAAGCTCATTGTGTGCATTTTGGCCATTCTTGGTTCTTCAATAGCAACGGCTGTTATTTGGGCTACGGCAGATCACGATAGTTGGCTTGGCTATGTCATCACGATACCATTATGGTTCTGTTCCACTTTAGCACTCAAGCTTCTTGTTCCACAAGCAAGGGATCCAAAATTGTGGGGTGTTCCGTTGGTGCCATGGCTACCATCTGCTTCAATTCTCATCAACATTTTCCTTTTGGGATCAATAGATAGGAAATCATTTATAAGATTTGCTGCATGGACTGGATTTCTGTTGATATACTACTTTCTATTTGGGTTGCATGCCTCTTATGACACGGCTAAGGCGTCAGGAGAGAACAAGGTTGAGGATGGTCTCAAGAAGGTTGAAGAAGGTGCTGTCTCTTCCCGGACGTGAGGTTCAAATGATCGAAATGTACTTTCCAAAGCCTGCGAGGTTATGAATTTCCTACACATGTGCTTCTGATACAAAAGAAATGAACATGCTGCAATAAGCATTATATTCATCACTTTTCAGTATGTAGACCTCAGTCTAGTGTATATTTTATATTCCACTCCATTAAGAAACATAAACCGAAGGCAAAGAAGAATACATTAGCACACACTACACCTGAGTGTTACAGCCTGGGAGATGCATATAGAAACAATGTTCGATATGTAGCTTGCTTCCTCGAATCCTTAAGTTTGAATCTAAAGAAGTAGAGGAGAACAGCAGCCAAGATCTTCATTTGCCTGTAAGCAAATTCCTTCCCTAGGCAAGTGCGAGGTCCAGCCAAATAATGGTTACAGAAAGGAAAAGTAGATTAGATGCATCAAGAAATTGCAACACAACTGATAGGTTTAATGTCACTAAAATGAAATGCCATAAATTTGAATGGACTTTCTGGTTGAAAGATGTCGTCATGAAGCCATCGTTCTGGATGAAATTCCTCAGCATCGTCTCCCCAAATGCTTTTCATCCTTCCCATCGCATAAGCCATATAAGAAAATCGAACAAGTTTTACAGAATTAAAATAAGAATCCTTACTGGTATTCACACATCCAATCCAATTGTTTTTGAGAAACCTCAGTGGTGTATCAAGCAACTATGGCTTTGGATGTATATGAAGCATGTAAAAGTACTTGACAAGCCTCCGTAATTAAGCTAAAATACAAGAAATCATGCAGTTACACCATGGCAGTGACAGGGATACTTCCAAGTCTTGCTCCGTATTTTATGTTTGTGGGAGTAACTAATGTCAAATATTTTACCAGAGGAACAGCTGGGTAGAGTCTGAGCGTTTCTGTCAGAGATGCATGAAGGTATTGAATGCATCTTGTCCAGGGCTTCCTCAGTCATCCATTTCGAAAAATCATCAGCAGACATGCTTTCCTCAATTCTAACTGCTTTTCTGACTTCTTGTACAACCTTGTCTTGAACTAGAAGATGTTTACAGAGCATGTAAAAGAACCATGCAAGTGTATTTGCAGATGTGTCTTTTCCAGCTATGATGAAATTGAGAGTTATATCTGGGGAAGCTGTTTCTGATAACCCATGAACAAGATCATCAAGATCAATCATGCTATAGCCTGCTACATTTTTTATTTAGTGGGTCTCTCTTTTCAAGAAAACTTCTCAATATGATTCTCCTGTCCAATTTTCAGTTAACTTGTCATAAAAAGTGGGCATGTTGTTTTGCACAAATCAAGACTCATTTCAATAATCAAAGAAAAATTGGATGGAGAGATCGCATTAAGAAATTGTCTACAAGGACCAAAGCCTGCTTAAAATAGTAGCCAAATGCTGGAGGCAGTGTTAGTGAAGGATCATGTCCCAAGACTTCATTACAATTTTTCCCTTGGAATTTGGTGATCTGCACAACAAAGCCGCCTTGACGCCAGGTAACTAATCTGTCCATAGATGTTGAAATTGCTGAGGGCTTTTGCAAATGGTAATTAATAGACTGATAGATCCTTAAAAGAAAAAAAAGTGACTTTATTAAATGGTGGAATAAACATAAAGCTGGGATATTGATCCAGCTCTCCACTTCATGCAGTTTGTGTTTTGCTAGGAAACAAAACAGAAAAGAGAACAAACGTGTAGGGATAAACAAGCAAGCATACAAGAAACTTGCATCGGATCACAAAGAAAAGGTAAGGAATCAATACAAAGCTATTTATCCTCATGGGATGGATGGTAATTACAGTTGCCAGAAATACAAGGGTTCAGGATGAAAAAAAGATCAACATGCAAGCTTAGCACTGTAAGGTGAGAGAGAAGCATCAAAAGTGAAGCTCTGTTCTTTCCCAGCTGCAACTTCCAGTGTATACTGACTGGAGATTGGTACTGCTTTAAAGGAAAAAACCTTCATTCCCACGTCCTGCCATTCTTTCTCTATAAATATGAAGTGCTTCTTCCATGACTTGAGCTTGGGCAAGCAATTGAGCTCTCCTCTTTCCAGATGGATGGGTAGAAAGATAATCTCTGAGTGCTGAATCTCCAGTGAGCTTTCCCAATTTCTCATACACTCTGGGTGCTATGCGAGGATCATATCCTGCAGAAGCCATCAATAATAATCCAATGTAATCTGCTTCAATCTCCATCCTGAAACAAAAGACATTGGAACGTGAGATTTTGCAGGGGACCAGATTTTCATTACTATTGTACCTTCTACTGCATGGAATACATTGAAGTTAGTTTCAGACAAACACGCAGCAAGAATTATCTAGAGAAACTAGAAAGCATGATATGATTTCATAGCCCATTGCGTGTACCATTCATAGCCAGAAAAATAAAAGCAAAATGTTCTTTCTCGTTGATGATCTTGTCAATTTGTAAGCAGTCATAATCCAAGATATAGGGGGAAATGGAATTAGTACCCAGACCAAGGTGACGATAAGCTTTAAGCCTCTAGAAATTATAATATGAAGGCACCATCCACCTTGGGCCCTTAAACTTCAAAGAGGATGGAAATATCTAAGATGAGAGGGATAGATGCAAGAAAGATCTATTGCACTGAAAGCAAGCAAACAACAATTAGAAAGAGATGGCTAGGATGTGTGTTTTCTTCACAGAATCACACAAACCAAGAGCTTCACTTGGTACGATGTACCTTCTAGTTTTCTACCATCCTCTGAATATATACAGATTTCAGAAAGTGTTGCATGATTTTACAGAGATCAATAATTTTTCTAAGCAATATTGCATGTTTCTGTTGGGTGCAAAATTAGAGACACTCAATCTCCCTGAGACCGGTCCAATGAACAGCTAACTCAGGTGGGACTATCAAATTCATATAATCTGTTATGATCCATATATCTCACAAACTGTGCTAGGTTCAAAGTACAAAAGCCACCTGCCACTCAGAAAGTTCAACTAGTCTCAAAGTACCAAATAAGTGCCTGTTTGGGAGTGAACAAGTTTCTGTTTGGGAGTTTGGTTGAGGTCTTTTAAAGTATTTTTCATTCAAAATCACATCAAAATGAGGTTTTAAAAAAAAACAAAAAATCATTTTTGACATCAGCATATGAAAATAATCCAAAAACACCAAAAAAAAATAATTTATAATAAAAAAAAATCAATTTTTTTTTCAAAAACACTTTTGAAATGCAGTGCCAAACAGGATCTTATCCAGTAGGATGGATCCTGAATCTCCAAGGAAAGGAAATGATGGATTTCTTTCAACAAAATCAAATTACACCTGCTGTATTCTCTATCAAATATTACCAAAGAATAAATCTATATTAACTGCTTATACCAACAGCTAATAACAATGTTATGCACCCTTAAACTACATGCTATTACGCCAGACTCAATAACAATAATGTTGAAATTGCTTGATTCCTGGTGCTCTCATTCCCGTCCAGGCAGTCTGGCTTCAAGCCTATATAGCACATGTGAGACAAGCTTGACAAAATGCATTAATAAAAGAATTCCATGACCACAGAGCGTTTTTCTAGCTTAAATGAAATATTCCTGCACATATTGCCAGCCATGACATTACAGGATACAAAACTAACAATTTATATGCAATAAATAACAACAAAGATAAAGGTTAACCAAAGAAGCATACCTTCGGGAGAAAGGTAGCCTCAAAAACAGAACCGACATTGCATTGGCAATATCAGGCATGATAAACTGGTACAGAATCAGTTGCAAAATGGCAACCCACAAATTCTTTGTGATTCCTTCGGCTGCATGTCGTGCCACGGCATGACCAACCTAATCAGCAAAAAACAATCATCTTCAACCCAACTGTAATAATAGTAATAAACTACAATTCTAAAATACCAAAAAATATGTATAGAATAAATATACCTCGTGCCCAATAATGGTAGCTATCTCTGCATCAGTTTTAAAATGCTCAAGCAATCCAGTAAACACAACAATCTTCCCCCCTGGCAAACAGAAAGCATTAACAACAGGCTCATTAACAACCAGGATCTCCCAATTCAATCCATCCAGATGCGAAGCATCTGCCTTCAACCCTTTCTCTTTCTTTCTACATTGTTGAACCCAATTATCATCAAGAATTTCATCTTCTTTATACCACTTCCCCTCAATTTTCTCTTCCCTCTCACTCAAAGCCTTCAAAGTCTCGTGAGCTCTTGCCTCATGCGCCATATCACTCTCCTGCGATGCATAGCCCATATCACTCCAGACTTGCTCACGCATCAACCCTCTTTGCAAAGCATCAATAATATCCTGCGCAATCAAACGCGTCCTAACACTTTCAGGGTGTAATGCAGGCAACATCTTCCCCTTAAAAGCCGCTTTCATTTGCTCAAATTGAGTCTCGCCCATCTTCCTCTCCATTGACTTAGACAAAAGCACAAAATGCTTTCTTTTTGTATAAGGTACATTCTCTAAATTACCGTAATAAACAGTAATAAAAACACCAGAACCAACCATAACAACAATCAAAACAGTTCTTGGATTCCTAAACCATCTCTTCGGCCCTCTAGGCTTAAAATGTTGTACACGATACCTATCAACATAATAAAATCTCTTTGCACCGATACCATTGCCAAGAAAAGGATTATAATTAATTTTATTAACACCCATTTGAGAACCAGACCCGAATCTTTGATAAAAATTACAATTTTTTGAGAATCCAGAAAGCTTAACTTGATTTGAAGAAGAACTCAAAGACCCATCTTGATGAATTCTAGAAAAGGCTCTAGAAAAGACTGATTCTTCAACTGAAGGCCTTGTCACGATCTTTGACGTGTAGCTTCTCAAAGCATCAAGAGCTAGCTTTGCTTTCCTGTAACAACCCATGATTTCGTGATCAAGAACAAAACTTTATGGCCTAATATTCATCAAGGCACGGAGTTCTGTGTTTTAACGCTATGAGTCGTTGGTTTTACTTGAGCACTAGGCTGCTGGAGATGGTGAAACGGTGGAGCTTTGTTCATAAGGGATGTCAAGTAGTCGAACCCGTCTGTTATATGGGTAGTAATATGTTACTACAATTTTTTATCCGCAACCCCAACAAATTTTTGTATAAGTCTTATCCCTAAATAGTTTTAGGCCTTATATTAGAATTACTTCAGCAGAAAAGGATGCACAAGTCAACTACGAAACGGTATCTCTTATCACCAAAAAGAAGATACAGTTTTTAGGTTAATACATGTTAAGGAAGACTAAGTTGAGAACTTTTGAAACAAGATTCATATAAAATTTACATTGGGGTAAACTATCGAATCAATATTCTAATTAAATGAGCATCATTTTGTATTTAAAAAAAAAAAAAAACTGCTAGCATTTGGTTAAATTAATCGGATCATAGGTCATCCTGATCTTATTAATCATTTTATTTTTCAATGTAAAACAAAACCCAACACAAACCAGTTTTTACCACACAGAGTTCATAAAATGATAAATTTTGATTAATATACTAATTTAGAAAGGAGTTTAAGCAAAACAATGTCCATGTTCATCAAGTAATGACGATAATTTCTCGTCAAAATCTTCAGTCTCTATACAACAGCTTAACGTCTATTAGACTTAAACCTCTTTTTTTTCTATTCACTCGTATTTGCCTAGCAATTAAGAGGTGTCTACACACTCCTTTGTTACACGACAAGTATAGCCATGGTTATCAAACTCGCGAGTTGACTCGTAAAATCGTACGATTTTATGAGTCAACTAAAGAAAACTGGTTAACTCGGAGATAAAAATCGAATTCGATCAAACTTGTATAATATCGGTTTGACTCGTAAAATCGGACCCGATTTTACGATTTTTATCTATCAAAACTATCACTTCAAAAATTTTAATTTTCAAGCTGTCTCGCTCTTATTCAATTATATTTAAACTAAAATTTAAAATGAGACAATGCTATTTGTCCGATTTGTCCCAAATCGAACAAATAGCATTGTCATTGTCTTTGTCCCACAAACACATATACACTTATTTATATTGAACTCCTAAGAGTAGAGAAGATTTTCGGCCGATGTGGGACAATTGTCCCACAAACACACATACACTTATTTATAATGAACTCCTAAGAGTAGAGAAGAGTTTTGGCCGATGTGGGACAACTTTCATTGTCCCACATCAGCATGGTTTTTGTCCAGCATTCCGTTGGACAAATATATATATTATTTTTTTATAATATATATTTTTTATAATTATTTTTAATATATATATATATATATATATTAAAAATAATTATAAAAAATATATATTATAAAAAAATAAAATCATTGTGTTGTAATTTATATAGCACATCAACAAAACATTTATTTTAAATTTGTTAGTTTTTACCTAATAAAATTATATAGACATAATTGTTTTGTAATGTATTTTTAAGTTATTTTAAATTATATATGAACCTTAACTAATGAAGTTTTATGACTATAATTATGTTGTATTGTATTCAAAAATATTGTACTTACGATTTTATGATTTTTCTACCTACACGATTTTAGTTGTGATTTTATGATTTTTGTACGGAAAAATTCAAGTACGATTTTACGATCCGATCTTACAATCCGAGTTTCCGAACCTCTTTCCGTGTCGTGTCAAAATCGTGATTTTGACAACCATGAGTATAGCAAATAAGTAGAAAAGATGCAACGGATACAAGCACACAAGTAATTACAAGAAAATCTCTCCATCTTTATTAATTTTGACAACAAAAATACATAAATTTATATGAAAAATACATAAATCTCTTGATCAGCACACTACTTGCATAGCCCCCATTGCATTGTTGTATTGCTGAATTTGACGTTGTCCCGGGTATTCACAGGGTTCACTGACTGTTACAGAGTCCATCTTCTAATTTAAATTATTTTCCATAAGCACGTTTTATGCCCAAATTTCCATATTTCATCTACTTTCTGTTTCCTTCAGTATTGTTTTTACGGAAATTAACATGAAAACAGATTATAAATAAATTTCGAAGTATAAAAATTAAATGTACAGTTTCAACCACTGCAAGAATTAATTAAGTCTTAAAAGAACATGGTTATATTTACCGTCACTCGAAAATCAAAATCAATTCATCTCTACTTCTAAGGAATTTGAAGCGAGCATGACTGGAAAGATATGTCAAACAAGTTGCAGACAGATTATATTTCACCTGAACCTCAATAGCATCATTATAACAGGAACATTGAGTACAAGATTGAGAGCATATAGGGCAACTAGAAGATTAAAACATATTTTGAGATTCATAATGGTTATTTCATAGATATGACTGTTCAATAATCAAATGATATTAGAGATCTTGTCACCGGATCTTACATTTTTCATCGAAATTAAAACATGGGGAACACAGCAAAAATTCCCTGAAAATAAAATAAACATGGCATAAAGAAATTTATCAAGCCTAAGACTATACACTTGCAGGAAAAATCTATATCTAGCCAAAATAGATTGTAAATTCCCACGGCAAGCCATTCGTGTTTTCAAATTTTCTTCATTGTCAGAAAATTCTTCAGCCTTTAACGACTGTAAAGATTCCAGTGTCAATGGACTTCTGGGGGCAAATTGAAAGATCTCACCATTTGTTGCGGCCATTAAATCCACCAGAGCCACTTCTTCTATCTGAGAACCCACCACCCCTGCCACCTCTTCCCCCTGAGAATCTATTGCCACCACTCCTGTCACCAAAACCACCTCTACCACGACCACCGCCACCAAATCTACCCCTAGGTCGGTCTCTTTCTTGCAGAGAAGGCAATGTTTTTACCACCTCTATGTTCACACCAGCAGCATTTTCCTGAGCTGCAGTGACAAAGGAAGAGAAGAATAATAAGCACAGGCACCATGGCTCAAGGTATTGGAAGCAGAAGATAAAAACCAATCAAAGTGAAAGCCAAAAGGAAGCCGATCATGTTATATTCAAGAGTGTAGATTCCATGCATAAGCAGATGCCCCACAAGGAAGTATTTGCCAAGCCAAGGAAATTATACACTATTAACCAGTAACATTACCAGCCAGAAAAGTATCAACATCTTCTTTCTTCACATCAAAAACTGCACCATTTCCATCAGTTGTGAGGCTCATTCCCGTCACTGACTCAACCTTATCCTCGGGCAAGATTCTCCTCATGACGCTAAATGCGAATCTGGGAAAATTAAAGAAATGGACAAGAGTTGACAATTCAGATAACAGCTTAAAGGGAGACAGGTAAGTGAGAAAAGAAGAAATTCAATTAACTGAATTTCATGGGAACTACTCAGTATTTCATATAGAGATATTCTGGACTCTTCACCAAATACTAAACTTTTCATAATTCATCAACTCAAGTCATAAAGAAAAAATAGAAATAAAGAAACAACAAAAAATTCAAGAAAAGAAAACCTTCACTTTTACAGCACCTATACACGACAACCCCACTCATGATGAGTGTACAATTATTGTATTATAAGTAGCCTGTCAACCTGTTACCAGTAGCTAGATTCTGAAACCTACATTCCTTCGGCGTACATATACAATTTTATAAACTTTAATCAAATTTGGAATTTTTGCCATATCATAGAGCTATCACCCTAGAGTAGGTGGGGACTCCATTTTCCTCTCGAATCAAACACAGCACATGGATAGAATCAACACATGCATTGAGGTCCATTGGGGTCCTGCTAGCTGACGATGACTCAATGTCAAAGTCAAATTGCGTCACAGCCTTTCTAAAAGATGATCAAAATCTGTAAGCTATTCTCTCAATTTTAGTGGATAAAAAAGACTGATCTCATACTCTTTAGGATGGAATTTAAGAAACAAAAAACATGAGTAAGAAGCTTTTAGGACTTACGAAGGAGTGTAAATGGGTTTGCCAGATTCAAGAAGTAAAGTGACATGGTTCTCCATGGAAGTTAAAAGTGACCTACTCTTGATCTCAGTATAACCCTGCATTTGCATGTTTTCAGTTCAAGGTGCTAAGTCAAGAGTTAAAATATTGAATTCTATTTGGAAAAAAAAACATCAACAAACATAACTTACAGTAGCTTTGGCAAGAGCTTTCGCAAGTAGTTCTACAGCTGACAAACCTGAGGTATTCAACAGATCCTCTGCTGCAGATTTGAATGCTGGAATTACACTGCAATATTTGCTGCATGTTAATATCTGAAGCTAAAAGTGTTACAAGTATAATATACATCAACACCACCACAGTAAGTATACCTGTCAGAAACCTGAGTTATTGTTTCTGCAGCTCCCACGCCAACTGCTTTGGCAATATCCTCAGCCCCAGGGGCAGTTATATGCTCAAATTTGACACCTGATTCTCTTTGAATCTTAGATACATTTGACCTTCTTGGATCATAGAGCATCACAGCAACACCACTATTGCCTATAAAATGGTGACCAACTCTAAGCATCAGCATCAAACCCAGATATCCAAAAGAGAGTAGTCATAAATATGCATATTTACCTGCTCGTCCAGTACGCCCAGACCGATGTATATATGCTTCTACATCATTTGGAGGTTCACACTAAAAAGAAAAAATAATGTTATTCGACAAAAACAAAATCAAGTGCACCAGAAAACATGAGAACTAAGAAACAAACACACACCTGGATGATTAACTGCACATCATTGATATCTAATCCTCTTGCAGCAACATTTGTAGCCACCAATGTCAGGAATTTGCCAGACCTGAACCCAGAAAGGGTCACCTGCAGATATCATAATATTAGAAGAAAGAAAGAGATAAACAGTGTGTCAGTGCTGTTCTTTTTAAGATGCAGTCTCTTCACACAAGGTGAAATGAAGTTTTCCTCTTGGTTATGATGGGGCCCAAAGAACATCCAAAACAATCAAGGAACCACAGAACAAATGACATTCTGCTCAAAGACAAACATCAAATCTTAAGAAGGAATCATTAGTAAGCAAAATTTCACCTCGCGTTTAGACTGCTGTATCTCCCCATGTAGAGCCCGTGCTCCAGGCAATAATCCAGCTAGTTCATTTGCAGATTCCCTTTTCTCTGTGAAAATAATTGTACGGCCTCCGCTGAATAAAAATCATACAAGTGAAAAATATATTCCAAAAAAATCCCTGATTAACAAAAAGCTGTAGGAAAAACTAACCTGCTATAACAACTTATGATATCAGGAATAACCTGAGGCATTGCAGAAGCAGAACAAGGAAGTACAATATGCCTTACATTGGTGCTGGCCTTCATTTTCTCATTACCAACAAGATCAATAGTTTTCTTAGTTGGCTTGAGAAACCTAGAAGAGATCTGGAAATGTAAAGCAAAGATTAGTGATACAACAGAAAATTTAAAACACTAATTCATAAAGTGAGGAACATACATTTTTCACCCAATCTGGCAAGGTGGCACTGAATAGAAGTGTTTGAACTTTTTTTACATCCTCTACTTTTCCTGCAAAATGCAATACACTATTAAATAAAAGAATAACTTGACATCTAGCAACAGATAAGCAAGAACAGAAGAGTTTGGTAACTAGCAACAATCATAATGTGTTCTGTGACAAGCATCTATAACATAATCTAATACATTCCAACAAGAAGCTTTTAGGATTTGAAATGGCAAGCCCTAAAACCTACACAGTTTTCTGACTAGCAACATCAAAACATGTTTGGCTAGCGCCATCTACTAACACCTGGAAACAAGAATTTAGAAATCCGGATTATAGAGATATTGATATAATGGAGGTTACAATCAATAGTTGAACTTCAAGTCATGATTCCAAATCATTTGAGCGAAAACAGAAGAGTTTGGTAACTAGCAACAATCAGAGCGTGTTCAATGGCAAGCATATGTAACATAATCCAGTACATTCCAGTAAAATGTTTTTAGGAATTTGAAATGGTAGATTTATCTGATTAGCAACATCAAAACATGTTTATTCACAAACATCTACTAACACCTGGAAACAAGAATTTAGAAATCCAGATTATAGAGACATTGACATAATAGAGGTCATAGAATCAATAGTTGAACTTCAAGTCATGTTTCCGAGCAGCCTCATCATCACAATAACATGTTTCAAGTCTCCAACATGCAGATACATACCTAGAATAAGTTCAACATCTTCGACAAAACCCATCCTCAGCATTTCATCAGACTCGTCAAGGACCCGAAACTTTAATAAGCTTAAGTCAATGTTACCCTTCTCTATGTGATCCTTTTCCAAGTTTAATGGGATAAAAAAAAAGATGTTAGAAGCAAAAAATATTCAAATGCATGTACCATTCATTCTAACACTAACAGAGCATCAAAATAAAATTCTGAAAAAAATGACACCTTTATGCGGCCTGGTGTTCCCACAACTATATCCACCCCTCTCTTCAAGGCAAATTCTTGAGGCTGGTATGAAGCTCCTCCATAAACACAGCAGGAATTCAACCCCACAGCCCCACCATAAACTTTGAAATCATCAAACACCTGAAAAGTACACACATGACTGAGTATAAAAGAACCGTGTCAAAAGTCAGCATCCATTGATGTATCCTCTGTGATATATTATACCTGAGTAGCCAGTTCCCTGGTAGGCAAAAGAACCAAAACACTTGGTGGCCTGCCATAGCCTGTCTTCCTAGATGCTTTTGCAGGCCCATTTACTAGTGACTCCAAAATTGGCAAAACAAAAGCCAATGTTTTACCCTGCATAATCACAGCTTGTCAATGAAAATTGCTAAATTGTCAAAAAGCATTTACAAATGGCCATAGAGCACAGAATCATGCTTAAAAAACACAAAATCATAAGAACCACAAATATCTAGTAAGGCTAAAATAACCCATTATCAAACCAGTTCATATGTAGCTATTCCCCCCCATTAAACAAAAAAATCAAATCCCTTCACAAAACGACTGAGCCATTAAAAACCCTAGATATCATGTCAACCCTTTAATTCCATGATCATAGGACACAAGCTCTAAAGTGCATAAACTCTTAAAAATTCATTACAAAACTCAATCTTTAGCTACAATGAACAATACAAATCCTTGATACACAGACCCAAAAACTTATATGGCCAGTTTGTGCTCACTTTGATCGTACCAATCCTTAATTATACAAAATTTGATAAATTCTTCTTTTTTTACAAATACGCCCATGATCAACCACTAGTTCCATGAAATACAATTTGCAATCATACTTGACTAACTGCATAATCAATGATATAACTAGCTGTTGCAGCGTAACACTAAAAGAAATGCTTCATAATTTGTAAATAACAGCAACATAACATCCCATGAAGCGCACACAAAAAAGAGTCAGTTTTCCAACAAATTCAGCAATAAACAAACACAGAAAACCATACCTGCCCGGTCCTTGCACGGCCAACCAAATCACACCCATTAAGAATATCCTCAAAAGTCCTAGCTTGAATAGGAAATAAAGCCTCAATCCCTCTCTTCTTCAGCGCTTCCCTCAAAGGTTCAGATATCCTAAACCTGGTAACCGCATTAGGATCCTCAGCTCTAACCTCCTCTCCATCTTGCTCCTCTTCAACAACCTTAGCTTTCTTGCTTTTTTTCTTCAAATTCACAGGCTCACCGAGCTCTGAGCTGGTTTCACTTCTCTCCTCCTCATCATCAAATTCTACAGCTTTTCTCTTCTCTTTCTTCTTCTCTTTCTTGCTAGAAACCATCAAAGGATCAGCTTCTTGGGTCTCGACAACTACTTTCTTCTTCATCTTCTTTTCTTTCTTGGAATCCACGGAGCTGTTGTTGTTAGTAAGAGGAAAAGAAGGCATTTTTTCTTTCTTCTTCACAAGAGAGGGGCTTTAGGGTTTTGTGGGGTTTACTTGTTTTCTCCTGCTATAGAAGAATGTGGAGGTTGAGGTGCGGAAGCAGGAGAGTAAAAGAAGGATGAATGCGTTAGGGTTTGTGTTTTTATGGAAGTAGAGGTGGAGATATTCTGGGCCGTTGGATGGTCAAGCCCTAATAAACTTTTTATTTTGCCGATGGATTAGAAGCGTTTAAGTTTCTGTTTGAGTTTGATTTGGATAGTTTTTTTAAGTCTTTTTTATTTAAAAATATATTAAAATAATATTTTAAATATTAATTCATTAAAATAATCTAAAATTATTTAAAAAAAAATATTTTTTTAAAAAAAAAAAAACAGATTTGTTTAGATTTTTCAAACACCCTAGTTTTATATGAATAGTTAAATTGAATGGGATTGGGCTAGGGCTCAGTAAGGCTAGAAAAAGTCCACTATGAATCGTACTCGAAAGCAATAATTTTTAGCATAAAAAAAAAAACATATATATATATATTGGGAATAAAATTAACCTTTTTTATATAAATTTAAATAAAATAAAAAACAAATTCAAAGCGGTTGCTAATTGGATTTGCCTAAAAGTTACTATTGCCTGATTGGGCTATGGAGTTTTCTTGTAGCAAGACATCAGGGGTAGCTAACTCCTTAGGGCCACCATTCCAGGCTTAGAGCCACCTTTGAGAGATCGGGCAGGATCGAGTGCGTACGGGCCTTGTGGCCTTCAGAAGGCGGCCGACATGTCATCATGTGGTTTTAGGGGAGGTGATTGTTTTTGTTATTAAAACTGTGTCGTTGTATTTTTAAAATATATTAATTTGAAATGAATATTATATTGATGTTTTTAAAATTTTATATTCCAATATAAAAGTCTTTAAAAAATTATTTTATATATTTTGCAAATAAAAATAAACTTTTTAAAACATCACGCACCATGATATCAAATATATACTGAAAAATCAAAAATTTATACCTCTAATAATTGGATATCAACCCAACTCAAGATTTAATTTTTGCAGCTTGGAGATTATTTAAAAAAAATTCAAGAATTTATTCTAAATCATGAATCATCTGGTTGACCTACCAAACTTGGTCGGCCCATCTTATAACACACTAATTTGATCCTAACTTCACCCCTCCACTCAAACTCATGGTCAAAGTTGTCAATATAATTCTGATCGCCATTTTAGTTTTTTTATTGGTATAAAATATTTTGATTTTGGAGCATTTCAGTGTGTTGTTTCGGGATTACACTGTTCATATATATATATACAAGCATAATTAAAATTCAAGATAAATTAACTTTAAATTATACAATACAAACACAAAGTCAAACAAACATAATATCGAAATAAAAAAAAAAAACAAGTTAATCAAAATAAAAAGGATTTTAAGGCCGGAAAGGCACACCCAGAACATTCCGGCCGAAATTTCCAGAACAGACCGAAATTAAAACCAATACTAAAACAATACCGTTTTATCTCGATTTTTTTAATAAAATGAAACCTTCCAACTAGAATAGAATGATATTAACAACCCTGCTCGTTATATCTATTTTAGAGGGGTTAGAAACCCTAACCTTGTGGACAGAAGGGGTTTTAGGAAAAGTTAAATAGTTTTATGGTTGGATGGGTAAATAAACCTAATTTTTAGCCCAAAGTTTAAATGTATCCAGATGTGGACAAAGAAATGATAAAACTTTTTGAAGTTAATTTATTTTTTTAACGAGAGGTTCGTTGGATTTAGCCTATTATAATTAATAATAATAAATAAAAAAAACATAATAGTTTGTGAGTTGCAAACAAACAAATATGAGATATGAGATGACACCTCTTAAACAAACATGTTTTAAATCTTTATAGTTATTCAAAACTAATTTAATATTTATCAAACTAATACTAAACTGTCCCTACTAAGAGCGTACCAAGCTCTGATATGCTTGTGGGAAAGGGGCTTCGCTGCAGTAGATTCGCTAGCAGAAGGCAGTTTACAAGCAGAAACTGGAGGGGATGACAGAGGAAGTATTCTAAAAGGAAAAGGAGAAGCAAATCCCAGATTTAAGAGGCTTTGTAGATGGCAGAAACAGCCTTGAAGTCAGCAACTCAACCTGACAGAATTAGGTCTCTGAGTTGAGGAATTCGGAGTTCTAAGTTAGTGTTAATTGTTTTAGATCAGATTACGATCATCCTCATTAGCTATTTTACAGCAGGTAGAATCATTGTTAGGCTAGAATACAAGTTTATACATTTGACCAAGGTCTATCCAGCACTCATCAATAAAGGAAGGAATACAATACCAAACATATAACCAAGGTCTATCCAGCACTCATCAATCAAGTAAGAAATACAATATCAAACACCTTTCAGAACTTTCTGAACCTATATTTCTCTCTTCTTGAATTTTCATCAGTCCAACCTGCACTGGCTATTATTCTTAAACCAAAGGGAATCCACACAGAACGATAGTAGCTAGTCACAGCTTCACACCAGATTAGAAATATGGAAATGGTTCCCCACATTTTAAGCACTGATATTTTGCCTAGTCTTCTGCAACATGCCACCGAGGATAAGTTGCTAGCATTTGTCCCAGCAACCACTTATGTGCTGCTTGTTATTTGCTTAGACTTGCAATATGAACTAGCAAGAACCGATAAGTTGCTAGCAATGTCCCAGAAACCAATAATGTGCTGCTTCTTATTCGTTTAGACTTGCAAAATTAAACTAGCAAGAACTGCAAGGATCATGCACAAAAACCATTGGGGAATTCCTCACTGAAGCGCAGAAGAGGCATTCTGGCACCAATTAAATCCGTACCAAACATCTCCGGGGATGTAGGTATCGTAGGTAAATGTAACAGTCCTCGAATAATAGCCAGAAATCTCAACGGTGTCAGGCTTCCAGCCATCTGGTCCGCTTCTGTAGAGATAGACATAACATATCTGATATGCACATGGTCCAGAAATCTGAAATGTATCGGAGGAACACCTTTCAAATGTTCCTGTCGATGGATCATCCAACCTTGGTGCATAAATCTGAACGATAAATTAAAAAGGCAAACACATAAATCAAACGACTTGGCACTTTTCATGAATTTTTTACAATGAGCAACAGTTTTTCACCAAAAATATGTCAAGGTCCAATCCACACCAGGTAAACCAAAACGAAACACACCACTTCAGCCACAAAAAATTAAGTTTTAAGGTGAAAGAAAGGAAAATAGGAATGAAACTTTTAAGCTCATTAAGAATTGAAGGGTATTGGGGTATCTATCAAAACCCTTAACAACTCTAGTCCACCTACATCGAAACCCAGATTGGATCGTTAAAGAGGAAGATGGTTAACTGGATGCAATTTTGACTTAATTTCCAATGTTACCTTGTTAGTCTCCTCCATTCCATAGCAATATGAACAAACACAACCATGCTTCAATTCTCCCTTCTTCTTTTTCTTCTGAACACCCTCCAATTCTAATTAAACCTTCCTTTTCACTATCCTCTGCCCTCGCATACACATATCCAATATTCAACTCCTCTTTCCATATCTTGAAAGGCACCCTCCCTTCCCTTCCCTTCCCTTTAATCTCGGCCAAACTCAATGTTAAGCAGTGGTTTTTTTATGCATAAACTTCAACGTGATCCATGAACAGGATGCAGCGCATGAACACAGTGGTCGGACAACTCATTCTCAATCCTGCTACTAACTTTCTTATTTTCTCAACAAACAATTTAGCTAATAGCAGTCTTAACAAACAAGGAAAAAATCTTCAAAACAAGAGATTAGTTCCCCAGGACATTAAAATTCCAGGGCTCGACCATTGAAAACTCGGTACTACATTCATTCTTTATGGAATGGTCAACTTGAGCACAAATTCTAGGCTTTAGAATATAAATAACCCAAAAAATGTCTTTTAATTAACAAAAACTATTATTGATGATTATTACAGACATCATGCTACTACACAAAACAAACTCATATAAAATTAAGAATTAATCAACAATAAAAGGGTTTGACTTAAAATCCAGGAATATTTAAAAAAAAAATATTCACATTGTAAACCAAAAAATCAGTTGAAGACCAAACCTGATTGCCATAAGCATCACCGAAAGCAATGCTAATCTGATCGCGAGTATATCTTGGAGAGGAACAGCTTGTTGTAACAACCACAGTGTAATAACAGCTCCCTACATTCTTTGAAACCAACAAAAAAAAAATAGAGGAATTTAATTTTACAGCATCTGAAAGAAATGGAGATTGTTTCGTGCACTAGTGATCATCTGGAGGATTCAATACTGGGATACAAATTAATTACCTGGATTATGCTGAGATTAAAAGACTCAAGAGGTTGAGGCTGGAGCTGGCTGATGATTGATTGATCAGCTTTTGATAGGCCAGCAACAAAAATAAAAGCAGGGAAAAGGAGGAGAAAATGATGGGATTTACTCATTTTCTGCAAGAAGGAGCGAAGAAGAGAGAGAATGAAAACGAAGAAAACGTAGCCTGCAATTTATCTATAGGAGTTTTTTTATGAATCCATAAAAGACAAGATGAGAGTGGGTGTCTTCTTGTCTGACAACGTAGATAAGCTTTTGTCCGATGTCAGAATTTGCTGAAGACTTTTCTCGCACCCGAAGCGCTGGACTGGAATTTGTCTTCTTGTTGTAGGAGCAGGTTATTATTATTATTATTTTCTTAAAGGGAAAATGATATTTTTTTATATTTGAGTTTTTTTTTTCGTTTTGTTTCTCCGAATTTGTGGGGTGTCAAGATTTTCAAAAAAATAATTATTGTCTCTACAACGACTCGAACCCAGGACTATTTATTTAAATGATCAGAAAACATAAATCCTATTTGTTTATTATTTATTTATTTATTATTATTATTATATAATAATTTCAAAGAAATAAAAAATATATATTATTTTAATATATTTTTAAATAAAGAACACAGAAACTTTACGAAACTAATGACGCTGACTGATTTGACCAAAGCACCCGCAGACAGCCAATTGTATTTACCAAATGATAGTCACGTGAAATCTCTTTGACAATCACCATGATTGTCGCCGAAAACATGTTCCATTCAAGCTTAATCAACCACATTCAATATTTTGTTGGCATATATATACATCACTCCTCTCGAGATACCGGAATTGATTAAAAACAAATTAATTTCTTTATTTTTAACTATTTTTATTTTTCTTTTACCATAACAATTTTATTTTAATCTTTCCTTAAATAAAAATATTATTCATAGCTTGATTGCAATCTTGGATTCAAATTTAAGATCTAAAAGGAAATAATAAATTAATAAATATATTAAAATGTGAGCATAAGGTAGGTGACTATTTTATGACGAGACAATAATAAAGTTAGTGCCCAGGACTGAATCCGTAGCATGTCTCCTGTATCCTCGTACTTTTTTTTTATCCCTTGTATCTTTGTTGTCCAAGACCTTTTAATTTTAATCATGCGTAACGTTATCCTTTTCGATTCTTCTGTTCATTTAATCACATATCCACCAACAGAGAGAGTTTTTTATTTTATTTTATTTTATTTTATTGACTAAAAAAATCATGATCATGATCAATGACTTCTTCACGATGGACATGGGATCGTGGGATGGAAGAAATTATAGTTCTATTGTCTTTCCTATTTCTTAATAATTTAGTGTATTTTTTTAGAATTTGATATTGTTTTTTAATGTGTTTTTTATTTGAAAATATATTAAAATAATATTTTTATTTTTTAAAATCTATTTTTGATATCATCTCATCAAAAAAATTTAAAGACACTAAAAAATATAATCTGAAGTGAAAAAATAAAAATATTTTTTTAAATCATTTTTGAAACTCCATGTCAAATATTGCATTAGGGTATTGTAATAGTTTTTTAAATTATAGTTTGGAAATTTAAATTAGATTCATGAAAAGTTATATTTTTTTTTTCTCCTCGATGAAGATTTTTAAAAGAGTTTATAATAAAATCTATGTAAAATTGTAATGCATATTAATTAATTAAATATTTTTAAATTTATAATTGAAACAAAAGACAGAATGATCCACGTAATAAAAAAAAATAAGATCATTAATTAAATAGCTAGAAAGGGCCAATTCGGAATACGTACAAAAATTTAAACTAGAGAGAGATTCCTCAAGCTTCTTCTTCATTTTATTTTTTATTTTTATTTTGCCTTACTCCCTTGGAAGGCCCACCATAAAGACCGTAAAACACCCGCCAAACTATACTTTATTCATGAAATATTATATTAACTGGAACTCTACAGTGGATGGTTAATTTTGTCTTTTCCCTTCTCATGCTACGATTAAAATATATATCCTTACCTTTAGAAAAGATAGAAAATAAGGTGTGCACTTGGGAGTGTTTTTGTTCTTTCAAACGGTTTTATTTGTAATTTACTAGGTTGTGAGGGGGCATTTTGGTATTTTAATAGAAGCTTTTATAAAAATAAGCTTTATTTTATATATAAAAAAGTTATTTTAAATTATTATTTCTAGTATTGTCTTGCAAAATGTTTTTTTTTTTTTTATTCCATTCACTCAATTTCATATGTATTTTTATTTTTAGTATCTTTTATTGATTTTAAATAACAAACTCTGTAGTAATAAATGGATAAATTTTTTATTTTATGAGATTAAATATCTTGAATTATTTCAATCTCTTAATTTTTCTTCAAGTTATTATTATAGATTATTTATTTAAATAGATAATTATTGGTTTATTTAATTAAATGTCTGGATAAACTTTTAGATTTACATTTTGAGTTTTTCTTATGTAAAACAATACATTGAAATAACATGTATACTCTTGTTTTTTGTTTTTTAAACAAACAAATTATGATAACACATGTCAAATATCTATTCTATAATATAGATTAAAAAACATGATTTTATTGTTCATCATCTCATAACATTGTTCTTTTTAAAAAAAATTAGATTGTTTTTTTTAAATATAATTCATTATCTATTTATTGTGATTTGTTTTATACGTATTTAATTCCTTTTCCATAATTCATGCCATAGGTTAGGAGGGATGACTCTTTTAACTTGATTTTTTTATTGATTTTTTTAATATAATTTTTTAACATTAAACTGATAAATAATCACGATTCATTATTTATTTTAGTTTGTTTTTTCTGATATTATTTTAATTTAATAACTCATGTTAAAATTTTAATAAAATAATTTAGTTAACTCAAGTTTTTATCAGTCCCATTAAAAACCCACTCTTTAAATTTTGATTTAAAAAACTATAATTTATAAAATATAATATATTGATGAAATATTATATCAACAGGAACTCTAAAGTGGGTGGCTATTTTATTCTATTATTAAACTTTTGCTTTATTAATTTTTTTTAGTGGAAAAAAAAAGAATAGTTGGATAAAGGGTGATTTGGTTTTTTAATAGCTTATTGGTCATTAAAAAAAATTGTTTTCTATCAAATTATTTTTATACTATCAAAAATAATATATATATATTTTTATTTTTCTAATATTAATCTCATCATTCATGATTTATTTTAGAGTAACTTAATTAGCTCAAGTTTTTACCGGTCCCACTAAAAACTTACTCTTTAAACTATGATTAAAAAAAAACTATAATTTATAACTTCCCTCGTATTTTTTTCAAACCCTACCTGTAAAAGTTTCAACATCTTGAATCGGTAAACACTACTAAATCCTTAACATTAATCTCTCATTGCTTCTTGGTTTATAAGCTTTGATCATAGCATGGTCCTCCCAAACAAAAATCACCATTGCCCATTATCTCTCATTATGATGCTTGCTTGACACCCGACTAGCTAGCTACCTACCTACCTAGCCAGCCATATCCGGCCAGCAATGAGAACATCAGATCACCTTACTGCCACCACCAGTTGGTGGTCCTGCCTCTGGTGAAGGCTTCAGTTTCACTAGATAATAATAAATTTTACTGCCCAATCACATAACATTTATTTCCGTGAAGTCCTGGCCCTCAGGGCTCGACAGAATTACAAATATAGTGCATGTTTGTGGTGTATTTTAAGAAAATTTTAAAGAATTTTATTTTTATTTGTTTTGTTCTGAATTGGTTTTTGTGATATTTGTGAATCATTTTAATATGATAATACTAAAAATACTTTTAAAAAAATAAAATATATATTTTAATATATTTATAAACAAAAAAATACTTTGAAAATTACAGATAAAGACAGGCTATACAACATTATTGTAAAGAATACATATAAAAAGGAACTGTAAGAGCCTTGTAAATTTTTCTTGTATAAAATCTCTCCTCGATGAACTCGGGTATATGATCATCTTCCCAAATTGGATCCCATGTGCCCAAATCACCATCATTTCTCAATTTCCTCCCATTTACCACTTGTAGCCAGGTTGTTCTTGCTCTTTGAACCTCCCCAGAACCCCATCAATGGCAACGTCAAATGCATCCTTTATAGTCTGTAAACCTTCATCGGGTCTGGCATACAAGAACTTCGGTATATATTCAATAACTCTCTCCCTCATTCTCCTAATCTCATCCTCACTGTACCTCTCCAGCACTTTCCGAATAGAAGTAGTCCCATTTTTCACCCCATTACGATCTATAAACACCGAATAGCTCTCAGGCTCAGCCGGCAAAAACCACTCATACTGATCATAAGCAGTTCTTTTCCAGAACAGAACCGGGATCGAACCAGCAATCATACAATCAAAAATCGACTTTCTTGTGAAGCTATCACCTCTAGGCTGCAAACAGAATACAGAATCCAAGAATGTTTCAAGAATTATCGAAGTTCCATTAGAGCATTTAGAGCCAGCGCAATCCACGACATGGCATGAATCAGACTCATTCCTACAATGATTCAACAATAACCCTCGAAAATCATTCTTGATTTTGCTACGTTTAGCACCAGCAAAACAGAAAAGACTCTTCCTCTTGCGATTTCGGACAAAATCCTGCCATTGGACAACATCATTGTCCGATCGAGGGTGGAATCCCGTAGGATAAGGAACACCAACATCAAAATAATCCCAGGGATTCCGCTCGATCAAAAGGCGAGTAATGTTTCGCATACCTGGCTCATGAATGCAACTCGAACCCCAATCCTCGTCCTTGGACCGTCTAAAATCCCAGGATATCCTTCCCATCGTCAAGAAATGATCCCATCCATCATTTCTTGTAAAATACGGCTGGTCTTGAACCCACTTGAGCATCATCTCGCAGTGAAAATCACGTTCTTTAGCGGATGAGTTCTTGAGCCACAGATATTTTCCGACAGCAAGTCCAACGTAGAATGGGATGTAAAAGGCTGTCGCATTGTTTGGGTCCTTAGTTCTACACTTATGATTCAAAATTCTGTTGTGGAAAAGAATTTCTGTGACAAACTGATCAGTCCAGTACCAGGCAGCAGCAAGATTTTCCGGTACAGCGCTGGTAATTCCAGCGGCCACAGGACCAAATCCGTCATTCGTCAACGCAGCACAGCTCGAACTCCAAGGATTCAATACATCACAGTGGCTAACCAATTCATGGTTCAAAGCACTCGGAAGATCGTAGACAAAGATTTTACCAGACTCGCAGGAAGTCTCCCCTTTCATTGTGCTGGCGGAGATGGGAGCGGTGGTGGTGAGGGTTGGAGTGAGGTGGTGTTGGGAAGTGACGGGAGCGGGGAAGTGGTGGCTACGATGATGGGAAGAAGGAGGAATGGAGCGGAAAACGACGACGACGAGGATTTGAATGGAGAAGATGGAAAGGAAAAGGCATAACAGAGGCCGGTTACAGGAAGGGTGATGAGCAGCAAGAAACGCTTTAGATGGCTTGAAAGAGTCTTTTCTCCGGAAATCAAGTATAGTTTTTGGTTTCTTGATTTGGGGTTCAGGTGAAGATGAAGGATTGGAGAGCGGAAACATCATCAAAATTTTACTTTTCCAGCTGGCCGGGAAGAATGGTGGTGGCAGTGAGAGGTGAAAGAGCGTGTCGAATGGAGGTGGGCTCTTGATGTCTGTGATGTCTATCAAAGTTGTCCTGAGAGAGGGGGGGTTGTGGTGATGGACACAAAGGTAAGATATCTGGTTAAAAATGGCAACCGACGGTTCGGTGATTAAATTAATATCTGCAAAAGGATTCATATAATTTTTGTTAGAAAAAAAAAAGTCCTATAAATTCAAATTATTTAATTTTAATAAATATAAAACCAAAACAATTAATTTGTTTTTTTTATTCAGTTCAACTTGATTTAAAAAATATTTAAACCAATATTTCTGTTTAAAGAGAAATTAATACCAGGGATGTGATTATTAAAAAAATTGAGTATTGTTAATTATTTTAATATTTAGGACGCGTTTATGCAGTGCTTTAGAACAAAAATAAATATCTATTTTGAAAAAAATAAACTTTATTTTATTAAATATATATATTTGATTTTTCTATATTTACTATTTTCTATAGCTGTATATTAGCTATTGATAAGAGCAGATAAACCAGCTCTTAATTGAGAGTATTAGTAATTAAACTTAATTTGAAAGATGAATAAAAGTCCAATGACGTAATTGAGGCAGTTGTACGTGGAAGACTGAGGCCTCGTCATCAACATGGACACCTGTTGGATTCGTCTCCATTGACCAAACCATTTCCTTTCAAACGAATTGCTTATTTGGCTAAGCGTTTGAAACGATGTTATATTAAAATTTAATTTTTATTTTTATTTTAAATAATTTTTTTATATTATTTTAATATACTGATATCAAAAATAATTTTTTAAAAATAAAAAAAATATTATTTTAATATATTTTTAAATAAAAAATATTTTAAAAATAACCACAATTACACTCTCAAACAACCTCTAAGTAACAGCAGAGACTGTCGACATTTGTTTTAGCTGCATGGAGTTTACGGCTTGTTTCCTTCACATTTTTCATACCCTTCAAGTTTCCTTTTTTATAAATTAAAAATTAAAAATCTTTAATATTAATTTTAAAAATATTATTAAAAAGTTTAACAACTTAATTAAAATCAATATAATATTAAAATAGTATATTATCATCTTAAGCATTCTTTTTCTTTCTCGTAATTACATTTTAATTGAGGCATGTGTTATATTAGTCATTAAACTAGGTTACTTTCCATGATTTTTTGTGAACTCTAAAAAATTCTCAATCCCATAATCTGTTTTTTTTAATCATCTTTAATTTAATAACATTATTAAGAAATTAAAAACTCGCATAGTCCGATGATGAACCTAATATCATAATATATTGGAAATTGAAAAGCACTCTCTCCTAAAAATAACCCATTATGGTCTAGAGTAAATTTAAAATGAAATATTCAAATAAATTACGAATATTTTATATATGATTGAAGAAAAGAATAATAATACATATGATAAAAGTGAGTTAGAAGAGCATGAGCTCTTTAAAAGTATTTTTTTTGTTAATAAAATATTCACATTTTTTTTTTTATATCAATCGCATAGTAATTGAAAAGAATTGTTGAGATTCCTTAAAATAAATATGATATTAATTTGTAAAATATAAATCAAAACCCAAAAAAAGGAAAAATAACCTCGCAATAACCAAATATTGGAGTATCTATTCGATAATATGATAACTTTATATAAAATAAAAGAAGATAAATTATAAAATGTAATTTAAAATCTATAAAATATTAAAGGATAAGATAAAAAAATAAAACAATCCAATAAAAATCCAATGGTGTAGGATAAATATAAAAAAATAAAAAAAGAATTTAAAGGGCTTTTTATTTTTTAATCTCTCATGTAATTATAAACTTTCTTTTTTTAGAAAATTGCGTGATAAATAGTCTTGCTTGTTCACGGACTTGGCCAGGTTGGAGGTGACGCGGATCACTGTGTTTTCACAGTGATCAAATATGGACGATTGGAATAATTCCAAGCCCACCAGCCTAGCTTTGCAATGATCAATGGTGGGGCTCTAAACCTCTAATAAAGGTTAAAGATCCTTCTCAACACGATTTTTAAGAGGCCGAAAACGACACTCTTTTACATTCTTCTGGACAAAGTTAAAGCACGAACACGTCATCTTTAATGGCTTTTGCTTCATATTATTTTATCAGTTTTAATGGCTGCAGATTCCCTGTGTTCAATCGATCACGAACTTTCTTCTTCAATTAATATGTGTTTCAATCAGTAAATTAAGAAAATCAAAAGACAAGCTTATTAAATATCAAAACCCTTCAAAATAATATATATATATATAGTATAGAAACATTCTCAAAATAATTGATTTTATTTATTCATGTCAAAAGTCTATTGAGCCCTTTGCATATAAAAAAACTATAGTGATACTAAATTAAAAAAATAAATTAGGACGAATATTCCCTTTAAATAAATCAAAACTAGAAAAGCATTGTAGTAAATAATTAACTACATCAATCTCTCTGAGAAGGAATTCATCCTCGGATTTAGATTTTAGTTAAAAATTATCCCTCATTAAAAATATTTTTTTTGTGAAATTGTGCATGGCATCCTATCACATGTTCCTAATATAACATTTTCGTGTTGGGTGCTTGATTCTTGATTATCAATCCTTAACAACATTTTTGTTTGTATAGACCACCTTTTCATGGATGGAAATATACGTTTTTCAGTATAGTTGTAATTGTTTTTAAAATTATTATTTATTAACAAATATATTAAAATAATATTTTTATTTTTTAAAATTATTTTTAATATCAATATATGAAAACAATATAACAACACAAAAAAAATTATTTTTTAATAAACAATAAAAATAAAATAAAAATCAATTTTTTTCAAAAACATTTTCATATCCCACTGGTTTCTAAACATTTTTATTTTTTGGGAGAGCAACATCCGCCTCTTCCAATCTTAAGTTGTTTTGCAACACACAACAAAACAAAATACCTAAAAAGAATCGTCTGGCAAAAACGAGAGAAAGATAAAGAGATTTCTTACAAGTTAAATCCTTGAAAACAAAAAAAATAATATGATTTTATTTATTCATGTCAAAAAGTCTAGTACAATCATTTATATATATAAAAAAAAAGTTGAAAAACTATAATAATATTAGAATGAAAAATTAAAGTAGGAAAAATATTCCCTTCAAGTAAAAAAATAATAATTAGAAAATCACTGTAGTAAATAATTGGAATAACAATTAAATAGAAAAATACTTATTTCGTTCCTAAAATAAAAACCCACGCATCAATCTCCTTGAGTTGAAAGAAATTCGTACTCAGATTTAGTTTTTAGTTGAAAAATATCCCTTATTAAAATATCTTTTTTGTGTATAGCTACCCCAATATAGATCCCCAATACATCTGTGCATGTCATCTCGATGTCCCTAATATAACACTTTTATGTGAACTACTTGATTATGAATCCTTAACAATATCCCTAATAAGTATAGCGTGATTGTAAAGCGTTTAAGATCTACACAATAGGTTTCAATTTCAAATCAAGATATGTATTTTTTATAAGAATATGGGACAATCAGAATTTTACTCGCTGACCTAAATTCATAAAATAAATTTTCTTGTAGGTGATATTTCCTTGAATCCAAAATAAATATCATTAACAATATTTTTGTATGGACCATTTTTTCATGTTTTTAACCTCTAGGATTTCAAATGAAAGCAACTATTGTGAATAAAAACAACGCACTAGTTTCTAAACGTTTATTTTTTCTCGAAAGCAGCCTCCTCATCACTTTCTACACAAGCACATCATGTTTTAAATCTTTTCCAGCCATGACTATTCTGTAGCACCAAGCAAAACAAAATAATCAACCACTAAAGATCATTGAGCTCTCTTTCAATCTTGGTTGTTTTGAAACACACAACAAAGCAAAATAGCTAAAAGAAATCGTTGAGAAAAAGAAAAGGAAAGGTAAACAAATTTGTTACATGTTATGATCAGCTATGACCCTTTATAGTATAGAAAATAGAATTAGGAAAAAAATATATAATTAATTAAGAAAAATATCTATTTTCTGACAGAAACTTCAAGAATATAGACGAATAATGGTAGTGGATATTTTACATCTTTAGCAGTAATTCGACACCAATTTGCTATCATGGCATCTTCACATGAGAGAAAAGTTCAAGTGGGAGTCACTTTCCTTCGAGACCTCAGCTGCATGTGCACGCGACATATGATGGCCTAGAAAAACTTGGCTGGGATCAGAGAATACTTCAAGAACTCTAAAATAGCAAGATTGGGTATGTTGCAGGTAGCAATTTTGTGCCATCATGGGATTCAAATTCAAACCCGTTCTTGCCAAATGTTATATTTGCACGAGCACAGCTCAGCTGGAAGTACTTAATTTGTATAGCAGTTGTGTAACTGGTGTGTGTGGAGTTACACGATAAGAATAGTCTTCCAAGATCTTTAAATTCTCACCCCTTTTCTTTCCAGGATTCAAAAATCAAATCTCAAACAGTAACCATCTAGATTTAGGTGTCGAGTGGGAGACAACAAAGTCACCTGTAGTATTAAATGGGTATGATGTGATGATAAAAAATTTAAAATCTGCATAATGAATCTCGAGTTCCAGTCAGGATACATATTTTTTATAAGAGTCTGAAATAACTAAAATTTTACTTGTTTATTTGGATTTATAAAATATATTTTTTAGAAGATGAGATTTCCTTAAATATAAAACAAAAGCACACGTTGAGTTGTATGTCAGAAGGGAAGGACTCGTTGCTACTAACTAAGGGACGAATTCTGGTGGTTTGTTCGGAAAAATCATGACTGGAACTGAGACGCGTGCTCCCTCTTTTTCAGCTATAGATCGAGAGGTTTAGGGAGAGTTAAACCAAGCAGCAAGAAGCAGCAGAGAGAGAAGCGTGAGGCAATTACAGAGACTTGGGCCAGAGTTGATTTTCTTTTCCGTTGCTTAAAGCAAGGTTAAGATTAGGCCTCGTTTTGTCAAGAAACTAACACCCCAAAGCCATCCCATTTCATTTTCCTTCCTCAGTATCAAATCCAAATGTCGATATATATGTTTTCAATTCATCAACTAGGCCCTGACTAACTTCTGTATCCGTGAACTTCAGCACCGATGCAGCGAGAATCGCTTATGTTATTAAAATTAGTGCAGTCATCCATGATCCAGCACATCCTCCCTCCCTTTGATCTTCATGTGCTGTGTGCTGTAGACTCATCTCAAGACGGTATGGACTAGGTAGGGACAGCCTTGCCAGATGTGGTGGCTCTCTATTACGTGACTCGTTTTAACAATCCTCTTGAATGTTATGTATTTTTTGTCTGTCCTCTGATTCAGCAAACTTGTCTGAGCTCAGGATTGAGCTGCTTTAATCCGACTGTGTTTTTACACTTATCATTCTTCAAGTGTGGAGTCTTTAATTCGAAGCCCGCCAATTCAGCATTGAATTGATGCGTGGCGGGGTTCTAATAAACGTTTAAGAGCTTGTTTGTTCTTGGCATAAAATATAAAAACAAATTAAACTCCCTAAAAGATGGTTTTCAACTTCAAAACTTTGCTTCAGCAAGGATTCCAGGAACTGTAAGACGGGTTTCCCCGGTTGGAACTGGACTCGTGCCACCTAAACCTATAAGATTGGTTTCAACTTCAAAAACAAATTCACATAAATTTAGTGCTTGCAAGATTGAAAGTTCATTGTGCTGAGGTTCTTGGGATATCAGTATGTTTCTATTTCATCTCAAGCAGACGATTCTTACCAGAGTTACGAGCCAGAAAGATCAACCAACAAGTCTTACACATGCCTCCTCTATCAAGTAGAAGCAGCAATCAAAGCCTAGTTAGGCCATTTCACATAGCATGTAAGAAATTGATATCACCTTAATTCTATGCAGCGCGAACTAGAGAGAACAACTCAATCCAAAGGAACTCTAAAACACGATTCCATAGAAGAACAAGAAGTTTTCAGCTTTCAAATTCAACATGACAAACACAAAATCCAAATGAAGAGATATTAAAAAGTTACTCTTTCGGCTTTTTCAAGAGCAAAGGTCCAACATTGTCTCCAGTAGCTTTGTTGTGCTTCACATGGCTGCCATCACAGAGAGGGAAAGTCCCTGACCTCCAGCATCTAAGATTAACCAATGCAAGTTATCATCAAGAATTTGTCAAGCAAGTATTTTTTACGAGTATATATTAATTTTTGGATCCGAATTTAATTAATTAATCTTGGTTGTGCTCTTGTCGCAAAAAAATCGATTTTCAATATATTCTAGCCAAGTGACTGGCATATAGACAGTAATCAAAATTAATATATAAACAGAGACAGAATCCACAACAGAGACAGATTTTTTTTTATAAAACAGAGACAGATGTATACCTGCAATAAGCAGTGAGTGGCTTGGAGAGTTCAGCAACCACAACAGAGTCCACCACCTTCTCTTCAGTCTTTCTAATTTCAGGGTTTATAGCTTGAGCTTCTGCTCTCACCACCACCAAACTTCGTGGCCTCACAGCCGCAATGTTTGGCTTGACCCCTCCAATTCTTGATTTGCTGTAACAAAAACTAGCACTAGATACGGATGCCATTGATATGTGTAGCCTTTCTTCCCCACAAAATTTCTTGAGATTATATTATTCTTGGTTTGTGAAGGAAAGAGGGTTGACGGTGACACAAATTGTGTGTTGAGCTTGTAGAGAACACACGCTCTGGTGAAATGTGTGGATGTCTCTTTGTATGGATCCTTTTTTATCCACGCGGATAATTAACTATTTAGAACACTGTTGTAAGACTTCGTCGGTGAGGGTTGTGGCTTAGACACGTTGAGATTTTAAAAAAAATCTAACTTTTTATCATGGATCATCATTTCTTTTAATTTAAAAGTTGTTTGGGAGAGCTGTTGCTGTGGCTTTTTAAAGTGTATTTTGTGTCGAAATATATTAAAATGATATTTTTTTATTTTTAAAAAATTATTTTTGATATCAGCACATCAAAATGATCTAAAAACACTAACCGTCTGTTTTTAAAATTCAAAAAAAAAAAAAAACCAAAAGCACCCAAAAGCGCTTTTAGGTGGCTTCCCATACACCCACTAATTTATTTAGGGTTGTACTATTCACATTACCATGTTGAGGGTTCGGCCAACATACCTGGACTTACTATAGCTATTTTTCTTTGATTTTTTCCTCAATTTGCTCATCAATTATTAATTTATTTGAGAATTAAATTTCTTCATTTTATTATTTATTTTTATGAATTTGTCATAGTTTGATGACCAAGGTTTGGATTTTGCAAGTTAACAAAAGCTATCACATATAAATTTAGTTTTTCAATGTGTCGATATTTAAAATAAAATATATCATCTAGTATATTGATTATTTATCAATATTTAAAAAAAAATTGTCTAATAGTCATTATATTTTAAATTCATAATTAATTTCTTTCTTCTTAAAAAAAAAATACCAACAATATAATTATTATTTTTCTATTTATAAAAAAAAACTAACCCTAAAGTAGCACAATTACCAAGTCTAATCATACGTATAAATGAAATTAAAGGGTCCAAAGATCATCTCATATAACATGATTTGGTCCAAAAACTAGGTCTAGCAAATATGATCCGAGAAAATATTAGATGATTTACTCATCATAAACTCATTCACATTAATTTTATGAGATATATGATGAAATGATTATTAATCCTCCTAAATTAATTTCTCAAGTAGTCTAGAAATTGAACTATTCAATAACTTCTCTTGTCGAAAAGAAAAGCCGGGCTGGAATTGCTTTCATTAAACAAATAAATTAGCTACAATGTTGCTATCACAATTTTCTTTTTTATTTTTTAATAAATACTACTTTCTCGTCTTGTTTCTCACAATTAAATCATGAATTTAATTGAATAATTTAGATTCATTCATATCATTTAGAAAAAATATTATTTTTATAAAATTAAGCTAGGTTTTATCTAGATGAATTCTCACCTCTTTTATTTTAAAATCCAACCCATATCAAGTTATGGATTAACAAACTATACGATCTACATGTAAAAACTTGTTTGATATTATGGTAATAATTATTTTTTGTTTGAATATTATTTAAATAAAAAATTTTAAAAATTATTTCTAATATTAACATATTAAAATAATTTAAAAATAAAATAATAAATCTTTTTTTCGGTGGAAGCAAACACAAGAAAGGCAGAGTTTGACAACACGGTTTCACAAGATAATTAACTCTTAATCTAACCAAACTTCACAATGTAATTTCTCATCCACCAATCAAATCAATCCACATAAAAAGCCCGCCTCAAATGACCATTTTAGTAAGTTAAACCCCCATCATTAACAGCACAAAATATCACTCGAAGGTAAATTCAAATCGGTCCCTGAACGTTACATTTGTACTCAATATAGTCCCGAAATAAAATCAAGTCCCCCATTAATCAAAATTCTTCACATGTCTCAGCCTTAGTTTTTTGTATGGATAGCTTACCGTAGATTAGACCAGAAAAACAATATATTAAATCTCTTGCATAAAAGTTAGCCTGAATTTATCTTTGATCAGCAGCAAAAAAAAATCCTTTCGTGAATGTCCCGTCTAAATTATCATAAAAATATAATTAGAATATAAAAATATAATCCAAATAATGTCTATTTATTACGTGAAAAATCAATTAAAAATATTAACGAGCACAGAAAAGAGGGAGAATTTCTGATGAATAAAGGATCTATCTGTAATTAAGTTTAGTTTGGGAACCCATTTGAAACTACGTAGATAATTTAAGTATTAGTTGGGGTGTTTCAACAACCGTTAAATAACCTCCATCTCTGCCACCCGAACAAAACAAGCCACGCCATGACGATCTCTGATTAAAGCATTTGTTACTTCAAATACAAAACTCCCTCTCTCGCTCTCCCGCATTTCAATTTCCAAAGCCATGAAAAGAGGAGTGTTTGCGTATGGATTTGGATTCAGGAAGTGCTGTTGTTTGCTCTTGATTTTGGTCTGTGTAAATGGGAGATCTGATAAGGAAGTAAGGGAGAGGTTTTATGGGAATTTGGTGAATTCATCAGCACCTGATAATGGAGAAGGAAGTATTGCTAAAATGTTTGATCGTGTTCTTGAAAAAGAGTTCTCTGACAATGATCAGCCTGAAGGTAAAGGACCCTTTTAATTTTGCTTTAATATTAGTTCTTGTGTTTCATTGAGGTTCTGAGGCATGTTTTTGGTGGTTAATGTGAATGAAGGACTGGAAATAGTAGAGTGAAACATATTTTGTAAAGTAAGATGTTTATGCAAAACTGTTTTGCTTTAAAGTGATTTTTTAAAAAGGAAAAATCGTGGGATTTAGTAATATATTTGGTTGTGTTGAGCAAGAGAGATAGAGTTTGATCTTAAGTCTTGTTTTCTTATAGATATTAAAAGGTTGTTAGGAAAATTAAAAAAACTTCAGATAAAATATGGGTTTCCATGGCTACATCCTAGGATGATGAAGTGATGGCTTGCATATAGACCTTTGTCTTGCCTGGTTGTTCTTGAAAAACCAAACCAGTTTCCCCTGGAAACATGGGATGCGATGATTCTTAAGTCAATAAGTGCACGAGGAAAGAACAACATATATTTAAAAAAAGAAAAAGAAAAAGAAAATAAAATTGTGGGGAGTGCGTGTCTGGATATAGCCTGTGCATGTGTTGGCTAGGAATTTTATAGTTTGTCCTAGCTTCTGCTATGAATGCTTTGGTTTTTGCGTGGCTAGAACTTGTGTGGTATGCACCTTTGCATGTTTAACTTATGGCTTGACTCTCTCTGGCTTGTGCTGGCTATCTCTGTGTGGCCAAGGATGGGATATGTATTTTGCTGGGTGGGTCCTGAACATTTTTCATGGAGAAGGAGACATCATTGGTGGAGAAATTGGTGTGTTGTCATTGGCTAGCCATGGCGGCTATATGAGTTATTGTGTCATGTTATGGTTGTTGTGCTACAAGTGTCATTGATGAAAATATTGGCGATAGACAATGTCATTGGCGCATGTTCTACATGGAAAAAGTTGTGTGCATGAAAAGCTTGAGTGGCTCTTGGGAACCCAGAAAAAATGCAAAGAACGATGTGCCGGGACAGGATTTGATAAAAAGGATCAGTGTCGGTGATGGGCTGAAAATTCCAGCCAGCTGGATATTCTTTTCTTTCAATGGGTATTATCAGGAAATATGAATCTGGTTTCAGTTTTGATGACCGGTGAAAGGACTTCGTCGGTTACATTAAACTGATAAAGAAACAAATTAATGTGAAGCTTTCTTGAGGCAACTCTGGAACTTTAGTAATGTAGCTGAATAAGAGGGCGAAGATGAGTTCAAGTCGGTATTAATGAACATGTGAAATGATGCTGTTAAGAAGAGAATGTGAAGCTGAGTAATAGTTTTGAAAAATTGAAGGCCAAAGGAAATTAGTTGTCAGTTAACAATGATATAAATAATACTTTTCAGTAGGCTTATAGCTGAATAGGAATCACTTAAGAGGTAACTGAAAACATTTATTGTCATTTCAAGGAAATAAAAATGAAATGTATGCGAAGTTAAGTTTGCTGTGGGAGAAACATATAGCAAATTGAACAGTATATCCTTTGACAACTACATTGAGATATTTAAGTTTGGTTCTTATTTTTACTTTACTAGGTTCCGATGGAAGCAGCTTCAACAACAGTGTAGCTGACCAGCAAGTAGGTTTATTTCTCTTTTAATTATTTGCATTTACTGTTTTTGGCTCGAGCTTTAGTTTTGCTTTGCTGCATAAGTGCCCTGCAAAGCAAATCTGGAAGCTTTAGCCTTACTTGGGTTTCTTACTAAAAATATTCGATAAATACTAAGGAAAAGAAAATCTGCTTGCCAGGGATCTTAACTTAAGCAAGTTCCATACTCTGCTAATCTACAGTGGCTGAAACCCCCATCTTTTATATCGAGGAGAAATTTTATCTTTTTTTAACATATAATTTTTATTTTCACCCTAAAACATGGGAGGACCAATATCTTCTCTTTCGTACTCCAGTACTATTTAACATGAACACTGTCTTTGTATTGCTATCTTCAGTTTTACCTAGTCAAGTCGATTGCCCATTGCAACTGTTTGTTTCTTTGTGTTAAGAGGACTTCTGGTTATGTTTTTACAGGCTGTATTGGAGACTGTTGCTAAAATCACTCATGAGAAGGGCAAGAAAAACGATACTCAAATGGCTAAGTATGGAAGCGTGTAACATATTTTTACCATATAATTTGAGATATGGTTTCCTTTCCCTCACTTTCTGTACACAAGTGAGATTCTGATGTCGTATATGTCTTTGTTTCCTCTTTGTTGCCAGTGGAACTAGACCTTTCCAGCTTCAAGATGTATTTTCACTGGAAAATGAGGAATCTGAGGATATGACAACCCTGATTGACAAAAAGGTGTTCTGAAAATTTGGTTACCAGTCTTTGTGAAAATTTTTAGACAGATTTGTGGATCCAGCTTTTGGTTTTTATGGACCTTCCTTCTAACTTGTTCATCTTGCTAATTGTAGGACAATGTATTTGTCATGTCGAACAAGAAATCCAAGTATCCAATTCTTCAAGTAGATTTGAGGTGAATGACTTTCAGATTTTGTTTGACTGATACGAGAGCAAACACTATTAAGAAGTTGCTGTATGATTGACTGCTGATTTTCTTTTTCTGTGCATTTCTTGCATCTATTGTATTAACTGACTTAATTGCTATTATTATGGTTCATAGTATTGATTTATGTACTGTTACTTTATCGTTATTTTTTTGCATATTTACAGATTAATTTCTGATCTAGTTGTTGCCATAGTTTCTGCTGCCATTGGTGGAATTATCTTTTCTTGTTTGGGTCAACCGGTTAGTATCTGTATATTGTGGTTTTATTTGTGTTCAATCTCTAGTACATGGTTTCCTTTACTCATCTTGCTGTTGATGTTCAGCTATATCATATGATTTATGTAATGGTGCAATATTTAAGGTAATTTTTTATTTTGACATTTAAGATGTATGGCAGGTAATTGTTGGCTATCTTCTAGCAGGTTCCATCATTGGACCAGGGGGGCTGAATTTCATCAGTGAGATGGTACAGGTATGCAATTTTTTATTTTCCCAAATGTTTACCTTTTCTTTTTGATTGCTTCATTTATTATAACTTCATTGACAACACTGGATGGAGAATGCAAAATTTTGAGCTATCAGATGATGTCCTACTATCTTTTGGGGTCATTTTATGTGAGGTTCCTGAAACAAAATTCCAGATGGTAATAAAGGTGGTTGGAGAAAAATGGTTGTCAATCAAGTTGTTTCCAAATCACCGTTAACATTGTTGGTAGTCATAGCTTTGCAGCTAATAATTGTATCCATATACTCCAAAAATCCCTCATTAGTTGCCTGTTATCTGGAAAACCCAGACATAAAGAATTTTCATCATATTCACAATAATAATGGTTACGTGTTCTCCTGTTCTTCATCACAGGTCGAAACTTTTGCACAGTTTGGTGTTGTGTTTCTTCTTTTTGCATTAGGATTGGAGTTTTCTTTGACTAAGGTAAGTTTTATTTGATCTAGGGAAGTTATTTGTCATAGCATTTTCTTAATTTAGAAAAGCCATTCTAATTCATCATCAATGCAGTTAAAAGTTGTGGGCCCTGTAGCTGTTCTTGGAGGGATGCTTCAAATTGTAATTTTTATGTGCTTGTGTGGCATAATTGCTGCGGTATGATGTTTAACGTGTGTAACTTGGTTGTGGTAGAAATTTGTGCAAATTGCCAAATTGGATACTGAGCTTGCACCACTGTCAACTATGCAGTTGTGTGGAGCGAAGTTGTCTGAGGGTGTATTTGTGGGTTCCTTCCTGTCAATGTCATCAGCAGCAGTGGTACTGTTATAGACTTGTTTCTTTTTTATTACTTATCAGTTGCAACATATGATTCATGCATTTTTTTATCAGGTGGTGAAATTTTTGATAGAACGGAATAGTAGCATTTCTCTTCATGGTCAAGTTACGATCGGGACCCTGATTTTTCAGGTTTTCTTTATTTTCTTACTTGGTTTATGTTTATATATAAGCATGTCATTGATGATATGTTTAGCTTTTTTGAAATTGGATTTCTGATGCACATCCACTTGTCTGATCTTGTGAATTGTTTCAGGATTGCACTATTGGTTTATTATTCGCTTTGCTTCCAGTTTTGGGTGGCAACAGTGGTGTTGTGCAAGGAATGATTTCAATGGGGAAGTTGTAAGTTGATTTTTTGTCACCTTTCTTCTTCTCCTTTTTTTTTTTTTGGTATAAATTAGTCCCTTTTCTTTTGATAATGGACACATTCCACCTTTTTATTGGTATTTTGTAACTTTTCTCCTTACTGAGTTTTTAATTTACCATGAGAATGAGCCCTTGTAAATAATCTTTAACGAATCTAATCTCTGCTGCTCATTAACTTCAGGTTATTGGTCTTGTCCGTTTACCTCACTGTTGCATCTTTCTTGTCCTGGTCATTCGTTCCTCGCTTTCTTAAGTTAATGATACAGCTATCATCTCAGGTGAGTTTTTGATGGTCTTCTGTATCTGTCTCATATTTTATTTACAACGCTTTGGTTGAATACTTGCTGGGTTGAGTAGGGCCTCTTTCTAAGCACACTCTTTATGCTCCACTTGTGTTTCAGACAAATGAACTCTATCAGCTTGCTGCAGTTGCTTTCTGCTTGCTGTCTGCTTGGGTAAACGAAAGAGATATGGACCTTTCTTGTCTAGTAGAAATAGCTTTGCATGCAACAGATCTTCCTACTGAATATTACCTTTCCATCTAGATATCAACTCGTTTAACACGTTTTTTTGTCATTTGTGGAATCATGGATTCCAATATCACATGAGATATTTGCAAACAAGAACATTTAAATTGGCAATAGCATATCTAGATCACATGTTTTTGCTTTCTTAATGACATGTTTTTTTTTTTTTAACTTATATGCTAATTTTAAATGAATGAGAGACTGCTTCTTCATTTGATCTGAATCTAAATCACTAGTCTAAGTTTGATTGGTGGTCGAAGCTCCAACTTCAAGGATTTAATGTTGTCCGTCCATCAATTAGATGCTTAAAAGTTCAATTCAATTTGGATCCTTGAGAAATTTGTTGGGTTTATATGAGATATTGAACAAGAGAATGCATTTACTTTGATTACAGAAAAACTATGTTTAGCACTTTTATTAGCATTATCTGATTTTCTAAAACTTTTAAGATTGAGTATAATGTCTAAAAACCTTAATAGAAATGAAACTCATGTGGTTAAATCAAGAGTTTTCATCTTTTGTTAACCGCAGAGGTTATGATGTTGAGCTGCAGCGAATCTTGACTAAGTGCAGCACAGTGCTACATTGAGTTTTTGTGTCATCGTGTTCAAATTATTTTTTGGATTTCCTTTTACCATTTCAGTGCAGTGACAAGCTGGGCCTTAGTCTTGAGATGGGTTCATTCGTGGCTGGAGTCATGATATCTACCACTGACTTTGCACAACATACTTTAGAACAGGTAGTCTTCTGTGCAATGGATTGTGCACCATGTTTTGCTAGTCATTGTAGTATCTTAATGTATTATGTAAGTTATATTCTCAAGTAATATGCACTCATTTAAATTTCTTATTTTACTCTGGATCTTTGTAACTTGTTTGAGCTGTTCTACTAATTACGCGATTATCAGCTGTAGTTGATAGACATCACTGTGCTGCTCTTTTTTGCATTGGAACTATTCTCCATATGGTTATGTTATGTTATGTTATGTTATAAAATATTGAGATTGATAAGTTTTGAATGACTGTGTACTTTGTAGGTGGAACCAATCAGGAACCTGTTCACAGCTCTTTTTCTTTCTAGTATTGGAATGCTCATACATGTACATTTTCTATGGAACCATGTGGATATATTGCTTGCGTCTTTGATTCTGGTTATTGTTGTTAAGACAACCATTGCTGCTACAGTTACTAAAGCCTTCGGATATAGCATCAGGACATCATTCCACGTGAGTTGGCTTGCTATGCTTGATGGCAAAAAAGAGAGAAATTGAACATGAAAATTCTCTACTTTATTTTTCCTGGACATAAATTGATGTCCCGCAATGCAGGTTGGAGTATTGCTTGCTCAAATTGGAGAATTTGCTTTTGTTCTCCTGAGTCGTGCCTCCAATCTTCATCTCATTGAGGTGATCTCTCTCTCTCTCTCTCTCTCTCTCTCTCTCTATGTCCGTGCGCGCATTTTTTTTCTCATGTGCATGTGTAGGTTAGGGTGCCATTAAAGACAGATGCATATCTTTTTTATCACCAGAAAATCGAAAGTTTCTTTGGGACAGCAATTTAGTATTTGTCTCACCTGTGGTTGGATTTAGGTTTGATGTGATGATAAGTCATCTGTGTTTTAGTATTGCTAGCACATATATGAGCACTTACTCGTCGTTCATTAATTTAACCATGTTGGTGTTTTAATGCAGGGAAAAATGTATCTTCTTCTTCTTGGAACTACAGCTCTTAGTCTGGTTTGTTACTTTGATACTTCCAAACAGAATTATAGCTTTTTAACTGTGTTTTCTCTTGCATTAAACATTTACCTGTTCGATGGTCATTCAGGTAACAACTCCTCTTCTGTTCAAGTTGATACCCAACATCATGAATTTGGGCATCCTTTTGCAATGGTTTCCATCAGAGAGTAGCACTCCAAACAAACGTTTTTCATCGGAGAATGGTACTCCAATTGAGGTTCTCCCTCCCTCCATGTTTGTGTGTGTGAATCCTATCAGTTTTACATGGGATTCGATATGCTTCGATGAGTACCAAAAACAATTCTCAGCATGCAGTCTTTTGACGAAATAAATTACAATGTAGTTCAGACTGATAGTATATAATAGATAGGGTATGCCATCTCGGTTCTCCTGTAGGTTACCCCAAGTCTTACAGCTCCTTGTGAGTGTATTTACTGTTGTTTTTAGCTGTTGAAATTATTTGGGAGCATATCATGTAGCAATCTAGGGTTTTTTTTTTTATCAAAATGTTGGCAATGTATCCAACTTGAATTAGAGAATCCATATCCTCGTATTCTAGTGCCACAAGTTCATTGGCAGGCAACGTGGTCTGTGTTAATCATTTAGAACACTGCTTAAAAGTGATGGTATCCTGAAAAAATCATGCATCCTAGAAAAGGGATTTAGAGTTAGATAATTAGATAATCAATTAAGCCTAGCAATCTCATCTATTATTCATAGACATAGTGGTTAGTAGCTTATACTTGATACTTGGTAGACCAAGATGGCTTATGACTAGCACTTGTAAAAGGTCCTTTTTAGTGGAGTCGAGGACTTTTCGAAGCTTAAATAAATGTTTTTTAAAGATAAAAAAATACAATAATATTCTAGAGAAAGATCTTTTGAAAATATTTATATAATAGAAAATGAAGATCATGGACCTTTATTCTGAAGGTCTCATGGTGTATTTATAGTTTATGAATCTTGTTTTTTTAAGAAGAAAAGGATTGGAAAGTCCTCTACTTTCGGCGATATTATTAGTAGACAAATATCTTTTACATATCATTAATGAGTTAGTAAGTATGGTAGGTTTTTTGAAAGACCTTATATACATTATAGGAAAATCATTGCTAGAACAATTATTTTAGATATATAGTCATGACAGTTTATCTTAATTTTAATATTTTATATTGTAGAGTATTGTATAGGTGAGACATAAAACCTTAGAATATGACAAGTACAGACTTGTTGGATCTAATATATTTATCATACTCATATTTCCTTAGACTTGGTTGACTGTCGAGTCAAAGCTTTTCGAGTTTGACATGTGCGATAGATCCATGTTTAACTTCTCTTTGTTCAATTAATTATTAGGCTCATTTACTTTGGATCTAACTTATTCACCATATCTATTCAGAATTTTTAATTTAAAAATTAACATAAAATTTAACTCATAACTAACAAAAAGTATGAATTTCGTCTCTCCTCTTTGCTTCTGTATTTTATTTTCACTGCTTCTAGTTATTTCAAAGACTAACTTACTATGTTCTTACAGGAAAAAGTCTCAATGATTGAAGTACGTAACAGATTGTTGTGACTTCCACATTTTGTCGTCTCGTCACTTGATTTTCTTGGGAATTTGTGAGTACAAGAGTTTCATCACACTACCAATTCCATAGTTGAGCTTTCGAATTACCAGCCAGACAATCAAGAACCCTCATGTACATACATGTTATGCTCCAAGTTCATCGGCTCTTGCATCTGTCTGTGTGTGTATTTTTTTGGGTCATCAGTCATTGATGTTGAGCCATTTCGCCTGCTGTACCTCGAAATCCACGATTAGCCCTACAAAATTAGATAATTTTTCTTCAGAAAGTGTGCAAGTCAGTAAAGATTTGAGGAGCATCATGGACTTGTACAGGAGATGTTTTCTCAGTTTATTGAAAGACTGACATATCCTCGAAGACAGCTTGATTATAATTAAAAAGACAGCTTTAATGGGCTCACATGTCGTTGCTCAAGGAAAAATATTTCTAATTTTAATCCGTAAATAAATAAATAAATTGATGTTTGAGCAAACGCAAAGCAGTTACTTAATGAGGGTGTTTGGGAGAGCTGTTGCTGTAGCTTTTGAAAGTGTGTTTCGTGCCGAAATACATTAAAATGATCTAAAAACACTAACCGTATGTTTTTAAAATTCAAAAAAAAATAAAAAAAATTGGACCAAAAGCACCCAAAAGCACTTTTGGGTGGCTTCCTAAACACCCCTAATATATAAAAAAGTCATTTTCAATTCTTCGTGTTTGCTGGCTGCAAATGGATCAAGCATTGGGCCTGTGATTTATTCTGTGGTAACATCACCACTCCATGCCCATCAAAGTCAGCCCAATGGCCCGTAAATACTGCAGCTTTAATTCATGGGCCTATCAAGACACTGCCCATCAAATTATGTTCTTCAGGAGGGGAAAAATGGTGTTTTAATTATAAATTTATTTTAAATGGTCCGTTTTATTATTAATCAATATAGCAAGGCAGGCGGACAGTGGAGTCGATGTTATATGGATAGGGATCACGGGTCCTATGATGGGTGTAATCAATACTCCATCTTTACTTCTCTACCCACACAACTCTTGTTCGGGCCCCACGTGCCATTGCCTTTCCTCATCCCCTCCCCAGACATGCAAGTATAAATATATGGCACAGCAGAGGCTTGGGAGGCGCAGGGAACAGGCACGGGTCACAGCCTTTGCTTCGTCCACGACACCAGTCTTTATTCCCTGGTCTACTGTTTGACTCCCTTTCCATATCTCCTCCGTATCTTCCCTTTTTATTAAAAATAAATAATGTCTGGGTATTATTCCGGAATATATAAAATAAATATAAATACATTAGGTTTTGAAAACGGAGATAAAAATGGATGGTTTTGACTTTTGACACGTTCAGCTCCGCCGGAGCAATCAAATCAACATGACAACCGGAGTTTTGACCGGATCAGGTGATTTGTTTTCTCTTCAACCTGGAATGATCTGTGCCCTTAATTGACCGCGTTTAAAGTTAATCTATCACTAACGATCAGTCTTAAGAACATCGAGAATTTAATAATACGATGATGTATAGCGGGTGAGATGTTTTTAAGAGTATTGATATGGTAATATCCTAAACAATATATTAATTTATAAACCATTGATATAGAGCACGATAATTATGTGAAACAAAAATTATAATTTTGAATTATAATTAATTAAATATTAAAACCCAAAAATCAAAATGTTAAAATCAAAACTAAGTAGACGCTGCTAGAATTAATTATTTTACCAACAAAAATATTCATCAATAATATAACATATATGAATAACTCTCTGGTGGTGATTTCATCAATTAAAACCCTATTTATAATTGTGTTTTAAAAATATTTTAAAGATAATAATATTTTTAAATTATTTTTATATGTTAATATAAAAAATATTTTAAAAAAAAATATATTATTTTGATTAATATTTTTTTTTTTTAATCTTTGGAATGGATTAACCGATTTTCTGCATTTTTACGAGAGGACAAAACTGTCGGTGACCCGGTGCGTTGCAGGAATCCATGCAAACAGTGAGTTTACACCGGGAATTAGATTTTGTTAATTAATCAATAATAATTTGCAGTGGCTAATATGTTTTGTTAAAATGGTGTTGGAACTTGAGCTCCGGGCAGCCCAGATGGTAGATTGATATTGGCGAGAAAGAGACGTGGAATCTCCTTCAATGATTACGAAACCTGCACTTCCCCGGAAAAAACAAAACAATGGCTTCCATTAGGGCACTACAAATCCTCATCTTAAACCCTACAAAGTGCACCAGTCGCTATATTGATTAAATACACAACAGTCAATTGCATGGATTGTTGTCACGGCGGCAATACGGAACCGGCGGTGCAGACGCTGATGTTGCTGGCTACTGCTTTTTAGAACACCTAGCTAGGCTTTTGCTATTCCCTATTGTAGCTGCTGATTCTAGAGGTCAGTTTGTGTCTTTTGTATTTTTTAAAATCATCAATGTCTAGTCAAACAATATTTTATATTTTTTTATCAATATATTAACATAAATTGAATCAAAAGAAAAAAATGATTTTATTAAAAGTGATTTAAAAACAAAAAATATATTGCTTATAATATTTTTTTTAAATAAAATGATGTTTTCTGATTCATTGTCCCGATTAATTTGTGCTGTTCAAATTACAGTAATAATTGTTTTTTATAGTATTTTATTTATTGAAATAGTTTAAAATTTAAGTAAAAACAAGTTAAAACTCAACCCAGCACCCCCGATAATTGAAAGGAATGAAAGTTTTTTTTTCCCCGTCGGTAGAGCTTTCGCTATTAGTGACCAAGTGGCTGTATGGTAATGCAATGCAGATTGTATTTTATGAAAAATATGATTTGCACCCGTTTAATAATTTATTAAACATGATTTTTACTGCATGGGATCCATCAAAATCATAATAGAAATCAAAGTTTACATAAAGCAATATTTTGTTGCTCTTGATGCGTTTCAAACCGAGTTTCTACCTGCATTTTTCTTTTCTTTACATTTAAAAAAACAATATAAAAGGAGGGAAAAAATGATAGATGTGCATGAAAAATTGATAGCATAATTACCGACTACTTTGTCACTCTTGGCTCCAATAGGACCACCTCTTTTTATCGGTCGTGGATTTTTCTCACCGGAACAGCCATGGTTGAAATCTCTCTCTCCTTCTCTAGCAGCAACAGTCATCGCTAGCAACAAAAGCTCTTTTTTCGGCACTGTCAACCTCTCATCTTCACTGAAAGCACCTGCAGCAGTGTAGTCGTCTCCCTCAGCTTCAGCGTGAAGCAGCGCGGCGGTGGCGCCCAACCTTCTGACGCTTCTTCCAGTCACCATATGCCATCATTCCAGATAAAACCACCATGGGAAGAGTCGTCTCGGCCTCCTCTACCCTTCGGCATCGCCTGTTGATCCTCTCGTCATCGTTGTTGGACCTTACTGTTCACGTGAATTATTTCATGTGAACAGTAGTGCTGCAGTGTTCACGTTTTAAGAAGACGTGAACGGTGCAGTGTACCGTTTCGAGACAAATATTTTGAAGCTATATTTGAGCTGTGCCTGCTTTTGACCGAGCCCAATTCCGATAGAGCCAGGCTTTGACCCAATTTGGTTGCCCCTGTCCCATTTAGCTGGGTCGGGCCCATGCCGATTTAAAAAAAATATAGATAAAGATCGGTCCTGATGAAAAGAGAAGATAGGTGACTTCGTTTCACTCCACAAACCTATTTTTTCGACTGATCATAAATCAAAAACTTGCAGCTAGATCAGGCCTTAAAATTGTATCTCTACAATTGGATCATGGGTGTTGTTACTAATGATATTGTACTAGATGTTGTGCCTCAATCAAATAGTGAGGAATCACGGAAGTATTCACGTATTGATTTAGTTCGTGATGAAATTGCAAGTATTTTGATGGAAGAATAAAAAACACATATATTCATGAATTATTGATTATATATTTTATTGTCATGATTATTAATCTATAAAATTTTAAAAATAATTTATATATATGCGTGCGTTTCCTTTAAAATAATTTCACAAGTTGATAGCAATATGAAAAGCATGATAACTACATACAAAACTATTTTTTATCAATCTCAAACTCAACCATGGTTTTAACCAAACACTTCGATTTTAATCATGAATCGCAACTAAAAATGCATTTTATAAAATTATTTTTTTAAAACATCAACCACAAAAATAAAAATAATATCAAACACACCCTAATAATCAATCAATCAGGAGCCATGGGATGATAGATCTCAAAACTCACGCAAACTCTTATTTCTTGCATGGAATTGTGTTTTAATTTGCATTAAAAGTATGTCTATTTTTAAAAATATTTTATTCATAAAAGATCAAGTGTATTTTTTTTATTATATTTTATTAAAGGTATCTATATCCATACCCAAACAATTATAAAAAGATTAATATATTTTGAATGATATCTTTTAAAATTTGAAATCTAGATAAATAATCAAGTAAAATCTCGCATTTGTAATGTTGGTAACTTGTAACGATGCTTGATTTTAGCTCGGATAAAGGGCTCGGATCACTAAATTACCCGTTCAACTTCTTTTTTTAATAAAAAATCAGAACATAAGCTGCCATGATCTTATTATTATTATTATCATTGTCATCAGAGCTTTATTGTAATGTGCTTTTCTTTCTAAATTTAGAAAAATATTGTGTTCTTTCTAAGGTTTAATTCAATGGGAGTGCATGTAAATAAATAAAAAATATTTTAATAGGAAAGATGGTCCTACGCTCAACCCTATGCTAAAGAGGGGCAGTGGACAATCTCAGGCGAACTCCAATCCCCAACGAGAATAAAGAAGAAAGTGGTTAACTTATCCAACTTAAAAGGGCAAGGATTCCAAGCATGTATCTGGAAACCAAATTTGCATAATCCCGATGCCACCAGGCCTTGAACCCCAGCTCAGAACTGGGGCCAATCCCGATCTGCCATGGGACCCTGCTCCTGTCTTGCATGGCAGAAAAAAGCCTGCCACGTCGTGATATTGCTAGTTATTTGAAATTGTGTTATAAAATTTATTTTGAAAAAATTAAATTTTTATTTTAAAGAAAATCATTTTATTTATTATAAACAAATAATATTCTACGGCGAGAGAAAAAAGAGAGAGCAAGGTTTGAGAAAGCAGAAGCACGGTCCAGCTTTATACATATAGCAGTCTGCATATTGCAAGAGAGCTGACAATTGCAGCCAGCAGCAGACACTGCAAAGCTCCTGCCCTTTCCAGCCCTTTGTGTTTATTGTTTTCTCACCACAGTTCTGTAAAAGCTCGTCTCGTAGAATAGAAGAGTTTGAAAAGCTAAAAACATGCCCATAGAAACTCGCTTTCATTGTTGCTTTGGCAAGAAAATCTACTTGTCGAGAAACGATCTTGTCACCCAGTAAGTAATAATTGCACTTTAATGTCAACTACACACACTCTTATTATCTCGATAATATTAATAAAATAAATAGGCAATTATTATAATATTGATGGTTGCCCGGGTAAATCTGCATCGACTGTACTAAGTACTAACTAGGCATTAAAGAGATTGAGCAGGAAATAAATACGCAGGCAATAATTTTGTGGAAAAAGCGAGGATGGCTGGAATCTAATTATCTAGTTTTGTTTTGTGAAGTACAGTAGGGGTGACCAGAATAAATTGAAAAACCGAGAAAATTAAAATAATTAATTAAAAAAAACCTAGAAAATAAATCGATCAAACTAATTAGAATTTTTAAAATTTTTAGTCTGGTTCGGTTTTGATTTTTAAATAAAATATTGATAAATTGAAATAAATCGAATCGATTTAAATTAAAAAAATATGATATATTTTTTAATTCTTCTGGTCCAAATCAATTTTTTTTATTTGTTTTTATTTTGATTAAATAAAAAAAAGAGAAAACTTGGTTAAAATAAATAAATAAACCTAAAAAACTGAAACTAAAAACCAAACCAAACCAATCGGTTTAAACCGAATTCAATTTAATTTCGGTTTTTTATTTGAATTTTTATTTAATTTAATTATTTTTGTCCATCAAAAACCAAACACAAAAATCTGACCTACTGTACAGATTTGAATTATATACTATTTTCTCTTTTTGGCGGGGGAGGGGTAAGTAATCTTGAATTATAGCTGAATAATTGCTGAGAAAGTTCAGCATAAAGTGCTTTTGTTCATGATTCTTGCATGGAGGGTAGTGGGACAGGTCATGCAACTATCAACAGCACGTGAAAATAATATATATATATATATATATATATATATATATTAATAACTAGGAGAATATTACCAGAAAAGTTAATCCCATGATGACTGGATTGATTAATATTATCGAGATAATATGATCAAATCTCTATACATTAATATTATTGAGATTATTAAAATTCACTGATTAATCTAAGTATTATTCAATTAATATATCATTTAAACTCTGATTCAAAACCAAAAAAAAATATTTAATTAAAAATATTAATTATTCAAGTATTAGTTTATTATATAATAATGATAACCAATACTTTTTAAAACAGTCAAGAAATTGCCAGCCCAACAAAATATGTGCTTGATACTGTAATATATAATACTTTAAAAAATATTTTTTTATTTTTATTATCAATACATTGAAATTATTATAAATATTAGAAAAATACATTAATTTAAAGTGTTCTTGAGCATAACATCCTTTCAAAAATATTTTATATATAGAGAGAGCGAGAGATTAAAAAAAAAAACAAAGAATGATGAATTGCATAAAATCCCCTTGTTCCCTCGTTTAATAACAATTAACCAGGCCTTTATCCTTCACTTGACCATGACCACGCGCAATTCTCGAGCGTGCAAAACAGAAAAAATAAGTTTTCTGGCGACTCTAATCCACGCTTCATATAGAAGAAAGCGAGACTATTTTTCCTCATTTTCCTAAAATGTAATTACACTATTTCTCCTTTTTTTATTGGAATTTTCATTATATGAAAAGAAATTAAATACAACAAAATGAAATATATTTTTATCATGAAATTGAAATCACAGGACCTAAATTAATTAATTTTTTAATCAAACTAATCATAAAATATAAAATAAATTGCCCCTGATAATATTTAAATTTGCAATCTACATTGCTAGATTACAAGACTTCAATGTATTATTTACATTTATAATTTTCTTAGTATAATCACCCCTATGATTTGATCTGTTTAAACACTAAAATAAATAAATAAAGAAATTCAGGTAGTCTAATATTTATTTAACTACGCAGCCATATATTCATGAATTAATAATAAGAAAAGAAAACGGAGCCACCAGTTCCCGTTAGTTCACGAACGTTAGCGACGCCTACTCTCCACACTGATCCTCAACGCGCGTGGAAAAGAATGAAAAAGTAGAAATGGCCGTCGAAAATCGTGACGACAGTGGGAAACGGCAGCTGTTGTACGAATGACGGCTGCTCTCTCTTCCACCCACTGCAAATATCAAATCAGAACAACATTTTCAGTACTAAAATATAAGAAATACAATAAATAAATAGTAATAATTCTTCTTAAAATATCAAATAAAAATATATATTAGTCCGAATGACTGCTGCTCTCGTTGAATTTGATATTTGCAGTCCTTTCTATCTATTTCAACATTAACTGGTTGTTTAACTTTGCATTGTGGATTGCGGTTGAGCTTACCATATAGTCAAATATATTTTAATCAAACACCTAGATAAAAATTAATAGTGGGTCTCATCAATAATAATGTTTTAGTCGTAAGTTAACGAAAAACATTTTACGTATGTTTTTTGTTGTGTTTTGTTTCGGTTACAATTTGTATTTATAACAAATGAACACCCATGTAATATTGCTTTCATTTCTACTACCATGTACATGAACACAGAAACGAGAAATTCTAGGAAATTTACATAAATTTTAGCAAAGAAAAACAAGCAAAAAACAAGAAAATATCACACAAAATCACACCATCACCCCTCATTCCCTTCGACAATAGACCCTTCTCTCTCTCTCTCTCTCTCTCTGTTTACAGGTGCTCTCTCTCTCTAAAATCAGCTTTGTCAAGCTCTCTCTCCCTCGCTCCACTGTTAGAAGCCACCCAACCAGCCAACATCATTCTTATCGCCACCGTGAACTTCCCCTGCACATTAGCAACCTAATCACACTCTTAGGCGAGGCAACAACCCCGGTTGCAGTAGCTGCAACGTGAGCCCCGCCGCTTTTAAAAGCCTCCTCCAGCCACCACAGACTATTATTTTCGACGTCACACAACAGGAAGAATAACCCCGGTCTTCTTTACCCAACGGTATCAGCCTTTGACCCTCTCGTCACAGCCGACCATGACGTTAACAGTAACATAACCGAATAATTCACAAGATAGACGAAAGGTGCAACGCAGCATTTTGTACATGTGTAATGTTAATGGTCAAATTTGCAACGCAACGTTTTATTTGCACGACAATGTGGTCGTGACTGGGTTTTATTTTTTTTGGAAATAAACTAAATTCGTTTCCTTTTGCCTCTTTAATTGCTAAGCCAACAAGGTTTTTTTTTCTTACTTATTCAGTTTCACAAATTAGTCTATTAAAAAATTTACCCGAGACATCAAAATTAGGTTTTAATTTAAATCAATTTTAATATAAATTCAATTAAATCCATTTAATTTAAAAATCAATTTGTTATCTAGTTAATTTGGTTAAATTTGAGTTTATTTTTTTATATTCTTTAATAATATATTTGACAGTAATATAAAAAGCATGGTAACCAAACACTCGAAATTACTTTTCATTAAACCTTAAACTCAACCACAATTTTAACCAAACACTTTAATTTCAGTTTTGAACTGCAACTAAAAGCGTTTTTCATAAAACTGCCTTTTCTCAACCTTAAATGCCCATTTGACACACGCGTGCGCGCACACACACCTATATATATATATATATATATATATATATATATATATATATATATATATATATATATATATATATATATATATATTAAAATAATCTAAAAATTAATTAAAGCATAAATAATTAATTTTACAAAGCATGTTAGCTTATCCATACAAAACGCATGTTAAGATTGTTGTTGGATCGATGACACTACATTATTATATTAGAAGAAGATCGCAAGATGATGTTTTGTTTTTCTAATATGATCGTAATCCCAATTATATCCCAGATGATTTTTTTTCCATATATTGTAGCACGTGAAAATAGTCAGGGATTGTAGAGGCCTTCAAGTACGGATATTGTTCGTGATGACATTGCAAATAGTTTGATGAGAGAATAAAAAAAATCAATTTTACTTGAATCATTCCTTATATTACGGATTTATGATTATTAATCATTCCTTAATTACTTTTTTTAAACCTCAAACTTGACCACAATTTTAACTAAACACTTCACAACTTATTTTGAATCGCAACAAAAATGCTTTTTTTGAAAGTATTTTTTTCAAACCTCAGCCATAAAAGCAAAAGCAATACCAAACACATCATAGCCACAACAGCAACAACTGTGCCAAGCAGGTTCTAAGTTCTATTTATTTTATATTTTAAAATTATTTTATGCTGATATTAAAAATAATTTTTTTAAAATAAAAAATATATTATTTTAATAAAAAATATTTCAAATACAATCTTAACCACAATACTAGACTCAAAATTTTGAATCTAATAATCCACTTGGGCGCAACACAAATATGCGTGCTTGATGTAAATTTGTAATTTATTTATTAAATGATTTTTTTTTTGAAAAATATAAATATATTTTTCAAAATTAACACTTCAAAATCACAAAAAAATAAAAATAATTAAATTGTTGTTTTCCATAGCTGTTTATCAGAGTTCGTTTTCATTTGAAAATAAATCAAACTATTTATTTTAAATGCAAAATAAAAAATTGAAATAATTTAAAATATTTTTTAAATGAAATTTTTTTTAAAGCATATTAAAAAGTAAAATAATCACCACACCTAAAACATTCCATATTTTAAAAGTCTGAATTAAAAAATAAGGAGATCAACTCGAGTTATGAGATAAGTTATAATTATTTTTTTATTAAAATAATAATATTTTTTTATATCTTGTTTTTTAGTTTTAAATTCAACTTTCAGAAAATATTGAAATTATAATTTAATCCATGAAAGCATCTCAATTTAACTGGGAAAAAACCTAAATTAAAATAAAATTCAATCATATATTTGCTGTTTCAATTCAACTATACTGATAACCAAAATTAGCTGCCAAAAAAAATCAAAGTACTGTAAAATGTTTATTTAAATGAAATTATATTAAAGAAAAGAAGATATAACTATTTGACCGCGTTAACTATCAAACGAAGGAGGTCAGCCACAAACGTCTCTTCACCGCCGTTTATTACACAGCCCTTCTGTTACTGTACTATGTTTCTGTCCTCACCCCCCCCTTCTCCCTTCATAAATAAATCTGTGCCATGCTATAACTCTCTACCTTACAGTTCACGCCAAACGAATGCCCCGCTCTTCCTTCTCTTCCAATGACAGCAGATACCCTCTAGACCCCCATAATTTGTCTCTCCATCCTGTTTTTCGTTGTATACCGTATCTTGTGTCTTGTTCGTATATGAAAAAAAAATGAAGCTAGTACTGGTTTTTAAGCAATGTCTAGCAATGGCGGTGTTGCCTTTGCTTCTTATGTTTCCTCTTGTTTCCCCACTTAACGACGAGGGTATTGCTCTTCACTTGTGTCCTTTTCTATGTGCTTGCTATCAGTTTTTGAAATTATGCAGCCTCTTTTTTACTTTTTCCTTGAAGGGTGCTCGTTAAAGATGGTGATTTTAGCTGTAAAATGGATTGAGGATTCTGTTTCATTGTGTGCTTGTGACTGAAAGAGGAGGAATTTAGTGCGAAAAACTCCCAAAAGCTTGGTTTTAAGGATTTGTTACGTTTGACTTTTGTTTAATAAATTTTATTGCTTGATAGAAGTGATTGGAAAGAAAAAGTTTTATGCATGGCCTTTTGGATACCTGTATACTTAAATAAGATAGTCTTGTTGCAGGGAAAGCACTGATGTCTATCAAGGAATCATTTAGCAATGAGGCAAATATGCTTCTTGACTGGGATGATGTGCACAATGAAGACTTCTGTTCTTGGCGTGGTGTGTTTTGCGACAATGTCAGCTTCTCTGTTGTTTCTCTGTAAGCATTTTAAAGATATTCACTTTCTTTCACTCCTTTTGTTTTTGTTACGGTCTTACGCCTTGTTTTGCAAATTTGGTTTTAACAAAATGCTGTTGTGTTTTCTGTGCAGTAACCTGTCCAATTTGAACCTTGGAGGTGAAATTTCTCCTGCCGTTGGAGATTTAAGAAACTTGCAATCGATGTGAGCTGCGTCTCTTTTAATGAAACATCCGATCTTGTCTGGATTATCTGTTCATTTTTTTCCTGTTCAGTCTTGTTGATAATGCTTTTTCTCTTCTTTTATTTGAAAATGGCAGTGACTTGCAAGGAAATAAGTTGACAGGTCAAATCCCAGAAGAGATTGGCAACTGTGCATCATTATTTAACCTGTAATTTTGTGGTGTCTATTGTCTGCGTGATTAATTCGATGTTCTTCTGGTTTTTAGTGATTTCTGGTTAACAAGCGGTTTGCTTCGTGGAATCTAGGGATCTTTCCGATAACTTGCTTTATGGGGACATTCCCTTTTCAATTTCCAAGTTGAAGCAACTTGATACTTTGTAAGAATCCCATTTTTTAGTATCTTTTAGAAGATGTTTCATTTGGGATTTCTAGATTCATGACTAAAGTGACGTCTAATGTAGGAATTTGAAGAACAACCAGCTTACCGGTCCTATTCCATCAACTTTGACCCAGCTTCCAAATCTGAAGACACTGTGAGTCCTCTTGACTAATGTTTTGATATGGTACCTATGAATCACCAAATTCTTCAATTCGTTACTGGTTATTGAAATTTTGTTTGGTATCCTTTTGAGTGACCTCGCTAAAAACCAGCTGACCGGTGAGATACCAAGACTGCTCTACTGGAATGAAGTCTTACAATACCTGTGAGTAATTCAATTGTATCATATGACTTGGAAGATAATTTATTCTTTTGACCTGATGAAAGAACCTTAAAAGGATATTTTGGCTTCAGTGTTGCAAGACAACTCGGTTTTAATCCTCTACTCTAAATTTTGATAACATGTTGCCTTTGTTCCCCAGCGGATTACGCGGCAATTCATTGACTGGAACACTGTCAGAAGATATGTGCCAGTTGACTGGTCTGTGGTATTTGTAAGTAGTGGACCTGCCTGCTTGTGTATTTTTGCCGAGTTATTTTCGCGTTTTTTTGTGGACTTGAAACTTTTTTTATTTCCCAGTGATGTGAGAGGAAACAATCTATCTGGCACAATTCCTAGTAGCATCGGCAACTGCACTAGCTTTGAGATACTGTATGCATTGTGATACAGACTAATTTTGAGTTATTTACGTGGTTTTTAGATGTGTTAACTTTAAGTTTGATAATATCAGGGATGTGTCATACAACCGTATTAGTGGGGAGATACCTTACAACATTGGCTTCTTGCAAGTTGCTACACTGTACGTCTTCTATTTTGTAAATAATGCTTAGTCATATGTAGCATGCCTTTCTAAGCTATCGTAAATTAAGATTATATAGTTTCTTACCATGTATGTGACATCACATGTAATTGCTGGTATCTATTTCAGGTCTCTTCAAGGGAATAATCTCACCGGGACGATTCCTGAAGTGATTGGTTTAATGCAGGCCTTGGCTGTTCTGTAAGTATGATTTAAAATCATGAAGGTTTTTATTTACAGCATGGGGATCTGTTGTGTACTTATTTCTTTTTTTTAAAGGGACTTGAGTGACAATGAGCTAGTTGGACCGATCCCCCCGATACTTGGCAATTTGTCATACACTGGGAAGCTGTGAGTTTATTTTGTTAGCCAGTACTGTTTTTATGATGGAAACCGTGTTTTGTGTGGTGTTGTTATCATGGCTCCTCCCATGGTTATATGATATATTTTCTTTAATGCTCCCCAGCTATCTTCATGGCAACAAACTAACTGGACCAATTCCACCCGAGCTTGGAAATATGTCAAAGCTAAGCTACTTGTAAGATTCTTCTCATGATATGGAGGTTGCCTGATCATTGCATATATTTTATCATGTTCAGTGACTGAATTGACTTGTTTAGGCAATTGAATGACAACCAGCTGGTTGGAAGCATTCCTCCTGAACTTGGGAAGCTCGAACAGTTGTTTGAATTGTGAGTCTTCTTGTAAGCTTCCTGCTTTCTCATCAGACCTTTACTGAATGTATTTTTTTGGTGGAACAGAAATCTTGCTGACAACCATCTTGAAGGCCCCATTCCACACAACATCAGTTCTTGCAGGGCTTTGAACCAATTGTAGGAATCTGTATATCCTTGGTGTTTGCAACTGTTTTTAATGTATCTTATATTTCTTATATTAGCTTTACTGCAACTAATTGGTACTTGACTTCCACATGTAGCAATGTGTACGGTAATCACTTGAGTGGAGACATACCTTCAGGTTTCAGGGATCTCGAAAGTTTGACTTACCTGTGAGTTGTTAAAACCATATGTGGAAATTTTATAATATTATTAGGCGCACATTTCCCTCATTTCTTGTCAATTTACTAATATATCTTGATTTTTTAGAAATCTTTCTTCAAATGATTTCGAAGGCAGTATTCCTATGGAGCTAGGACACATTGTCAATTTGGATACGTTGTAAGTTCCTCGAAACTGTGTACTTGTGATTAATCTATTGCAGCACCTAGTTTTCATTCAAACTACAATTCACTAGCTTCTCGAATCATTTTTTCAGGGATCTCTCCAGCAATAACTTTTCAGGGCTGATTCCAGCTTCTATTGGCAATCTGGAGCACCTTCTCTCTTTGTATGTCTCGGAGTGCAATGTTTGTTTGAATTTCAGTTTCTTGTTAGCTGATCTACCTTTTGATGTGCACTTCTTCAGGAATTTGAGCAGGAACCATCTTCATGGACGATTGCCAGCAGAATTTGGGAATCTAAGAAGCATTCAAACAATGTAAGATTCTTACAAACTCTCATATTTATTCTTGATGAACTTAATTAGGGTATGCTATTTCCTCATTCTCGAGTGTAATACAAATTGCGGTTCCTTTACCCCAGTGACATGTCTTTCAACAATGTGACCGGTAGCATCCCAATAGAATTGGGGCAGCTGCAAAACGTTGTTTCTCTGTAAGTTCAAATCTCAGATGACATACCTACCATGCTTCTATTTAATTGGGATGCATTTCTACAATGTTGCTCTAATGGGCTAATGGATGACAGGATCCTAAACAACAATGACTTCCAAGGAGAAATCCCTGATCAACTTATCAATTGTTTCAGCCTTGCTAATCTGTAAGCTATTTTACATGTTTATTTTTATGCTAATTTTTAAAAGATGTGGAATGATGCCTGCTGAAAATTGCTTTTTGATGTTAGGAATTTCGCATACAACAATTTATCAGGAATTGTGCCGCCTCTGAGAAACATGACAAGGTTTCCACCAGACAGGTATGGAATGGTTTGTAATTGATGTTCTTTGAAAGTACTTTAAATCAAAATTGTGGAATTAGTTTCCGGTAAATCTTGCAATTAATGATTATCTGTTCTGGCCAGTTTTATTGGAAATCCTTTGTTATGTGGCAACTGGTTGGGTTCAATATGCGGCCCCTATGTCCTGAAGTCTAGAGGTAACAACTTGTCCACTATGTTTCCTTTTGAATGATTGATTTGTTGTTGGCTTAGTCTCTAGTTGACGAAGGTTTTTGAGTTTTGATGGGAACTTATCAATCTATATTTTGCTGTGCAGTGATCTTCTCTAGAGCTGCAGTCATCTGTATAACTTTGGGATTCATAACATTGTTGTCCATGATTGTTGTTGCCATTTATAAATCCAGTCAACAGAAACAATTGACAATGGGATCTGACAAAACCCTACAAGGCATGCATTTTACTTTGTACTTGTTCTGTTATGTTTAGGGTTTTGCTTCTCTGTACCAAATCCTAATGGTTGGTTTATATCCTAACAGGTCCTCCTAAGCTTGTGGTCCTTCACATGGACATGGCTATTCACACCTTCGATGACATAATGAGAAACACTGAGAATTTAAGTGAGAAGTATATAATAGGTTATGGTGCTTCTAGCACAGTATACAAATGTGTGCTTAAAAATTCCCGACCACTTGCAATAAAGCGACTCAACAAGCAGTATCCTTGCAACTTGCACGAGTTTGAAACTGAACTTGAAACCATAGGAAGCATCAGACACCGAAATATAGTCAGCTTACATGGCTATGCAATATCTCCTCGTGGGAACCTTCTCTTCTATGACTATATGGAGAATGGTTCTCTGTGGGATCTTCTTCATGGTCAGTGAAATATACTTCCCCATTTGTTACCATTAGTTGTCCCAAGGGTTCACTTGTTCAATGGAGTTTCTTATATATTTTTATTTCTCCGTTTCCAAAACTGATGACTTGTGTTCTTATGTTAATTTTTAATGCTTCTCTATTGCTATCAATGGCAGGACCATCTAAAAAGGTAAAGCTCGACTGGGAAACACGCCTGAAAGTAGCAGTTGGTGCTGCTCAAGGACTTGCTTATCTTCACCATGATTGCAACCCTCGGATTATCCACAGGGATGTGAAGTCCTCAAATATCTTGCTAGATGGGGATTTTGAAGCTCACTTGTCTGATTTTGGAATAGCTAAATGTATCCCAACTGCAAAAACTCATGCCTCAACTTTTGTCCTGGGGACCATTGGCTACATCGATCCAGAGTATGCCCGAACATCTCGGCTAACTGAAAAGTCTGATGTTTATAGTTTTGGCATTGTTCTCTTGGAGCTTCTAACTGGGAAAAAGGCTGTGGATAATGAATCTAATTTGCAGCAACTGGTATGATCTCAATAAATGTGCTCATAAACATTTGATTGCTTACGGTGGTTTTCAGTATTGGCTAGTTGGCTATACAATTAAACGTTCTGACTTGTTATTTTTGCCCATTGTTTTTCAGATTTTATCCAGGGCTGATGACAACACTGTAATGGAGGCTATTGACCCAGAGGTTTCCGTTACATGCATGGATTTGACACATGTAAAGAAGAGTTTCCAACTTGCTTTGCTGTGCACCAAGCGCTATCCTTCGGAGAGACCAACCATGCAGGATGTGTCTAGGGTCTTGGTTTCATTTCTTCCAGCTTTCACTACAAAAGCTTGTCTTCTTCCAAAGCCTATTGACTATGCTAAATTTGTCATCGACAAAGGACAGCAGCAGCAGCCAACAGTTAACCAGCAGCAGCAGCCTTCGCAGGAAAACAACTCTTCTGATGCACAGTGGTTCGTCAAGTTCAAAGAAGTTATATCAAAGAACTCTCTTTAATTTGCCTTGCACCCTATAAAAATTCAGTGATAGAAATCCCAAAATTTTGCCCCAAATGGCTTGTTGTGAATGCACATATTAAGCTTTAACTGCTTTTTACAAAACACGGGGGTGATAAATCCCTTTCGGATAGCTGCCTGCTTATGTAAAACTTCTTATACAAGTATTTCTACCGCCTCTAATTTATTTTAATATATCATTCAAGACCTGCTGATGCAAGACTTGGGTTAAGCAACTCAGTTGTCCTGTGATCTTGTGCTTTTCAAGAATCGAAAATGTGTTCTTTGAATGAATGTGTCTTGCTGCATAGTTTTGAAAAGAGAGTAGCTGATATAGCTCAAAAACGAAGGGAAAAGAGTAAAAGCTTGAAACAATTTTTACTTCAAAAGTTAATCATCTGTAATCCTTATACTGCGCTCGGTGTTTACCGTCTTCAGACTTTCCCCACAGATGGTATTTGTATTTTTAGAGACCGAAGTTTTTCAATAGATGCTCGAACATCATGAACCATCATGTCATCACAAGAATTTAATCCAGAAAAACTACTGCGGCTCTCACCATATATCCAAAAATTTCTGTAGCAAACAGCCATCCAGTGAAAGGCAATAAGCTTGCAAGCTCCAGGTTAGCATCCAAGCTACCAGCTGGTGTTAATCTGTTATGGAGATTATGATTCCCTCCTAGCCTTGAAAAAAAGAGAGGTCTTCACCAACTGAGAAACCACCATGTGAATGCTATGGTAATACACGTAAAAGGGAAGATGATGTATAGATTTATAGGTTCAATCAGCCCGGTGCATTCTCTTTTGAGCCCTACATTCAAACGATGGAAGTTTTCATTTATAATAAGAATGCGTTGCATTGCGAGTAAAGAGAATAAACTCTGAAAATCGCAATGGAGAGTTTGAAGGAACCAACCCTATACTGTAATGGCAGTTTTGTCTGAGCATTTGCATCAGAATGGACTTCAGATGTCAGGGAGAGCTGAATACCATGCCGAGAGAAAACATAAGAATCCATCCTGATGACTGGTTATCAAGAGACCATACAAGACATTATTCAAACGAAACAAACCTTGCTAAATGATTCTATCGTCAGCTTCATCCGAATCCTCTTAGTTGGAGAATCTGGATCCTACATAGAAGTAAAAACATGCAATATCTTTGGGAGACAGATATGACTTAATAAACAAGAAAATCCTTTGCATTACAAATTAAAAATGGAAAAGTATGAAATTCACCTCACCTTTCTATTAAGGCAGAGCGGTTTAAATTTATCGAGTGTTTCTGATTTCTCCTTCAAGGTAGAATTGGACTTTTCTCTGTAAAAGGGATGTAACTTCTTAACAACTATCACACTAAAACACAAGGGTATGAAAAGAATATGTGGAGAGATTACACAACATAACATATTGAAATTAAGTCCTATTTAGGGCGAATGAATGCAGAGAGGAAAAGGGATGCCTATCTTCAAAAATTGAGAAAGCTGTCATGGCTGACATTGTTACCTTCTAGGTTCTGTTCTTCCATATTGTGAAATAGGGTGAGAATTAGATGCATTTGCTTCCTGAAATGAGAAAATCATTTCCTTGAGAAATGCAGAACATATAAAAATCAATGCAAACATCTCTACCGGTCAAGAGGTATAATGAAATTTTGCATTAATATGATGATTGATCACCCACATTATTTATAGATGAACGTTGCGTAGCATTCCTCTCCGATGTCCTTGCTCTCCCCAATGTCCTCAGGTGAAAAACCTGAAGACCATGTAAAAGGCAAATTAAAAGAAAAATCACGTGATCATCATAAAAAACCATTCAAATCAATGTCTCCAGAAACTATAGGGATAGAGCAGGAGCTGATAAAGCAAATTAACACAAGTTTTACTAATTACTTGAAAGTCTGGCTGTTGTGGAGTGCTTTTTCTAGGAAGAGGGAATGAAGGAGCATTGAGAATCTGTCAAGGACAGAACATCGATACAAAGATGAAAAATTGTGAAATTGAAGACATGAAAAAACACGACATTTACTGAAAGAACTAACTTTTCTGTTCAATGGCCTTGCTTTAAATGCACAAGAAGCATTTGGTTTCGCATTTTCATCAGACTCTAAATTTAGCTTGGACCTGAAATTTCAGAACAAGTAATAAAAAAATTGAAAAAATCAGGCAAAGTCCCATATTACGAGGATCCTAAATAGAAATTGTCTAAGAAGATGCCACAGAAGTGATTGATACCTGTGTCTTTCTGCCCTATAAGCTGTTCTAAGTATAGGTTCTCTGGGAATTGTAGCTTTTGGTCTGCAAAATGTGGGGTTGTCATCTACCTGTAACACAATCCAGAATTGTCTAAAAAACCAGTACATGAATTGTAAACTAAAATTACACTATAATGCAGCACAAAAAAATAAATCAAATCCAAATCCAGCGGACGATTCTTAAGCGATCATGAACCAAAATTCACAACTGAATTTAAATATATTGCTAACCTTTTTCGGTTCCTTGTGCTGAAAGAGTGCTTGATGCTTCAAACGAGCAACCTGCATAGAAAATTAAACAAGTATTCTTATAAAACATTTATTACTCGCAATAAGAGCAAACCAATAAGCCAGAATGATGCCGAAAAACGATGACGTTTCTGCACCTTGCGAAGGTAACCAGCCTCGAGCTTTTGCCTTTTTGTAGCTTGGTTTCCAATACCAGAAGAACCCTTTGAACTCCTCTCTTCATTTTCCACTGACAACTTGTGAAACCTGCAGTAAATTAAAACAAATAGAATGAAACAGAGCATAGAGAAAATACATCAGAACATTGATTAGTAGGGCTCATGGCAACTTCGAAAATATTATTGCTTAAGAAATAGCTAGAACCTTCTGATCAATCGAGCGCAATGACTTTCCGGCCAGCATTTTTTCTTGGCCAGCTGACTTGCTGTAGGATTCATAAAAGAATTTTTCGATCGTGGTGACTTCACTGGGGACTCAGAATCAGCTTTCGCAATATCTTGAACTATCTGATAATTAGATTGTAATCCTGCTTGAAAAAAATAATTATTCACAACCTATAAAATTATTAAACTTCATAAGAGAACAAAAAATATAATAATTAACATGGATTTCAGAGTAGTTTCCTCTACCTATATAATTATTATGATCTGAAGTTTCTGCACGTTGCAAGCAAGCAAAACTTGGTCTCCGTTTAGCCTTCATAGCAAAAGCTATAAAAACAATCGTAATCAAATAAGATTTGACTAAAAATTATGCATTAATTAGGATACGAATATAGGATAATTACTTACGTGAAGGAGGATAACTTGGTGCAATTTCAAACCAAAATTCAGATACTTGAGCCTCCAATTCTGTTTCTTTCCTCGAAAAATCATAACATTGTGGAGCATCAAACTCGTAATCAATATCGGTATCAGCATCATCACTATCAACGTCTCGAACCCAGATTGGTTCAGCAACAACGAATTCTTCTTCCGTTTCCGTTTCCGTTTCCATTTCTATATCCATATCTCTTCAGAATCACATTCCACATACAGAAACAAGAGATACCATCAAGGTTTACACGTCCAAATTCTTTTTTTTGGATTCAAAAGACAGAGCAACAGGACAGCATTGATGGTGTTTATGGTTTAACAAATTTCTTCCTTCCCTGCTGAGTTTTTGAAGAATGACAAAAGGGAGGTTTAATTTTTTCTTTTTGGTAAATTCACGAGAAGGGCATGAATGTAGTATGATTAACTCTCACTTTCTCTCTCTTTCCTTCATAATTTTACCGGAAAAAGAGAGAAAGGTGTAATGGCATGTTCAAGATTTCATTTATGTATTGTTCTCTATTTGGTAGGATCTCAAACTTTCCGGGAAAACGAACTAAGGAGAGAAAATGAGAGTAAGTTCAAGCAAAGGAAATTATTTTCCTGAGTGGAGGAGATGATTTTATCGAAGTGAACGGCGATAATTACGTTGAGATCATGTAAAGAGACATGAAAGGAAGGAAGGAAGGCAGGCACATGACAGGCTAAGGAAGGCAACTACTGCTAGGCACGACACTACGATAGAGAGGAGGAGGGATTCTAGATTTTGAACATGTGGGCCCAACCTTCGATCATGACCGTTTTACCCTCCGTAGCTTCGCTGGTAAATGTACCCGTATACGTTACATTGAAGTCGTATATGGTAATGATATACATCTACGTTGAAGTCACATAAATTTTATAGAAAATTTATTAAATTTAAATTCTAATATAGTAATAAAATCAATTCAAACATATAATTCTAGTAGCATGACTAGGGAAAATATCATGCGAGAAGCTCATCTTTTGTTCAAGGATTATTGAAAAAAATTCTTAAAAGATGTGATGTGATGATAAAGAGCTAAGAGCTGCTTGTCAGGTCTTGGATTCGAGTCAGGACATGTATTTCTTATAAAAATTTATGATAGCTGAAATTTTATTCATTTATCTAGATCCATAAAATATGTTTTATAGGAGATAATGTTTGCTCAAATCCAAAAAAATAAGGAATACTGAAAAAAACGGAGAAATTGCTAAAAAAAATACAATAATATTAATTCAGTTTGATCATAGTATAATATATAGTGTAAGGTCATAAATATATTATTATTTAAATTATCCAAGATCTTAGATGATGTGAGGTTATTACCATCACCAGCTGGGTTTTTTTGTCTGATTAAGGTAAATTATGGGGGCCTCAGGAGTTGAAAATACATCTTCTCGTACATAATTTGTCAACACCAAATGCTGTCACTGCTTGCTTAGTTGCCGAATGACAACACAAAAGAACCAGCATTAACAATAAAAACAAAGTAATTTGAATTTATGTTTTTGGACTGAGTAATTTGAAATTTAAATCAGGAAAGAAAACAAATAAATAAAAAAAGTGATTTTGGGGAGGCAAAAGAGCGTAGTGCTCGTCTTTTTTCTTGCATTTTCGGCCATGTTTTTGTCTGGGATTGAAGCTTCCCCATGAGAGGCTGCTACCTGGTACCTGGTTAGCTCCGTGCTCTTTGTTCAGATTTATTTAACTCTATTCTTAGAGAATCTTTTTCATGGGAAAGTTGAAGAACATCTTTTGTTTTTGCTACCAAAAAATAATAATTAAATGAACAGAACAAATGTAATTCCTTTTGAGAATTCAAAATTTGATTGACTGTAAGCAGTGGTGAGAGGCGGAGGAGGAGCCTACAAGACATTTTGATTGGAAAGTTCATATCCCATCACCATTTCCAATTTATTAATTAATTAATACTGTTTTAAGATATATTATTTTTAGAAATAGGAAAGCATTTGATTGGTTTTTAATTTTTTATTTGAAACCCATGTTAGGGGAGGTGATATAGGGGGGAAAATCAATTTTATTTTTTCGAGAAAAAAAATAAATATTATCTGAATATATTTATTAAACTTTATTTATTATTTAATTGTTTAAACAAGAATGAAAATCAAATTAAAAATTAAAAACCAATGATATTAGAGATACATGTATTGTAATAAAATTATGAACATTATATAACTCTTAATAGGTGCTTCAAGGGCACACTAATTAAAAATTAATTAATGTGATTTACCAATTTTAATTAATTATTTATTTCATCATGAGAAATGATTAAATAATCATGAAGGGTTGAGCTGCCCATAACTTAATGGCTGCTCTTCCAAAACTCCCCACCCTTTCTATTCTAAACTTCTTAATTATGAATGATTTTTTAGACATAGGGATTGAATTGAATGAAATCAAAATAGAGTGACTTAAATTCAAATTCTCTTGAGCTGCCTATGATTGATAGAACAAGAAAGTAACAAAAAAAAATATTCAACAAACAAAATATAGAAGAAAATTCAAACAAACTCATTCCATCCATATAAAAAAATGGAACTAATATTAATGGGCTTTAAGATAGGCCCATGCCTAAACTTGTTTAATGACCCAGGCTCGATGGCTCATATATAAAAGGCAGTAAAACTCAATGACTGGGTTTGATCAACGTGCTGGGAGGCCTATGTAATTTTTCTCTGTGATAATGCAAGATAGTTCAAATGAACTTAAGGTTTTAGCCCGTGGACTTTTTTAGTGTTGAACCCATTACAATTTGGATTTAGTCTGATAATTAATAATATTCTTTTTTTAATAAAATTTTTAATTATTTGTTTATAATGAGAATGAATCTTTCGTGTGGTTTTAGTTGTTCGTTGTACTGGCTAGTTATTTGCAGGCTATGGCAGATTTCACGTCTAAGGTGTTGGGAAAAGTGGTGTCCTTTGACCCCTCGCATATAGCATTGACTGCAGGTGCTACTCCTGCAATGGAGGTAGTACTGTTTCTGCTTGGCAGACCATGGAAATGCATTTCTTATTCTGACACCATATTATCTTGGGCATTTCTATAGCTCTGAGTACAAATTATGATTTTTAGTCACCAAGGGAGAAGCAAGTTGTAGTTTGTAAGAGTTTTTGTATGGAAATGTGCTCTTGGAGTTGATCAGAAGAACAATCTGCAGATTTGACAGAGATGTGAGATGGCGAACTTGGGTGGGGTTAATTCCTGTTCGGCTGCCGCATCCAAAAGCTTTCTCATTCATAAATTTCTGCCACATTCACGAACAGGCAAGAGTAAAGTTTTAATCTTTGGTTGAAAATTGCAGATCACAAAAAAGTGTAACCATTTTTTTATTCAATGATATCTTAGAACAAGACAGTTTTAAGTATTTTTGCTCCTGACTTCTAGTTGTTTATCACTGTCAGTGATCTATGTTTAAAAATGGTTTTAGGTGTAAATGACAGTGAAAGACAAGGAAGAAGTGAACACGTACCATTGATGGATTCTATTTTCTCAATTGAACAGTTTTTCTCTGGCAACTCCTTCGGCTCATCGATATCAGTTCACCAAGCGTAAACGGTCTCCTCGCTAGGACACTGCTATTACGTTCATAATCCAAATCTCTTCTGTGGCTCTGGAGAGAAAGATTCCTTTCTGTGGCGGGAAGTCTTTCCGAGAAAACAGGTGTAAATAATGGAAAGAGACATTCCAAGAAAGCGCGCAGCCCCCTCAAGACTTGATACTCCAGTTGCCTAGCTGCTCGTGTTGCTATCAGTTTCAGAAGTTATTGATGATGGGGTTTCCAGCTGGCTGTTGATATCATCAGTTGGAGAAGTTTCTTGCACTGGAACAGCAGTAAAAATTGCCACTGACGAAGCCAAGCAATTAGCCAAGATAGACGGTGCCGAGCAAAACGAATTATCTGTCTTAAAACTGAATGACTCAAGATCTGAGCTAAACATTCCTTGTTCAATCTCACCAAAATTCTCCACAGCACTATCATCTTTCTGGTGCTTATGGTTGTCATCACCTTGAGAGCACATAACATGCCATGGTAAAGCAAGGAAATTTGCTGGTTATGTTATAAATGCTGATACTGGTGATTGTGAGAAAAAGAATAGCGGTTTCCCAGGCTTTTCCTCCTAGTTGAAAGGTACCGAAGCAATAAGCTTGACAGAGAGTAGTTGAACTTGGGCAATCGTAGAAACCTCAGATTTCCAGTCCTTTTTAGCTAACCCCGCCCAGAGAAATGGCACTGATTTCGGTTGGCTAATAACGTGCTTTTCCTCGAGGATTCTATGACCTCCAAATCAGCCATTCTGAAGTGAAAAGCTGTTCGCCCTTCGGCGTTGCACCTTGAGCTTGTCCTGTTCATGCATTTATATTGCTAACGAAGTGGATTATTAGAGTTCCCATCCCAACTTTGCATGCCAGCTGCACCATTCTTTTGATCAAGCAGTAGATTAGGCTCACCTGCTCTCTGTACTCGCATAATGACTCTTCGACTTTGGTTTTTAAGCCTATATTATATATATATAGTTAGACACATAGTAGCGCTGCATATTCCAAAAGTTGAAGCAATCACAAGGAAATCGCTATTCTGCAAGAAACTATATCTTTGGCTCTTCAAGAAGTTAAAGAAAACATCAAGAAAGATGGACCCGAAAAACAGCTCAATTCCTCCTTTGTGTGCCAAGGGTTGTGGGTTCTTTGGTTTTCCAGAGAACAAGAATTTCTGTTCGAAGTGTTACAATGACTATTTCATAGAAGAGTTAATTGCGGAGCCTTCCAAGAAACTCTCTGAACTTATCGTCACCCCATCTGCTGATGATAACAGCACAGACGTTTTTGCTGAGGAAACAACTTCAGCAACTACTTCTGCTGTTGCATCCACTCCAACAGTGAAGAATAGGTGTAAATGCTGCCACAAGAAAGTTGGTTTGATGGGGTTCAATTGCCGCTGTGGGAAGACCTTCTGCGGGGCTCATCGATATCCTAAGGACCACTCTTGCACTTTTGATTTCAAGACTCTTGATCAACAACATTTGACCAAGCAAAATCCACTTGCTGCAGGTGATAAACTTGGTTCCAGAATTTGAATGATCAGGAGTACTTCTCGTATCTGTCTTCTTTATGAATTCAAGGAAGTAATGTTTGTTGTTTGAATTATTACCATCTTCTTCTTCGATTTTGAAAATAAAAGTTTCGACTTGGTATCATCTTCGAAGCAATTACTTTATGATTTATAGATCAACATTTAGTGTTCTGCGTAGTTATAATCCCCGGCTTTCTTCCCAGACGAATGACAAGGTGGCTACGGTTTAGGGTTTTTTTCTCTGTAGCCAAAAAGTTTAGAAGAACAAATCTATAATTCCAACAAAGCAGACAACAAAGCATTCACATTCCAGATGAGATCAAAGGGGAAATAAATACTGGGGAATCTTCTGCTTAGATTCAACTGGGTATTCAAATCATGGTGCTCTCGATCTTATCAACAAAACCAGTCTCGCAAGGGCAAACTTCCAACTCCGCCACCACCTTGTTGGGGTTGTTGCCTATCATGTAAAATCGTAGCACATGCGCCACCACTCTCTGATAACAAAATGTGCTCTCTATTGCCAAATTGCATCAAATTACTCAATCTAAAAGTAAAATTTATCAGTTGAAGGTCTGAGATTGATTTTGCGCTTTACTCAGTTAAGCTAATTATGATTCAATTGAAAGCAAGAATTCAAAAGAATGCTACAGAATGCATAGATTACATGAGAAGGTCTTCGGCTTTTGTGCTTGATAGCAGGAACTGGATGCCGATGGGCATAACTTCATTGCTTGTCTTCCCCAGGGCCTACTCTGATCGATATATCACTTTTGCTATACAGCCATAGCCCCATGCACAACATTTTCACTTGGACAAAGGATATACCAGTCCTCTAACTATCACATGATTCTCAAACAAAATAACATTCTAATTGAGCCCCTCATCTATCAAACATTACCCAATTAGTCCTCACCACTAAATTTTATGACAAACAAAATCATTTTGAGCCAACTACGTCCTCGTTTGTTACGATTTAAAAGGGAAAATGTTTTAAGACAGGGGTTCATCATGTAATGTCCAATAGAATTGGACAATTTGGAATTATGAGAGACCAAATTGAGAATTTTTTAGGGACCCAATTGAGAATTGGGTTTTGGTTCGGGTTTATACATGCTATTTAATGATATCGCTAAAAAAATCTTTATACTCTTAACTCTTTTTTAAAATGTTTTTTCAGTTCTTTTAATTTTAATTTTGTTATAATTGTTTGTTTTGAGATGTTAATATAAAAAATAATTTTAAATAATAATAAGAAGAAGAATAATAAAATTATTATTTTGATATATATTTATATGTGAAATATTTTAAAAAATAATTATTACTACAGCTAAAAATATTATATTAATTTCTAAACTCTGGACCGGTATTATAATAACTGTCATAGCCCAATAAATTAATTTAGTGGCCCATCAATTCAGAGTCTAGCAGTGAAAACTCCACTCAACCTGGTATTCTGTGGAGCCGAGTTAATTTTAGATCAAGTCTTGTAACTACGCTGAACATAATTGTTTTTTTTTTTTAATATATATTTTAAACGAGGATAATTGCAGTTTTGCAATTTCTCTATTTTATTTATTTATTTATTTATTTATGATATTAGACGTACAATTCGATAACCTGAAGCAACAGCACTGTTTGCAAGCAACAAGTTAATCCGCATCGCAAAAGGATCTTTGCTATCGTAAGGAATCCGAATTCCAGAAGGATTAAAGTAAGCAATAACTTATATATCTTACCTGTATACATTACACAATCCAAAAGCCACAGAGCAAGAAATTCTTAAGATTTTCTCTGCATAATATAATTTAATTATCAAGAAAGAACTGATGGATTCACAGAGCAATTCGACTCCTTCTCTGTGTGCGAATGGTTGTGGGTTCTTTGGCTCTCCAGAGAGGAAGAACTTGTGTTCAAAGTGTTACGAAGACAATGCCGAAGAAGAAGAATCCACCATTGCTAAGACTGCCAACAAACTCTCTCAGCTTGCCATCACCACCCCATCTGCTGCTAATCACGAGAGCCCAGCTGTTTTAACTGATGAAAAAACTTCAAGTTCAGCTGCTGCTTCCGCCGCCGCCGCATCGTCTTCGACGGTAAGGATTAAAAGATGCGAATGCTGCAACAAGAAAGTTGGATTGCTGGGGTTCAGGTGCCGCTGCGAGAAGACATTCTGTGGGGTTCATCGATATGCCAAGGAGCACTCTTGCACCTTCGATTTCAAGGCTCTTGATCGACATATTTTGGCTAAGCAAAACCCACTTGTTGTTTCTGATAAGCTTCCTACTAGAATCTGATTCACCCACCCCTCGAATTTCCGTTCTTCAGTCTTTGAATGCAATAAAATTTTATTTTTTTATTTTTATCTCGTGATCTTAAATCAATTTACACTCAAATAGTATAAAATAACAATTATACTGTAAGTTTAAATTAATTTTAATTTTTCTTCTAATTTTAAAAATATAAAGATAACTTTAAAATTATTTTAAAAGACATATTTATTTTATGTATTTATCTTTTCAATCAAATATACTTTTCTTTTCATATATTGGATTGAGTTGACGATGATAGTTTTATACGGCTAACTGGGCTGCAATTTTATAAGTTTAAGATCCTTCCTAGTAGTTTGGGACATACTTAATGGGCCATGAGGGCTGCAAGAGTCATCAGGTTTACCCCTTGAATTTTCACCCTTCATTCTTTTTAGTGTTATAAAAATTTATTTTTTCATAAAGTATAAAATAACTATTATAGTGTAATTTTTATTTTTATTTTTATGGATTATATTAAAAAAAAATTATTATAAACCAAGATTCCACGAGAAAAAAACATTCGATTTTTTCATTGCAAAATAACTTATTATTGTCTTGAGATAAAAAAAACTATCTTCAAATAATATTTTTAATATATGTATTCATGTATGATATTATATTATTTTTTTATTCAATTAATGTAAAGTGTGTGTCTATTAATATATTATTATTTGATAAAATAAAAAATATCTTAAAAACAAATTTAGAAAACACTACTAAATATTATATCCTATTTTACAAGATTAAATATCGTGATATGTACGTGTCTCTTTATTTTTCTAATTTTATTTTTAGTTATTGTTTTTAGTTTTATTTATTTATTAAAATATGTAGCTCACAATTTATTTTATTTTATATATACATAACTATTTTATTTTCAAGTAGATTTTTTTTGAACTATAAAAAATATGTAAACTAAAAATTCTTGTCGAAAAAAAATATTTATCATGGGTGAAGTATCTAGTGGTCAGCAAACATTTTAAAAGCTCCCGGCATTGTTCGATGTACCAAGCTGGCTGGCTTACCTCGGATGCCCCAGCTAGGTTTCAACGACATGATATATCGAAGCTGTTTGGGGCGGCGTTTCACCCTCCGCGCCATAGTTTTTTGTTAATTTTTTTTTTATTTTAATTAAATATATTTTGATGTTTCTAGATTATTTTGATGTGCTGATATAAAAATAATTTTTAAAAAATAAAAAAATATCATTTTGATATATTTCGGCACAAAAAAACACTTTGAAAAATTACCACAACAGCTTTCCCAAACAGGCCCATTATGTCATTGGGCCATGGTGCCACTACAGGCTTAAGGGCTCCAGGCTTGGCTTTGGACCACGCCATATCATGCTCGGCTCTGGTCCACCCTATATAGACCTAGGCGTCCCCAACATTATCATACAGTTTTTCTGTTAGGAAATAAATAATATATACTTTTAGTATAGTGTTTTTTTAAAACAAATATTTTAATATCAACATGTTAAAACTACAAAAAATAAATAAAAATATTATTTAAAAAAAAAAGAATAGCAATTTAAAACGTATTGCCAAAACACACTTTCTAATGTATGGTCCGACACATGACTACATCTCTAGAATTTGATTAACCAAAAGGCAGAGCATTTAAGGAATATGTATATAAAAAACATGAAAAGAGTGGAAGAGGTGGGGGAAGATGGGCATGGCTCTCATTGCTTTAAGTATAATTAGAGACCGAGATTGAATATGGGGGAGATCACTAGGGCCCTAAAGGGAGACAAAAGTGACAAAGGTGGGAGCTTTTACGAGAAACATGTCCTAGTAAACAAGGCATCAGTGAAGCTATGTGCTGTAAGTGCAACTTATACCTTATAATAAACAAATTATATAGAATAATTAAGAAGAAGATACGAAACAAGATGGATTTTGAGCATGGGGTTTCCATCCCCTTGTAATATATATATATATATATATATCCTTTAAAAAAAAGTTTTTTTTTTTATTTTAAAGTAAATATTTTGGATGTATTTAAATCATTTTCACATGATAATATCAAAATTGATTTTTTTTAAATAAAAATAAATTATTTTAATGTATTTTTGAACAAAAAACACTTTAAAAAACAAGTTCGATCGCATTCTTAAATAGACACTATCCGAAAACAATTACCTTCTTAAGAATATTAATGGGATCGTTTCTTAGGAATCTTATATGCTAAGAAATATTAGGGTTTTTTTATTAAGAAAATAAACATGATCACATATATTTTCTTGCATTTTTGGTGATTTGAAAACTCAACAGACCTCATTAATTATACTGCTAAGATCGATCTCCCATCTTGGTTTCAAAGATTATTTATTAGTTAGCTGCAATGTTTCATCAGAGGTGGAAAATCAAAATCAAATTGACATTTTATCTCTTTATGGTACAGCCTGTACCAGTGTCTGGTTTCTATGATGCCACTGTTATTATTGTCTCAAAATAAAAAAAAAACCTATTACTAGAGCTTTTATTTAAAAAAATAAATAAAAATTATTTTTTAAAATGTTATTAAAATATATTTATTTTATTTTTGTCACTTCAGTAAAATATTTTATATTTGAAGATAGTAGACAAACACAAGCGGCGCGAGTGAAAATATATGGTTTATTAGGAGATGGTCTCCTGGTTCATCATTGATGAATTAGTGTAATAATATTGAAAAGATTCCACTATGATAAAGATTAAACTGCTAGCGAGCGAGCGAGCGTGACCACAAATCTAAGGTTCCATTGAAGGGCCCATTGATAATGGCAATCCAACTGCTACTTTGTGTAAGTAGTTTATGACTTTGCATCAGAAACCGAATTTATCAGTTGGGAATTGATTAAAAATAAAATAAAATTGCAGATACATGATTATCAGCAACATAAATTATCTTGAAACGGAATCTTGATCCAATTATGCTACCAAATAATCAATGAACGAAAAATCAGAGGAATATCTGCACATGAAATTTCATATGAGCAGTCGTTGAAAGCCAAAGGCATGCATTAATTGTTTGCAGGATTAATGCCCAAATGCTCGAAACATGTACATATATTTGACATATACAGATCAGGGTCAGAAGGAAAACGAAACCTCAAGATCTGGAGCTCATTCAATCTTAAGATCAAAACCATGATAAACTTTAGATTGAAAACAAAACTGAAAATAAGATGATCAGAAATCGTCTTCCTAGCTGGAGTTCTGAGGATTTAAGAGGTTGGCGCATTCAAACAAGGCCTTAGCAGTCATCTCCCTTTCGAACCTCCATATATAATTCAAGCCCACCAAAAGTTCTGTAATGGCAGCTTCAGTCTTCTCTTTGTTTGCAAAAAACAATGTTTGCAAAAGAAGAACATTGGTTCTTGGCAACAAATTTTGCTGCTCGAAGCTTCTTTCACTTTGCCATCTGATCATATTATGTGCTAACGGCGATAGCCACGCCAATATCCTCCCCAAAGCATCCCTCCATTCTCCTGCAAGGACTGGATCACTCGCTGAAAAGCCCACTCCTTTCAATCTTGCCCTTAGTGAAAACCTTATACTGTTTGGTAACATCGCGTAAAGATCTTCTCTTGCATCAACACCGACAAGTTGTGGTGACTTGATCATCTTTTCCATAACTATAATCAAATTTGCATAGTGCAGGGCCAAAGCCGCCGCCCCAAGCGTAGTTGCTGGAGGCTTTAGAAGCTTCGAGTTCGACTCGAAAAACCCACTACCCAAGTCTTTATTTCCTTCAAGCTTTGAGCTCTTCAATGGCCCTGACACAAAGTTACAAGTGGAGGTAGGGTTTTCAGATGGATGCACTGTTGCAGATGCGGAGAGACTGCGAGGTAGAGAAATTGGATAGCCATGTGCTATGCCAAAAACCAGCTTGATCCTTGCTAAAATAGTAAAAATGGACTTGGCAAGGATCAAAACAACTGTATCAAAACCTCTATTCCAAAGAGATCTCTCTTTGAGGTACTTCACCTCCTGTCTCTGCCACAATATCTTTTGTTGAAGATCCAAAACTTTTTGTTCTTTTGTTGTTCCTTCAAGTTCACCACACTGTAAAGCTTTCCTTATCCCATTCTCCAATGCAGACAGCTCCTCCATCTCTTTATACAGCGTCGTCGTGACAGTCACGTACCTGTCCATCTTCTTGGTCTTCGACTCCATGTCTTTCCAACTCAAAACCCAACAATTAGCATCACGCCCCAGGTTGGCAAACTCATCGAACAAACTTTCGAAGCGACCCAAACTCGAGTCCTCACACCTCTTGCTCAATCTCGAAACAGATTTGGCGACAAGCCTAAGATTCTCAACCATTTCGGCGCACGCGAGGCCGAGAAGCAAGGACTCGTCGTTGGAGACTATTTTGCGCACTCCTTCAAGAGAGATGGAGTCATTGCGCACACGAATTATGTTCTTGTCTGAAAGAGATTGCCAAAGATGGAAAAGCTTTGACATAAGACCTGCGATTTCAAAAGCTAGAACTCCAACTGAAGATCTCTTTGATGGTTTTGGGATTGGATTGGAGGTTATGACTGAATCAAAACTGTGAGATATTGCTGTTTTTACCTTAATTAGCCATGTTTCAAGAGCCATAATATTGTTGATCAATGTTTATATATATATTGTGTACAACAAGTAACAAAAGGCTAGATGTATAGGATCAATGAGAAGGGCTTGGTGAGTGTAGAAGAAGAAAGAGAGAAGAAGGGGGCTTGAGAGAGAAAACAACGGGTAATGGGAGAGGAAATAATTGAAGAATGGGAGATGGAGGTCAGAGACAAGGATTATAAAAGAGGAGAGAGCATCACATGATCAATGTTATATTGTATTAATGTAGGGGTGAGTGCCTATTTGATACCATTACAAATAGCTAGCATATTGAAAGTAATAATTAATGAATAAATAACGCATCACTGCTTTATAACTCAATGTAACCTGGGTGGTTGATCCAAAGCCTAGGTTAGGCCTCTTTTTTTTTTTTTAATAAAAATATATTTATATATAAAAAATTGATGTGATATAATATAATTAAAAATCCAATTTGATTCGTGACTTAATTAATTTAAAAAATACTTGATATATATATATATATATATATATATAAATAAATAATTTATCCCAATTTAATTCAAATTGAGTGTAGTTGAATGTTGTTTTGAAAATATTTTTCGTTCAAAATATATTAAAATAATTTTATTTTATTTTTTAAAAATTATTTTTGACATTAACACATAAAAACAATATAAAAATATTTTAAAAAATTAATTTAAAATAAAAATAAAAATAATATTTTTTTTATTTTTTTAAAAAATATTTTTAAAACACAATATAAACAAAATAAATATAAGAGAGAAAGATATTTTGTCTTTCATGGAATTGTACTTCAAGGGAATTTTGAAGCGAGTGGAGTCTTGCATTGTGGATTTCTTTTCTTTTTCTTCTCTTTTTGATAAATACATAAATTATATTTAACTAAAAATGAGAGAGTTTTCGGATAAATCAACCAAAACAAAAGAGTATTCTCTAAATATAGAAAATAAAATAGTTACATATCACATCAAAGACATTTAAAATATATATATATATATATTAAAAAACTACTCAATTATAAAAATTATTTTACAAATTAATAGAAAGCCAGCTTCTTCTTTTTTTCTATTAATCTATATATAGCTCTCCATCCTTAATAAATCTTTCAATTTAATCCTTTTTTCCTTTCAATTTTGAGTTTAATAATTAAATAAAGAAACACTTTTTCTCCTAAGATGCCATTTTTTTCTCCTCCAAAATGGAGGGGGGCCCTATCATAATTATTTGTTTTTACTTTTGAACTTTTATGAGGTAATATTTCTTGTTAATTAATATGTTTGTTCCATGTGAGTTACTAATTGTCTAGCTAAAAGCTTTTGACACAAGAACATCTGAAAAGAAAAACTAGCTAGTGATCTCATACATTAGGAATCATGATAATGTTTTTCAGAGTACGAAGAACACTCAAGTAATTATACGAGCTGAAAAAGAGATGTTGTTAAAAACTATTTTAATTGATTATTTTCTGTACTTATTATGATCATAGCAATATAATCTTGTAATGGATTCCAATGGGATCGTAGATTTTTGGTTAGATTGTAACATCATCAATTAGACACTTACCTTCTTCTTCACATGAACAATTACTGTATTTCATTTTATATTTAAGGTGAAATATTTAGAGCATCGTGGAGCTCTAAGGGCTTGATAAATGAGTATAATTAAGATCAAGCAGTACAGTTTGATCTAAATTTCTGTGGCCCGTCGACAAATGAGCACGTAATTAGGTTTTGAGTGGTGCAATATGCATTAAGATTCACCATCAGCGGTGGCGATCTTTTTGAGAGAGAAACACTGCTCCTGGTCATTTTTTCTGCAACTGGTTTTAAAGTATGTCTCCTTGCCCCTTCACTTGTTAAAGTTTATGAGAAATTTGTGGGGGCATGCATGCATATAAAGTATGAAAATGCTCCAAGTATATTCATCTGTCTACCTCTACTTCTATGTAGTTTTTATTTTAAAAATACAGAGATTTACTCTCAAATTGTCTGCATTTCTGGGGTCATAAAAAAGAAGAAGAGGGTATCATATGAGAGACTGGCTCTTGAAATTTCTAGAATTGGAGTGAGAGTTTCACTACATATTCAAAAGTTGCTTCCTTTTAACCTTTGCCTTTCTAGCTTTTGCCTACCAATGGAAGGGCATCGGACGATTTGCTTGTTTACTTGTCGGATCATGAACAGGCAGCCATGTTACATTTCCACATCTAGATAAACGTGCCTCTATACTAATTGAGTATGGTAGCAATCACCCTCTCTCTCCCTCTCCCTCTCTCTCCCCCCCCCTTTTTTTATTCTCATCCTCTCTGTCTCCCAACCTTAACTGGATCTCCTACATCTTCTGTAATGTAATAGTGCTGAGCATTAGAAGAACAAAAGGAAAAGGTTAGATGGTGCCAAGAATTCTGATCTATAACCCATTTTGATTAATATTTTAGAACCATTTCTTATGATTTCGACCCCTAAATTATAAGATGTTTTGATTGATGCTATCTATTTTTGTTCAATTACATTTGAGTTCGTATATTTCCTTATAAAATACCGTAGATACATGATCAGTGAATAAACATTAATTAAGGAAACTAGCCTCAACCAATATCATGATAATAAGGATTAAAATAAAGAAAAACATGCTCAAAAATATTCTATAGCTAAACTATCATTTGTATAATTGAGACAAAAGAATATTATTAAAATTTATAATAAAAGTAAAAGGAGTGTAATAGGTTGGTATTATTAAAAGAATATTCATACTATGATGATTTTCTTAGAATCGTTTGTCGAAATGTTCATAATGGTATCAGTTGTAGGGCTTTGATTTATTTTTAGGATTTTATTATTTACTATATTATTTTTCCAAACATATTAAAAACCCAAAATAGCCTTAGATTTTTCGATAAAGGGGATTTTGTTCTTAGTGATCCAGATTGAGTCAAAATATGGTAGCCATTAATAAGGTGTGAAGATCAAGAAAGAAGCTGGGTCGGCATGTCTTTTTCTCACAGTTCAACCACAACTTGATTTCCAAACCGGCGCTCTGAAGATTCAGGGGGCTGTATTTTTTCCGATCCATGTAGATGCATAGTTGGTGCTATAGAATCACTCGATCGTCAAATTAAAATGTCTATTGGCTCTCTACATTTAATTACTGATATACTTCTGGAACTGCTATTGCGTGAATGAACTGTTAATTGAGAAAAGAAATGGTAATCAAGTGTCCTAGTCCATGCGGATCAACCTGACTCCAGTCTTAGCTAGCATGAGTGCACGCTGGTTCCCTCTCCTGTTGCCACGCACCCCAGCAATCACTCAGAGAGGAAATGATGAAACCGGTCTTGATGGTCAGAAAATGATGCAAAAAATCCATATATATAATGGTTTGTGATGCAATCTTCCATATAAATGTTAAGTGATGATACCACTTGTTCATGACATAGTCTTCCACTTTCATCTTGTAATGTTAGACTTAATTAGACCAATATAAACGCGATTGAAAAAGGATTTTTGAACAAGTCATGATGATCATGGTGAATTGTGATCGAGAGCAAGAGATGAGCTTAATTATGGTCAATGTCCGAAGATCATTTTGATCCATAGTTTTGGGTCAAACCCTAATGATCTGACGAATTGTCTACCATGCTACAATTCAAGCCAATCCCATGAAGCACAATTATCGACCGAGTATATATTATTAAAAAATTATTTCATTTAAAAATTTAAATTATTAGATGATATTCCAAGATATAATTTATATTATTCTCTAATACATCTTCTTGAGTGAAAGTTTATATTTAATTTTGATCATAAAAAATGAGGGTGGTGAGATTTAAATTTGTAACCACTGGATCAACAAAACTCTAATATCATATTAAGAATTCATCTCATCTAAAAATTTAAAGTCATTATAGAAGATTCCAAAATATAATTTATATCATTCTCAAATATATATATCAGGGTGTTCAAAATGAATATTGCAGATGTTTTTCTAATGTAGGAATTAGAGACCAGTTATGGATAATTGTCAACTCCATTGGCTTCTGGCTCACACGTTCATTAGCATTAACCACAGACATTAGGGTTAACGCCAGTTAACATCATGATCTCAAGGAAAGCTAGCTAGGGTTCTTGAATGTTTTTTTCAATGGGTAAGGTATTTTATGGTCAATTTCTTTGCAGTGAGACAAATCGAGTTCTTTGTAGTGTTCATTTCCATAGGCTGCAATGTTCTAAAGAAAATTCCTTATCCAACCTCCTTTCGATTCAAACTCGATCTAGTTGGTAATTACAAAGTGTTAAAGCTTTTGAGAATCCAATCTGCTGAGTTCCTGGAACAAAATGAGGTCATGAATTTAGATTTAGGCAACATAATTAGCTCTGAGCCACTTGCGCTCATCATGGAAATGTTAAGAGCTGCTACCTTTCTCTGCATGAAAGCGTTTCGGTGGTGCATGCTGTTGAAGGTATTTGACTTTCGATACAACCTTTTAATCTTTCTATGTATGGCAAATTATACTTTTAAATATGATTTTAAAACTATGATCGGTTGACATGTTGATTCAAGATGTAGTTAACCTGGATGGAGACCCATAACCTAGCCCTAACTTAAAATTTTAAATCATATCTTGAAATTATACATATATACACACACAGTAGGGATTGATTTGACAGGATTTGAAGTAGAGGACATGGTTTTGATCAGAAGCACAAAATAGAGGAACCATGCAATGAATTTAGACTGCGATCTTTGCTCTAGATTTCATTATTAATGTGGGAAACCATCAACCATCACATGAGAAATAGCGTGCAACCGACGATCTCACACCCTTTTCTTTTAACTTTTATGAATTGTCACTTTGCTTGATTTCAAAAGCCATGGAAGAAAAACACACCCGTTTGCATGTGGGCTGCTTTCGCCTGTGAAAATATCGGCCATACTCCTTTCTACCAAGAGAAATTAAATTCTAATTCTATGTTTCTGTGTTTGAGATTGTTTTTTTATTTAGAAATATATTAAAATTATTTTTAATATTAGCACACGAAAAGAATTTAAAAACATTTAAAATTTTTAATTTAAAATAGAAAATAAAATAAAATTTTAATTTTTTTTAAAAATATTTTTAAAATACGGTACCAAATACTTCGCAAAGAAAAGGGAAAAAATAAAATTAAGCTCGATACTAGCTAGCTAACTGTATAACTTTGAATTGGTGGAAGTAGACCTAACACACTTTCCAAAATGGAGAATCCAATCGAGTCATGGCTTCAAATTGGAACTCATCAACACGAAATAGAACCTCCTGACCGAGTTGATTCATCCCACCATGGCTTGTGTTGCTGGTCCCATATGAACACTTTGATCGAAGGCCATGGAAGGAAAAATTGAGAGGCTCTCTTCTTTTTGGCTCAAGAGAAGTTGCACGATGGGACCTCTAAGTGAGCATTGCTAAGACTCCACTAACTATAATGCTTTTGAAAATCAAGATCACCCTTATAAAAAGATCGAATATATATATATATATATATATATATATATATGTTTTTGAGGGGCTGAGAAATTAAAAAAAGAAACGAAAGAAACGGGTGGCTTGAGCATGAGAGGGGGGACAAAGTATGGCCTCTGTTTGATCGGAAATGAAGGGTTATGCCCCACTTTTGATGGACATTCCACGAAGAAAATGGTCCCAAAAACACAGAAAATATTTTAGAAACACCATAGACATGATGAGGAGGTGGGAGCTCTCTTGACAACCCTTTGCGCCATTGATGAACTATCCTCACGTGTGTCATCATCGTTTTATGTTCCTTGTAGACCAAATAATTTTATCATGTCCACGTGCAGTCGGCTCAGGCCCATCCACAACTTTCTCTATTTACTAGGCCTTTTTTTTTTCAAGAGAAATTACAACGAGGAAATAACTAGTTTTTTAAAATATTTTTTTATTTAAAAATATATTAAATGATATTTTTTAATTTTAAAAAATTATTTTTAATATCATATTATGAAAATATCTAAAAATATCAAAATTATTTAATTTAAAATAAGAAATAAAATAAAAATTATTTTTGAAATGCATTGCCAAATATCCTCTAAAATAAAGAAAAAACATGGTTGTTGGCTTTTTTTATTTTAATATTTCGATTTCAAATTTTTTTGAAAACTATATAAATTAGTTTAATATTATTAAAAAAAAAAAACAAACTGGATTGTTTTGATATGTTCTTGCTGGCCAAAGTTATTGAAACGTGTCTAAAACTTAGGTCATGAATTAAACTTATTAATCCATGTATTTCAGAATTTATTTTAAAATTTTAAATGAAATCTTTTTAAAAAATTAAAAATATAAAGTCAAACCTAATTTTGGCGGGTCACCTTGATTAAACATCCCCCATGAAGTAACTGGACATAGCCTTAGTGGACATTGACCCCTCAAGATTAAATTATTTTTTGGAGATTCATCGGTATCTAGTAGCCCTTCTTTTCACTGGCTTCAGTTGTGACTCACCCACTTCTCTCCATTACCTCCTCGGGTCAAAAGCAGATTGATTTTGATCTATCCTCAAACAAGGGACTGTGGTGCAACATACATGTGTTTAATGTTTTTATAAATAGTAAATCACGTTGTTTTTTCTTTTAATTTCATTATATTTTTCACACTTTTGTTCTTACTTTTTTTTATGGTCATCTAGTTTGATCGATCGGTCAAGTTGACTAGATTATATCTAGTTAATTTCGTGCTGGTTAATTTTTTTTTTTAATTTTATCCTCAATTTTTTTAAACTAAGTCGATTGTATCATGTCAAGAAAACACCCGCATAGTTGATTTTAAATTCAGGCTAGGCACAAAATTGGGTTGAAAAATTGTTTTCTAAAATCCACATTATTTTTAAAATTTTTATTCTTTTATATTTTTTATTGGTAGATTGAGTTATTTTTGAACTAATCTGGTAGTTGACTAGGTAGAAATTTACTTTTAAACATAAAGCATAGACTAAGTTATACTAAGTACCTTTGTTTGACTTACCAAAAAAAGCCTTCTCTAGTCAAAAGCACAGATATGTTTATAAATTTAGCATATAAACTCCAAATTCTTCTGCATTCCAAGTCATGTCTTCACCAATCAACCCTAGCTATTGATTTTGTGTTTATATTTTTTTTTATCATCTGATTTGATTCTAGAAATCAGGCTATAACACTGGCAAATAAAACTATTAAATGGAAGCTTTAATTATTACAAATCCATGGACACTAAATTTAATACATTTTGTCATCAAAATAAGAAAATATCTCAATTTCAATTTTTAGATTTAAATTAATTAATCTTGTTTTTACATTGATTTGTTATTTATATTGATATCTGTACTTGAATTTGTTTAGTAGGCTTGATGAATTACTTATATTTATTTTTTTGGTGAAAAAATAAATAAATAAAAAGCTGTGAAAAGCACAAGTTTTGACAGATATCCGTAGCTAAGCCGAGAACTAAGCAAACTTGCCCATATTCCAACTAGTTTTTGTATAATTTTTTTGAAAGCATAACAAGATCCGAATCAAAGTCCATGTGAATTTGGACAAAGCCCAAATTTATTTGGGCTCAAGTTCAAGCCCATCTTCCTTCATATATCAACACATCCATACAATAAGAAGAAGAAAAGTGATGCCGTGGTGAACAAATATATCAGATGCGATTGTAGAAATGAATTGTACTCGACATGTTACAGGGAGAATCACAACTTCGACAAGATTTTTTACAAAACAAGCTCGGTTTTTCATATAGAAATTGTTGATACAATCCATAAAAGGTAATGATGTAATTCTAATTCATGTCGAAACAAGGGATTGAAGGGAGTCAGACAGTAAAGAATCCATCATCTTAGTAAGATGCCCACCAGAGAATTTGGATCCCGCAAAATCACTTTTCAGGGAGATGCATTTAAACATCTCCAGCTGATTCATGAAAGCATTTGGTTTAAGAATTTGAAACACCCCGTACATGGAACAAGTTCCTTGATGACAAATTTGCTCCACCTAGAACCAGCTACCTAAGTGTGTATCTTCTGAAAGCCATGCGGCAAAGTTCTGGGGTCAGCAAGGAAGACACGTTTCATAAAGCATTCTGACCTGCCTACTTAGAGCTCAGGGCAACATCTCTGTTAATCTGGATGGATGAAGAATTGTGTTAAGCTGAGTTACTAAAATAGCTTATGTTGAAAATCAGAGAAACATTCAAGCTTACAGATTCCATGACTTCTTTAGCTTTATCATCATTAAAACCTAGAGTTTCCAATATCTTGCGACCTGCAGATTCTTTTTCTGACCAAGTCCCCAAAAGTATATGAGTTGTGGTAATTTCTCCACTGTCACCTGCAATTCACAAGACGATAAGATGATCATGGTAACTAGATGCACGTGGACCATACCCCCACACATATCAAATCCATTGTTAATGAAATTTCAAATCAAATCATAATTTTTGCAATTACAGTTGCCAGCACAAGTAAAATCATGAAGATTCTTTTAAGGTTAAAAAAAAAACCTTTTGGGGGAAAAAGGACAACGGAATAATGAACACCAAAAGAACATTTAAAATAACGTTATTACAAGTCAAGAAGAAAGAGCTCGGAACTATATTAAGAACAAAACACAAAATAAACACTTCTAACATAAATAATCAGGAGAACTGGTTATGCCAGTCAATAAGGAAAAGAAAATGTTAATTGACTCTGAACTTTGGGTTGGATTAAGTAACTATAGTGATGCAATTGTACCCTTAAGAGACTGAAACTTAACATAAAGCATGCATAAGCAGGTAACCTCCATCTCCTACTAAGTGCATCCCACGATACTTCATCTTATTTTCTTTACATCCAAGATGGGGTCAAAAGCTTGCAATCTTTTTCATACTCAATGAAGTCAGATAAAAACAGTACTAACATAACTGAACATCATCAAGCTCCAAAAGGTATCATATAAAACATCATGCCTACTCGCATGACAGAAAATGACCCTCATTCTCATCCTTGAACGCTCCAAATAACTAGTATTGCCAAATTGAAATTTCTAAATCACATTCACATTATGTAAACCATGGCAGCTCATTAATCAAGTTAACTTGCAAACACATGCACAAAACAGAATAAAAAAAAAAGACATTGCCGGTTCTGATGCAATAGAAGTTAAAAAATCACCTGACTTTAGTTTCTCCTCAACAGCCCAATCAAGTGCTCTTTGAGCTTGTTCAGTCAATGGAGGATGCTCAGGACTAAAAAAATACATTTCAGATTTCCCAAGTAAATTCACAGTTTCTTCTCTGACTTTGAAAAAAGTAATCCCATTAGCCCTCAAAAACTTTGCAGCTGGACTTGTCCCTACAACCAAACACAAACTTCAACAAACCCCAGAAAAAAGAATAGAAGATGCAGCTAAAAATGCATAAAAATTCACCAACCCTCGATCAAAATCCCCATTAAAAGTGCTTCAGTTCCCGTATTAGGATACTTCAACTTCCTCGCCTCCAGTTCTCCTAACCCAAATGACCTTATCGCTCTTGCTGACCATCTAAAACCACTCACAAAAACAAAGCATTTACTTAATCAACGGTGAGAATCACGCAAATATCACATAAAAAGCAATTTAGAATCCATCTTTCTCCCTGTCTCTTCCAAATTAAGGGGAAATGACTAACTTTGGTATCTTCTCAGATGTATACTTCCTGCAAGAACAAACAAAATTAATCAAGACCCATTTTTCAAAATCCAAAAAAAAAGGACCAGGTGAACAAAAAGCTTACTTGGTGGGTAGAGTAGATAAAACTGTGACATTCGTCGATGGGTTCTTACACTGAAGAGCTAAAGTTCGCAACTTTGAGTGTGAGATCAATAGCTTCTTGCCATAAAAGGAGCTTAAAGGGAGTGGCAAGAGGGAAGAATTATGTGCTTTTTCATTGCAAATTTGAGAGGTGGAGATTGAGATTGGGAGAAATGAAAGAGTGTAAGAAGCCATCAAAGAAAACGCAATTGTGGTTTTTGATTTACAGGGAGAGAGGTTTATGGTTTCAGGGTTTAAAAATGGAGGGTGGTGCTTTTTGGCTTGAAACTTGAAAGAGGATGCTCCTCTGACGTCAAAAGCCAAGGATATACGATGTGTCGGACAATGATGTAGGGGTCATGAGATATGGCTTGACAGGTCGTTGAGATAGATGTGGAAATGACAATCTCTCTTTTCGTTTTTTCTTAGATTTTTTTAGAGTAATTCTCTAATTTGGCCACGTGTTATTGTGATCTGAAAGTATTTATAAAAAAATTAAAAAAATATTTTTATTTTTTATTTTAAATTAAAAAAAAATTAGTGTTTTTAGATCATTTTAATTTGATGATATTAAAAATAATTTTTAAAAATAAAAAAAATATCATTTTAATATATTTCTAAATGAAAAGTAATTTAAAAAACAACCGCAATTACACTTCCAATCAGGTCTTATAATTAGAGAAATAAGATGTATATTTCACATGATTTTAAAAAATTCGTAATATATTTCAATTATTATTATTAAATTAATTATGTTTTACACTCAACTTGATGATTTATAAATATAAAACCTAGTCAATAGTGAGTTTTATAGCCAGCCAAGCTAAGAGTTGATTTGATCAGAATCAAGTTTGACCAGAAAAGTTAGTACCTATTTCGCTAAGTGATTGTATCGTTGTTTGGTCAAAAATATTTTTTTTTTCTCATTTTAAATGAATTTTTTTGATGTTTTTAGATCATTTTGATGTGCTGATGTCAAAAATAATTTCACAAAAATAAAAAAAAATATCATTTTGATATATTTATAAACGAAAAATACTTTTAAAAACAACCGCAACCACACTTTTAAACACCCCCTTAGTTTGCAATTTTTTCAATCAAATCATAATTCAAGTAAGATTGAATTTGATTTTTAAAAATATATATTTCTTTAAAATGACAATATTTTGAATTAACTCATATTAAATTAATATATTTAATTTTATCTTAAAAAACACCTAATTTTATCATTAAATTGAATGGACTCATACTTAATTAAAGTTTTTTATATAATAATGTATTTCTTTATTATATTATTTGATCTTTAATTGAGCCATTATTATTTATAAATATATATTAAGTTTCTAATATATATTTCTCACGGGTTTTTATATTATTTAATCTTTAATTGAGTCATTATTATTTCTAAATATATATAATAAGCTATCTTTCGCGATAAATTTTAAAGTCAATGCATTGTGATGAGTCACGTGATTTGCACATGATTTAAAACACGTAACAAACCACTTGAATGACATGTTAGAAACTTAGCATCAATTAAAATTATAGATTGGGCCACGAACTAAATTAATTTCGTCTTGAGTTCTTTTTTAGTTATAGTGTGCCATTTGTTTTAATGATTCAAAAAGATAAAATTCAATTTTAATTTATATTAAAGAACAATCTCACCTGAAAGTTCAAGCTTGTAAATGAGATATCAAAATATAATTTTATATTATTCTTTAACATACTCCTTCAAGTGAAAGCCCTTTGGGCTTGAAACTTGCACACAAGCTCACTATACCTTGTGCTTGATTTTTTATCAAATAGAATGAGGGTGGTGAGATTCAAACTCATAATTGCTGAGTCAACAAGGCTCTGATACCATGTTAAGGAACCATCTCACCTAAAAGCTTGGGCTTATAAGTGAGACCCTAAAATATGATTAATATTATTTTTTAACAATTTCTCATCCAAGTACCCGTATTACCTTAAGCATCTAAAAATATTTTTTTTTATTGCAATTAAACTTTATTTTTTGAAAAATAAATATTCTATGTTTAGGTAAGTGAGTGAAACTTTAGTTGTCTCATATTATTAGAAGAAGTGCTTATTATGACTCGAAGTTTAGACATGCATTAACACGCCTCTTTCGCTATTCATACGAGGAGGAGGTCAACCATTTTGCGTATTATTATTATTATATTTTTTAATAATAGATTAATTTTATATTTTTTCATAGATTATTTAAGTTTTTTATATAAAATTATCATAGTCTTCGATGAACATTCTAATATTTAATTTGTCTTTGATTTCAAATATATCTGTTTTTATTACCATTTTAATAAATAAATAAACAAAATATTTTTTTTATTGGCTATCAAAATAATTTTTATACAGTTTAATTTTAAATCTGGACAATAATTTTAATGAGGGAGTTTTAAATCACTTACTGGACTAAATTTAATAAAAATTTCAAATATTTTTCTATTAACTCGAACATTTTTTTAATTCAAGACACAGTACAGTGTGAAACTGAGAACTATAAGCTAGTATCACCTACAACTATATAAAATGGAGGGAAAAAATAATATAAAAATTAATTATTCAACATTTTGACCAAGGTCAACCCCCATAACCATACAGAACATTCTTCTTCGTGTGGTAAATTAAAAGCCCAGATACTGTCATGAGAAGCCATTGAAATATCTTGGGCCAAGTTGATTCATAAAAACAGTCTCGGTCCTTGTTCCGTGTAATTAAATCGTCGTCTGGCTTCGATGTCGGTCCCAAAAACGGTGCGTCTCGAAAACCACGCTGCATGTTTTCATGGGGCCACCTTGCATGGTTTTTATCGATGAAGGGATATTTTTTTAAATTTTTTATCTATTTATTCAATTTCTTCTTTAAATCTTTATATAAATAGTGATTTTTTGGATACCCAGATGCTTTGTCGTCTGTTTAATTAGGGTTGTTCTTGGTGGAGTAAACTATTCAATGCCCATTAATAGTATTTGATGCTTCCAACGGTTAGGGTTTTTTTTCCCCTTCCCTGCAAGAAAAAATAAACCCATGTTCACATGGAATAATATTAGGTTCTTAAAGCATCACCAATTATAAAATATTAAATTAAAAAGCTAAATGATTTATATATCATGTTGAGTAGTTTGAGTTGTAAAATTAAACTTTTTTTTTTTAAGTGTGCACTCTAATAATTACCAAAAACACTAAAACAGATCAGTCGTTCACTGTAGATTTACTGTAGCTGTAGACTCATGTGCATTATTCACTCGCAATTTGATCCGGTGTGTCACGCGAGTTCGTCCACCCTATTTTTTTTATCTTATCCGGATTTTAACAGTGTATTAACGAAAAAACCCCTCGAAAACGACAAAAAAACACCGTCAAAATCAGGGGCTCCTTCGTCATTGCACAGATCGGACCGGACCAAACCGGTCCGATCCGCCGATCTTCTTTTTAATTTATTATTTTTTGAAATTGGCTAAATACGATTTTGGCCCCCAATAAGACAAAAACCATTAATTCGATTAAAGGGCAAAACGGTAATTGACCTTATTTTTTTAATATTTACCCCGGTGCCTGCCAGTGCATGCAAAGCACGCGCCCCATGATTTTCCGATCAACGCCCTGTTTAGGTGGCGCGTGCCACGTACTCCCGTTGCCGGAAACGAGCTTTAAGGGTATAGAAAGATGCGTCGGCGCCTGTTCTTCCTCCCGCGGCGGCGCGTTTCCCCATACAATGTACGAAGACGTGTCGGTGGCCAGTTAAAGACGCCGGCCACATTTCCCTCTCTCCTGCACGCACAAGTGCAGGAGAGTCCCCCGAGTTGCATAAAATTTCACTTCAGTCTCTTTATTTTGAATTTCGTTTTTTTCTCTGATTTCTGATAGATAAGTTTTAATATTGTTCGATTGGGTCCTCCAATTGGAATTCAATCAATGTCAATTTGTCATTTAGGTCCTCATTCTTTTAATTTCTGGATTGGATTGAAAAACATCAATTAATTCAGTACAATAGTTTTAATTTATGCAGTTTTGTCCTTTGATTATAATTGATAATATATTTGATTTTCATTTCGGTTCTTATACTTTTAATTTTGGATTTTCAACCTTTGATATTTAATATTCATTTCAGCCCTATTACTTTTTATATTTTATTTTAATCCCTTTATTTCTTTTTATTTCTAAAATAATCCTTACTTTTATCAATGTACATATAAGTGTGCTAAACTTTAATTTTGAATTTTTTATTTATTTTTTTATTTGTTAGGGTAATATTTTTTAGAAAAAAATATTTCTTAAATTTTATTTTATATCTGTTATCATTATAAAAATTGATATTTGTTTTTTTTTTCCTCTATTTGTTCTTTCTTTTAATTTTTTTTTCATTTTTTATATTTATTTTTATATCATGTGATTTTTTTTACCTAATAACTTTTATTTAAGTTTTTTTGTTTGATCTTTTATTAAAGTTTTTATAATTTTTTTAATCTTTTATTTGTTTTTCATTATTCACATAATAATAATAATAATAATAATAATAATAATAATAATAATAATAATAATAATAATAATAATAATAATAATAATAATTTATTATTTATTATTATTATTATTATTATTATTTAATATTTTTTTCTTACTTGCTCTTTTGTTAATGTTTTTTGGATTTTTATTTCTCTCGGGATAATTTGATAATTTTTATTCTTCTAGCAGTTATAACAATCACTATTTTTATTTTCATTTCATTTTTTTGTTTAATATTTTGTTGAAGTTTTTAGGATTTTTTTAGCTTTTTTTTCCTTTCATTATTAATGCGCAATAAATAATAATAGTAATAATAATTTAATTGTTTCTCTATCTTACTCCTTTGTTCATACTTTTTAGATGTTTTTTTCACCTGATATTTTGATAATATTTTTTTTAACAGTAATCATAATAATATTTTTTTATATATATTTCTTAAAATTTTTACAATTTTTCATTTATTTATTTATTCTTTCATAATAATAATAATAATAATAATAATAATATTTTAATTGTTTTGCTTGCTTACTATTTTTTTTTCTCGGTATAATTTGATATTTGATATTGTTTTGATAGTATGTTAAATATTATATTTTAGTTTTGATCCAATAAATTTTATAAAAATTGTTTTTTCAGCCCGCAATAAAGAGTGGATAATTTTTTTATTTTCATATTAAATAATTTTTTCCAACTAATATTTTTTATTTTTGTTTTATTATATATTCTATTTTTTTAGTTGCTCTTTTATTAAAGTTTCTATACTTTTTTTAGTTTTTGATTTATTATTTTATTATTATTAGTGCAATAATAAAATTAATAATCATAATAATAATCATTTTAGTTTTTGTTCTTATTTACTTTTCTACTATTTTTTTTTCTCTAGGTAATTTAATAATTTTTACTATTTTAGCTATTATAGTAATAATAATTTTAGATGTTAAAACATCAATGTTACTGTTATTACAATAGGGTATGCTTTCATTATATCAAACTTTGCATGTATAAATATGTTATATTAATTTTAACAGTTACAAAAATTATATATTCGATCCACAACGTAGTGCAAACCGACAACATCACAAAGGTTGATATAAATATTGAAAAAAAAATATGTTTTCTCATATTTTACTTAAAAAAAACTTTCAATGCAATTACTTATTTCCGTCTCTTTGATATTAAAAATTCAATATTGTTAGTGAAATAATATGTTGTATCATATCAAACTTTACATATTTAAATATTATATTCTATTTTTAATTTTTTTTCAATTTTATCCTTAGATTGAAATTGATAATATATTTAATTTTCATTTCAGCCTTTATACTTTAAATTTTTTTATTTTAATCCTTTGACATTTGATTTTTATGTCGGCCCTTTTACTTTTAATTTTTTTTAATCTTTTTTTTATTGAATAATCCCCACTTTTGTCTATGTATATATAACTGTGACTTATTTTTTATTTTTGTTATTTTCTTATTTGTTGAGGTGATACATTTCCTCCCTATGTATTTTGTTTTAGTTCTTTATTGTTTTTTTTTTTTCTATCTTCAAGCCAAGTTAAAAAAAATTTTGCCTAACATTTTTGCTGGAAAAAAAACATATTTAATAGATTTTAGCAGTTATAATTTTACTATTTTAATATTAAATTTATTAAATACAACAAGTATAAAATCAATCAATTTTCTATATAGATAAAAAAACCCAGCGCATCGCGCGGCCAATACATGACATCTTCTTTGCAAATTTTCTAACAAATTTTATCAAAAATATTTTCACAATAGCAACATTCAATTATTTTTTGCTAGAAAAAAAAACATATTTAACAGATTTTAGCAATTATAATTTTACTATTTAAATATTAAATTTATTAAATACAACAAGTATAAAATCAATCAATTTTCTACATAGATAAAAAAGCCTAATGCATCGCGCGGCCAATACATGACATCTTCTTTGCAAATTTTCTAACAAATTTTATCAAAAATATTTTAACAATAGCAACATTCAATCATTTTTTGTTGGAAAAAAAACATATTTAATAGATTTTAGCAATTATAATTTTACTATTTAAATATTAAATTTATTAAATACAACAAGTATAAAATCAATCAATTTTCTATATAGACAAAAACACCCAGCGCAAAGCGCGGGCAATACATGACATCTTCTTTGCAAATTTTCTAACAAATTTTATCAAAAATATTTTAACAATAGCAACATTCAATCATTTTTTGCTGGAAAAAAAACATATTTAATAGATTTTAGCAATTATAATTTTACTATTTAAATATTAAATTTATTAAATACAACAAGTTTAAAATCAATCAATTTTCTATATAGACAAAAAAACCCAGCGCAAAGCGTGGGCAATACCGCTCGTAAATGCTATTTTAGCTAGATTAATATCATTTACATTGGTTTTAATTACAAATAACAATTGCATCAAATTCACACACACACACACACACACACACATATATATAAGTCTTGTGCAAATCAAAAATCAAGTTAGTTTAGCTACAACGCTTAAAATCTTCTAAATTTAAATTAATTTAAAGATTTTAATAAAATATTATATTTGAAATTCTTCTAAATATTAAAAAATAAATTCTATTTAATATCTAAAAATGATACAACACTAAAAAACAACAATTTTAAAATTAATATGTCCAAAGATAATAATTTACCCATCTTTTTTTTAAAAAAAACTATTCAATTAAACAAGATAAAGGTCATAAATACAATATAGAAAACAAAACAAATTAAATTTTATATTGATTCTAGATTGAACACCGTAATTAAATTCAATCACGATATATAACTTATTAAAATAACGTATAGTGTCTCAGAACAAATATAGAATAAATAAAAAATGATAAAAATATATTTGAAAAGACATGAAAAAATGACACAAAATAAATTATTTTTATAATAACTTTAAATTGCTTTAAAATTAAAAAAAATCGAGAGGACACACTATCCATGTCTTCGTCGTGTCCATGTTTTCTACGAGCTTATTTGTTTTTTTTTTAAATTGATTTTATTTTAAATTAATATGTTTTTGGTATTTTAAAACTATTTTGATGTGTTGTGTTTGTATTAAAAATAATTTTTAAATAATAATAATAATAATAATATTTTTTTAAAAATAAAATAATTTAAAAAAATAAACGATGCTATAAGAATTTCGAACACTACCAAAATGAGTAGCTAACGAACTTAATTATGCTTAATAATTACCTAAAAAATAATTGTTGTGGGTGTTTTACTGTTTTCTTCACTGTTCACTGTGTCTTAAATTACTGTGGATTGTGGCAGTGTGGAGACTAAAGTGCCCTTAATGAATCCGGCTGTTTTAATTTTATCTTGGGGGCGTATTTGGCTTTTGGCTTTTGTCTTTGTATTTATAGTCTCTATGTGTGATGGGTCTCGGGCAGAGAGGGTGAGGGTCTGTTTGCTGAGGCTTGGTCGGGCGGAGGGGCTGAGGGTTTATGGCCTGATTTTGGGTTGGTCTGAGACGGCGTGCGGTGATTTTGCTGGCTGGGTTCGCTGGTTCGATAGGTGGCTCGGTCAGGTATGTTTTTGTCAACTGTTTTGTGTTGGTTTTGGGTTTTCTCTGTGTGGTTTGTTTCGGTTCATGGGTTTGGTTTCTTTGCTTTTCTTTTGCTTCTTTTCTTTGGGTTTATGGTTTTTATGGGTTGGGTGTTGGGTAATTGATTTTATTGGGTCGGTATTAGTTTGGTTTTGTTGTTTTTGTGTGGTGGGTGCTGGGCATTTGGTTTGGTTGGGTTCGGATTGCTTGGGTTTTGTGTGTGCTGGGTGGTGGGTAATTGGTTTAATTGGGTTAGGGTTGGATTGTGTGTTTGGTTTTGTGCTGATTTGATTCTCGGCTGAACTTGGGTTTTTTTCCTTTGGCTTATTTGCATACGGGTTGATTGGTTCTTTCTTTGTTACTCTCGGTTTGGGCTGATTGGGTATGATTTCTTTGCATTCGGGTTCATTACTTCTTCCTTTATTGCTCTTGCTTTAGAGGTGAAATTGATTAATTGTTGTTTTGTTTTGCATTCGGGTTCATTGCTTAATTACTATTTTGCTTAGGTTTTATTAGTTCGTTTAGCTGTGGCTGTTGCGTTTTGGTTTAGTTTCTTTAATTGATTGTATTACATGGTGTCATTTCACATCAATGTATTTCTCTGTATTTTTTTGCAGAATCACATGCTCCTTTTTTGACTTCGTCTCTCTTGATGGCTGGTGGAGTGGATTACGCCGTCATTCTTCGTGGGTTAAGTTATGTATTATATATATTTGCCGTTCTTTTTTGTTTTTTGTTTTGCTGCATGATTTTGTTTCCTTTGGTTCGGTCTCCTGCCTTCTCTTTCTGGCTTCTTTTCTTTTCATATTTGTTTGCAATCTGTTAAGTGATTAGTTCAAATTCGTTGGATTGTTTTTTAAGGTTCTTGCCTGGTTATTGTGAGCTGTTGCTGCCAAAGCTTCATTGCGTGCTTTGTGTTGTTCATGCTGCTTTTGAGGTATTTTGTTTATGTTTTTGGTCGTTGCTTATTTGTTTGCTCTTTGAGTTTGTGTTTTTGCCACGCATTCCCATTGATCATAGTTGTCATTGCTTTTTCATCTTCGGTGGATAGCAATTGATAATAACAAAAGAAAACTTTGAAATGCATCACACTTTAATGTGCTAAAAATAAATAGCATGAAAGAATTTTCGTGCATCATTTCATCAAAATTCACCAAAGTCTCAAACTTATGGTGGCCACAAATGGTGGGGATTTCGAATTATTCAAAAAGACAATCATGAGAAAAATCATCCAAAAAGTGAAAAGGATGTGGTGGGTTTAGGAGAAAGAATTTAGGATTACGAGAGAAAGAAGAGAGAGTCGAAGTATTAGAAAGAGAATGAGAAATTGGGTTAGAAAGGAAATGGAAGTTTTGATAGGGTTTATACAGCTTAGGATGTTTTGATGATGGCCATTTTGGGTGTTGAATAGAGAAAATTGTTGTAGAAGCCTTTTTTTGTTTGTTTTCAATTATGAAGATAAGGGTACAAAAGAAGAGAAGTTAAGAGAGAGCTGAACCAGGGAGGAAATCAGACAAACAAACCTCTCTAAAACCTTCACAAGCACAACCAACTAAATCCATGGGAGGATATTTTTTTCACAATAAAACACTGATAGACTCCAAAAAACCTAATTTTGTGCTTTCAAACTTCAAATTAAACCTATTGCACTATTAAATTATTTATACGGTTCAAAACAAATTATTTTATCTTTTAGGTCCTTCTAGATCGGGAGACATTTCTTAGCAAGTCTGTGGGGGCTTTTTGTTACCATTTTTTAATTAAGAATATTAATAAAAAGATCTAACTAAGACATTAATAAAACATTGGGGTTCTAAATATCTAGAATCAATTGGAAATCGATGTGATAGATTTGGTCAATTTTGAGATTTTACTTTCTTTTATTATCTTTAAAAATATTAACTCTGAATATGCTCTAGGTAATTAGACTATTGATTCAATCGTAAAATATTAAACCTCATTTTATATTATTTCAAAATTTATTTGGTAACATATTAAAATTCAGGTCGTCATCAAGAATAAACGTTAAATATCAAGCTTAGATTATGATCATGGTTGTAATTATAATACACTAGCTCAATTTGGAAAAGTATCTATTCTTTTTTTTATATCATTGTTTGGGAGTTATTTATGTTTGGATGGAATGAAAATTAATATTAAATAAAAAAAATTGATGAAAAATAAATAGAAAGAAAAAGGATTGGACTGAGATGAGATAAGATTCAAGTCATAATTGAAGAGGTATTATCGTATTAGAAATAAAATTTAATAAAATGCATGATCTACTTCATATTTTATTAACAAATTAAAAATTAAATCAAATAGGTTAAATGAGGTTTGAAGTTTTATTAAAATGTTACTATCATCTTTTTTTAAATTGACATGGATGTGGCTTGAGTTTCTATTTAAATTAAATCCAAATGTGGTGCCGCACATGCATTTTTCTTGGTGTGGCACAATATTTTGATCTTTTTTGACTTTGCAATTGTATTTAGGCATGCAATTTATTTTTTACTTTATAAAGCTATTGATTCCTTTAGTTTCACAAATATGCGCATGTGCTAGCTTGCTTTAGTTTTGCTATTTTGAAATCAATCATTTTTTTTTTCTCTAATGCTTATGCTTTACTTTAGATGTTAATGCTCTCTTTTAGGATAAACCGTAATATTTGTTTTATTTGGGTTCCTCACGTTATTGGGAATATGCGCATGTGCTGTTTTTTTTTTTTTTTTTTTGGCTTTCTTGAAATAAATCATATGCTTTAGTGCTCCAATGCTTATGCTTTGCTTAAAATGTTTGTAGTTTTTAAGGGATATTACACAATATATTGTCTATTTTAGTTTGTCAATATTGTTGTATTGTTTTTATGTTGTCTATTCTTTTCTTTTTTATAAATGTTTGGGAGTTATTTGTGTTTAGATGGGATGAAAATCAATATTAAATAAAAAGAATTGATGAAAAATAAATAGAAAGAAAAGGGATTGGATTGAGATGAGATGAGATTGAAATCATAATTGAAGAGGTATTATCGTATTAGAAATTAAATTTAATGAAATGCATGATCTACTTCAAATTTTATTAACAAATTAAAAATTAAATCAAATAGGTTAAATGAGGTTTGAAGTTTCATTAAAATGTTACTATCATATCAAAGACCAAATTGAAAAGAAAAGAAAAGATAAAGAAAAAAGAAAGAAAGATGTTTTACACGTGCCATCGTTTAAGAGGCACCCCTACATTTAAGCATCGCATATGGTATCATCTTTCTTTATTAACAAATTAAAAATTAAATCAAATAGGTTAAATGAGGTTTAAGCATCGCATATGATCTACTTCAAATTTTATTAACAAATTAAAAATTAAATCATATTGGTTAAATGAGGTTTTAAGTTTCATTAAAATGTTACTATCATATTAAAGACCAAATTGAAAAAAAAAGAAAAGATGAAGAAAAAAGAAAGAAAGATGTTTTACACGTGCCATCGTTTAAAAGGCACCCCCACATTTAAGCATCGCATATGGTATCATCTTTTTTTAAATTGACATTGATATGGCTTGAGTTTCTATCTAAATTAAATCCAAATGTGACATTGCGCATGGATTTTTCTCGGTGTGCCGCAATATTTTGGCCTATTTTGACTTCGCAATTGTATTCGGGCATGCGGTTTATTTTTTACCTTTTAGAGCTATTGATTCCTTTAGTTTCACAAATATGAGCGTGTACTAGCTTGCTTTAGTTTTGCTATTTTGAAATCAATCGTTTATTTTTTTTCCTCCAATGCTTATGCTTTACTTTAGATGTTAATGCTTTCTTTTGGGATAAGGCGTATTATTTGTTTTATTTGGGTTCTTCACGTTTTTGGGAATATACGCATGTGCTATTTTCATTATTTTTTTTGGCTTTCTTGACATAAATAATTCGTTTTAGTGCTCCAGTGCTTATGCTTTGCCTAAAATGTTTGTAATTTTTAAGGGACATTACACAATGCATTATCTATTTTAGTTTGCCAGTACTGTTGTATTGTTTTGATGCTATCTATTATTTTCTTTTGGATCATTGTTAGGGAGTTATTTGTGTTTGGATGGGATGAAAATCGATATTAAATAAAAATAATTGCTGAAAAATAAATAGAAAGAAAAGGAATTTGATTGAGATGAGATGAGATTCAAGTCATAATTGGAGATGTATTATCGTATTAGAAATTAAATTTAATGAAATGCATGATCTACTTCAAATTTTATTAACAAATTAAAAATTAAATCAAATTGGTTAAATGAGGTTTTAAGTTTCATTAAAATGTTACTATCATATTAAAGACCACATTGAAAAGAAAAGAAAAGATGAAGAAAAAAGAAAGAAAGACGTTTTACACGCACCATCGTTTAAGAGGCACCCCCACATTTAAGCATCGCACATGGTATCATCTTTTTTTAAATTGACATGGATGTCGACTGACTTCTATCTAAATTAAATCCAAATGTGACGTCGCACATGGATTTTTCTTGGTGTGGCGCAATATTTTGGCCTATTTTGACTTCGCAATTGTATTTGGACATGCAATTTATTTTTTACTTTTTTGAACTATTAATTTCTTCAGTTTCACAAATATGCGCGAATGCTAACTTGCTTTAGTTTTGCTATTTTTAAATCAATCATTTATTTTTTTCCCAATGCTTATGCTTTACTATAGATGTTAATTCTTTCTTTTGGGATAAGGCGCAATATTTGTTTTATTTGGGTTCCTCATGTTGCTGGGAATATGCGCATGTGCTTATGCTTTGCCTAAAATGTTTGTAGTTTTTAAGGGACATTACACAATATATTATCTATTTTAGTTTGACAATACTGTTGTATTGTTTTCATGTTGTTTTCTTTGGGCTATTTAATTGCCTTTATCTAGCAATTTCCTTTGTTAATGTCTAATTGTTAATCCTCCAAAGCTTATGTTTTAGTTTAGATGTTTCCGCTTTTTCCTGGTTGGTGCAATCCTTTGTTTTTTTTGTTTCCCTTTTAACTTTTGTTTTGATTTCTTTATAGGCTTTTCCTACTTCTTTGTTGGTTTTGTTTTTGTATTGTCTATTGTTCAGATTTGAGTATTTATGTTTGATAGGCTTTGGTTGTTTTGTTCTTAGCACCGTTCACTTTCTCCTATGACGTTTATATATATCTGCTTTGTCTTGATATGGTTTTGTTGTTTGGAAATTTAACGATGATCATGAATCTTTATGATTGCTGTTGCATGTGTGATTTTGCTTTTTCTCTTTAAATATGGGGTGTTAATTGTTTTGCCTTTATTACAAATGACTTTTGGTGTTGTTTTGCCTTCAATACCATTTTTTATCAACAATATTAATAAAAAGATATGGTTAAGAAATTTATAGAACATTAGGCTTCGAAATAACTAGAATCAATTGGAAATTATCGTGGTAGATTTGGTAAAATTTGAGGTTTTCGCTCTCTTTTATTATCTTTATAAATATCAACTCTAAACATGTTTTAGGTTATTAGGCTATTAATTCAATTGCATGATATTGAACATCTTTTTATATTATTTCAAAATTGAATTGGTGACATACTAAAATTCAGGTGGTCATCAAGAATAAACGTAAAATATGCAACTAAAATTATAGTCATGATCATAATTATAATGCACTAACTCAGCTTGCAAAAGTATCTATTCTTTTCTTTTTTATCACTGTTTGCAAGTTATTTATGTTCAGATAAGATGAACATCAATATTAAATAAAAAAAACGATGCCAAGTAAATAGAAAGAAAAAGGATTGGATTGAGATGAGATGAATGAGATGAGATTCAAGTCATAATTACAAATGTATTATCGTCTTAGAAATTAAATAAAATGAAATGCAGGATCTAATTCAAGTTTTCTTAATGAATTCAAGATTATATCAAATAGGTTAAATGAGATTTGCAGTTTAATTAAAATATTACTATCAAATTAAAGACTAAATTGAAAAGAATACAAAAGAGGAAGAAAAAAAAAGATGCTTTACACGCGTCATCGTGTAAGAGGCACACCCACATTTGAGCATCGCATATGATATTTATTTTTTTAATTAAATCCATCTGAATTTCTATCTAAATTAACAGCGTGAGAGAGTGCACACATTAATCTTTATTGCTTATGTGCCCATGAATGTTGTACGATGCAATAAAACATTTGAAAAGGCACAATACAATCAATATATATATATATATATATATATATATATATATATATATATATATATATATATATATATATATATATATATATATATTGGCCGTATGACAGAGTTATGCATTTAATTTGTTTTGAGTGTTGTTGCTATTGTTTTAAAAGTTGATGCTATTGTGTTTTAAGGTTGATCACCCAAGATTATTCTCCAATAGCTTTTATTTTGTATTTTCTCTTGATAGCTTGCTGCTCAAGCTGATTATCTTTGTGGTTTTTTCCTCGCTAGAACTGATGATTTTTCAGCTGCAAATATATCTATGTGTATTGCCTAGCTATGGTTAAATAGAAAGCAATGACTCTTGATGAAAATGAAAAGGCACCGGCTAACAAAAAATTATATCATTTACAATTTGCACCATAGATCGTCCACACCAATCCTTTTTAAGATGTTTGCTGCATTTTCAATTGATTAACATCATTTTTTGTTTCATTTCATTTAATAGCTAACGATATATTTTTTCACAGGAAAATTAGCAAGAAAATGAAGTGTCTCATTTTAAAGAGGGCTTTTGGCTTCGTCCTTTACCTCGACATCCCTCTATTTTGTAGCAATCCGCAAATAATATAATTTGTGTTCTTTTGTACTCTTTTATAACGCAATGACTGCATTCGAAAAGATATCATCTGTGTTAAAACAACAAACTCTTTTACTTAACTATATAATATAAATTTATCATTATGAATTTAATTATGTTAAATTATATACACAGGAATGCCCGCGGCAGCGCGCGGGAAATATCGCTAGTTATAAATAAAGCCTGTGATTTAATAACTAATGACCTCCCTTCATAATAATGGGGTATTTGAGAGTGTAGTTATAACTATTTTTTAAAATATTTTTTATTTAAAATTATATTAAAATAATATTTTTTTATTTTAAAAATTATTTTTGACATCAAAACATCAAAATAATCTAAAAACATTAAAACAAATTTATTTACAATAATTTTTTTTTTGGAATTTCAATTAAACACTGGTTTGGCGGTATTGCCAAACAGTCACTGATAAAAATAGAAAAAAGCTCACAGTAAAACTGTGAAGGGTCACTTCAGTAATTACACTATCCTCGCTTCTCTTTGTTTCTCTCTTTACCTCGGGGCAAAATTAAAGACAACATAAGTTGCGAACCAAGATCGATGCTTTAATTTTCCGGATTTGCCGCAAATAAATTCTTTCTTAAATTCAGAGTCTTTCAATAAATCAGAACTCCCTTTTTTTCTCCTTAGCCAAGAATTATTCTGTACCTTGTTTTTGTTTTCATAAACAGAGATTGGTACACAGAGAAAACAAGCTGAGAACTCTTCAATTCCAGGTCTGGTTTGTTTCCGATCAAGATCCTTTGAGTTTTAGAGGTTGTTTTGATACGAAAGGTATGGTTTTGGATGTGGAATTAAGAACCCAGAAGTTGAACTTTGAAGGATTGTCTTTCTTTATTTGTAATTCTAGAGCTCCTGCTACACGTGTATTTGATTTCTATATATGGAATCCGATTCTATTTTTGTTATTTCTCAAGAAAAATGTTTATTTGTTGCTGTTAAATGGTGTTTTGTTGTTTGTTTATTAAAATGGCAGATGGGTTGTTTTTTGTTGGCTCATTAAATGCTGTGTCTATTTTGGCTGCCTTTCAGGTTGGTTGATTGTTGAAGGTTGAAGCTGAGAGCAATATTTTGTCTAATCTGGAATCAAGATTCAACTTCAAGAAGTTTTTGGTCTGTGGCTTATTGTCATACAGCGGAGAAATCCAAATTTTAGTTTTAGATTAAGATTTCTCATTCCAAACATGTCCAACTGAGAGCTTAGTCGAAGTTCCTTTTCTATCCTCTTTTTTTCTTGGTTCGTGGGTCGTTTCCATGAGTGGATTTTAGATAGCATATATCTTAAGTTTCATGATCTACGCAATAGATGTTTTATGAAAAGAGCTAGCTTTATGTGGAAAGCCATGAACTTGGCTTCTTCACCGAAAGAGAGTAATCCAACAATGGCTGCGTTTCCACGGTCCCTCTCATCAATGGCAGCATCAATTGGAGGCCTTGCACTATTCTTGGTTATTGCTTCTTTGCTTTTGGTTTCATACCCTATAGGTTCCACGGTTAGTGGATACTTTTATGGGATAGATAGCGCCGGACAAGTTGATTTACCCATTTTTGAAGGCAATCAAAGCTCCATTGATCGGGGCCATGACAGTGATGTAGATGTGGTTGATAAGGATTCTTCATCTGGGTCTGATTTAAAAGTGCTCATTAGTTTAGGCGGTGTTAATAATAACAGTGTGAATGCCAGTGATGGTCAACCCGGGTCTGATTTGCAAGAATCAACTACCGGTTCAAGTTTCAAAGAGAATGATGTAGATAAAGGATCAGAAGAGAGTAGCTCAGATGCTGCTTCTTCAGATTCTAAATCAGGAGCTAAGTCAGATGTGTCTGTTGTGCCCAGTAATGCATCTAAGACTGGTTCTGATGATTCAGGTACTATTTTCTGTTATTTTTTAATGGATTTATCCCCTTATCTGAAGTAGTGATATTTAAATCTGGTTGTTGGATTATCTTTGCATACATGCTGGAGTTTCTGTACGGCAATTTGTGTTTGGGGTTATTCAATTTCCTAGTGAAGTTTCCAGCTATCAATTTTATCGATTGTTAACTCATTGGTGGTAAAATGGGTTTCTTAATGTGGTTTACTTTTCTGAAAAAAGAATTCCACGAGGATCCTGTTTACTTGCACTCGTTATAAAAAGGGAGGAAAAATGTTCAATTATTGTAAGATTGGAGAGTTGTGTAATCTCTGTTATAGATGCATCCGACTGCATCGATTTTGTTGGTGCTTAATCAGAAAATTAGTTCTGTTCTATTTTTGCTGTTCGATGCAATGACATTCCAAGCTAGTATCTTCTGGTACTTATCCTCCGAAAAAAATGGTACTTCAAAGATAAGAAACTTAATCTATCCATAATAATTACAGCTTATTACCAGTGGTCTGGAGTCTTAATTTTGCTGTGCTCATTGTGAGAAGCAACTGCCTGTAGAATTCCTGGCTACAAACCCATGCGAAGAGTGTGGAATAGATAAGGAAGGCGAAGAGCAATTCAGTTATGCAGTCATGATCCTATAAATACAGAAAGTACAGAGCTAGGCTCTTTTAGGAATAAAAGAATCTTCATCTGCATGCTGTGATCTTCACAGATGGATCTGAACCACCTTTTTCTTGTTGATGTGTCTTCTCAAAGTCTACCAATAAATGTTTTGAACCACAACTATGGTTTCTAATGACAACCTTTCAGTGTTCTGGTCCATTTATGTGTAAAGAACAAAACAGGGGAAATCATATGTTCTTTCTGTCTGAACACCTTGATAGTGTGCTTATAATGGATTTGATTGCAAGCACTATAGGGTTATGATTGAATGGAAGAAATAGTATAGCTTTGCTTTCGCAAACAAAAGAATGTTTATATTAAAGAGTCTCCTGAAAACTGCCAGTATAGAAATGTTTGGTTAATGAATTCACTCTTTTGTTTCCTCCCTGTCTCATCAATTTTTTGAGATTATAATTTTCTTACATTTTCTAACATGCAGACTGTGATTTGTACCGTGGAAGTTGGTTTTACGATTCTGTGGGACCATTATACACAAACAACACGTGCCCTGTCCTAACACAGATGCAGAACTGCCAGGGAAATGGAAGGCCAGACAAGGAATATGAGAATTGGCGGTGGAAACCTTCTCAGTGTAACCTCCCACGATTTGATGCCAAGAAGTTTCTGGAATTGATGAGAGGGAAAACAATAGCTTTCATAGGTGACTCTGTTGCTCGAAACCAGATGGAATCCATGCTGTGCCTTCTCTGGCAGGCAAGTATATCCACTCTCCATTATGAATAGTGACCCTTACTCTGGGATTTGGCAATTTGCTCTTGATAGCAAATCATATCTTGATTTAGGGAATTTTATCCATGTAAAATGATAATAAATACCAAATGTTCTTTTAAATTATACTGCAGGCATACAGCAAATACAACAATTGAATCAACTTTGCACTGTATACTCAGCAAAATCTGTAGTTTAGGACATGCTTTAATCTGGTTTGATAAATTGACAATGAAATTTAGTGGTCTCACATGAAATGAAATGATTGTTTATGTTACAATTGTGATATTTAGTCTCAACCTTTTGGGGAGATGTTCTTATGAAAAGATCTCCGGTGCATTTTCAGGTGGAGGCTCCCAAAAACCGAGGGAATAAAAAAATGCAACGATATTTCTTTAGGTCGACATCTACCATGGTTGTCCGGATATGGTCCTCTTGGCTTGTTCATCAAACACCAGAACCTATTGATTTTGCTCCAGAGGGTGTTGTCAAACTCCACCTTGATGCCCCGGACGAGCATTTCATGGAATTCCTCCCCAATTTTGATGTGATTGTTCTCTCTTCAGGCCACTGGTTTGCCAAGCAGTCAGTCTATGTCCTCAACAATGAAATTGTGGGAGGACAGTTGTGGTGGCCAGAGAAGTCTCGTCCAATGAAGATTAACAATATTGAAGCATTTGGGATATCTGTTGAGACAATTCTAACATCTATTGCCACACATCCAAATTTCACTGGGCTGGCCATTCTGCGCTCTTATTCACCTGACCATTACGAGGGCGGGGCCTGGAATACTGGTGGATCATGCACAGGGAAGGAAAAGCCTCTTGCACCAGGTGAATTAGTGGAAAATGGCTTTACTGACATAATGCACAAGAAACAGATAGAAGGTTTTGATCGTGCAATTAAGAAGGCCACTGATAAATCAAAGTTGAAGTTGATGGATATCACCGAGGCCTTTGGCTATCGTCATGATGGACATCCAGGTCCATACCGAAGCCCTGACCCTAATAAACTCACAAAACGCAGTCCGAATGGAAAACCACCTCCACAGGATTGCTTACACTGGTGCATGCCTGGACCAGTCGATACCTGGAACGAACTTGTGCTTGAAATCATTAGAAGAGAATTTGCTTCCAACCAAAGCTCTTCAGTATGAGGTGGCTCATGTCTAAGCAGCCTGCAGACATGAACATCGTGCAGTGGTCACTGAGAAGCCTACACACCAGTCCTTTGTAATCGGAAAGGTAACTTATTCAAACGAGACTTAATTTATAGCAGAGTCAGGGTAACCTAGTCCATTGGTTTTCAATTTTTCGTTTTCTTTTGATGTGAAAAACTATAGATTCGAAGTGTTATCCGTTACTACGAAGGATTGGCTAGTGGTTGTATTTTAAGGCCTCCATTTTTTTGTTCTTTTTTCTTTTTAAATGAGCAGACTTGTAGAGAAATTGAGAGTTATTTATTGAACAGTAAAATTATAAATAAAATAAGCAAATACCATTGTTTCTTATTCTAAAGTTTCATCATTTGTTGTTGTTAAATCCCCATTTGTGCTAGTTGTGCCTCGCCTGAGCTTCTTCGCCACGCACACACAAACAATATTAAACTGTTCATGAAATCTTTTCAAAGCTTTAGATCAAATTATTATAGTAAATTTGAAATTTGCACTTGTTATTCAGTAATGTGGTGCAAAATATTTTTTAAAAGTATTTTTAATTAAAAATATATTAAAAAAATAAAAAAATAATGTTTTTACATCAACATATTAATACTATCCAAAAACATCTAAAAAATATGATATTTTTTCATGCAAAATGCAATTTAAAAATCTCATGATCGTCCCATAGTCATCAAGGTCATGAACTTCATCTGTTATAGGAACAAAACCCTGAAGATATAGTACCACCTTATAAACGCAGCAAGGCTTTTCTCCTCGGATCGCACAAAATGCCAATCAAGAATTCTTTGCGCAGACTTATGATCTTCTTGAAGTTTGCTCGGGCGAAACCAGGTTGGGTGAAAAGAGAACTCCATGACTTGTTCACCAGCTTGTCTTCTATGATCGCACCAGGAATATCTGCTACTGCTCAATAGTTTCCAGCGACTCAAACTAGAAATTCAACGATCAATGAAAATATTTGCTACGACGATACATAAAAGAAGAGAAGAGAAACATCAGATGTCAAAGTTTCAATACACGCAGAGACTTCTAAGATTGAAGAATGAAAATTCAAAGGGTAGGTACATCAGATTCTAGGTCAGCAGCAGCAAGTGGGTTTTGCCTGGCCAAAATATGTTGACCGAGAGCCTTGAAAACAAAGGTGCAAGAGTGCTCCTTTGCATATCGATGAACTGTTCATAAGAAGCTTGCTGTGATATTAAAGATTTTGTGATTCGAGTAGTAAATTTTGAATTTGAATTAGGATATAAATTTTTTGTTAAAAAACTTATAATTTGAATAGTAAATGTCAAGTTCAAATTAGAATGTAAATCTCTTATTAAAACATAAAATAATCAGAATTTAGAGTTGATTTTATACCAAAATTGTGATTGTAATTAAAACATAAAGTTTAATTAAAAAACATATTGATTTTTTTAAGATAATTTTTATATTAATTATCTAACTCAATCTTCTTTTGGTGGAACTTGAGTTTAATTTAGAGTCGATTTTATACTGCAGAATTTTTTTATTATATATATATATATTAAATTAATATTTTTTATTTATTTTACATTAATATATTAAAATAATTTAAAAATATCAAAATATAATAATAAAAATATTTTTCAACTGCAAAAACAATCAATAATATAGAGCGAGTTCAACAATATAACCATAAAAAGGTTATTAAAAAAAGAGTTTTTTTTACTTAAAATTATTTTTTTAATTTTTTTTATGTAATGTCTTTAAATTTTTTTTTGAAAAAAGAGATTATTAAAAAACAATCATTATTATAATAATTAATAACTATGCTAGAAATGGGCTATTTCAAGACAATGAAAAAGACACCAAGTGTATGCTTGCTCGTGATAATTGAAAATTCCAACACTTCCACAATTGCCCAATTCAAATCACATATGATGACATGTTTCTCTCCTATTGGTAGATTATGTACAAGTGATCGTAGATGATATAGATCCATGACTTGATTGATGATCATAGAAATTTGAAATTCAAATAAATCATCATTTTTTTATAAAAGAAAATCCTTAACAAGCGCTCTCTGTTTATTTCAACGGTCATTTTTTCCATAAACGTCTCCCTCTCTCCTCTCCTCTCTCTCTTTCTGCTGGATCGTCTAAAAATTCCAAACCTTATTTCTCGCTCTGGTTTCTTAACAACATTAGAATTTTCCTCAGGAAAATCGAAAAGTAAACAAACCATCAAGCAACACACATTTTCTCGGGAAAATCAAACGACGGAACAAGTTTTGGACAAATCCACTGTTTTGTTTAGGTTTGTGCTTTTATCTCTCTCGCTCTGCACGTAGGGTTTTTGGCTTGCTTGAATATCTGTTTGGTTGCGGAGAGAAAGCGAGGGCAATGTGGTTGGCCCATCTTATTTGTTGGTTAGGATTTTAATTTGGACTGAGCTGAGGGAGAATTTTAACTGTGCGCGTGACATTTTTTCCTTTTTGGATTTATTATTGGAAACTTTGAGAGTTTCTTTTCCTGGATTTTCTCAGGAATCAACCCACGGATAGGTTGGTATTTTTCGTAGTTTCTCGATTTTGTGGAGCGTGAATTTTATATCATAGAAAAAAGAATCAGAGTGATGATAAGCATTTCGTAGGTTTTTTCAGGCTTGATGAGGTTATAAAGTAACTGATATTGTTCTTCAGATTTTCAAGCTTTTGTAAGTTTCTGTTTGGCTTCCGAGAAAATGAAAATCATGAAAATCTGAGGTTCAGTTGTTTGTTGGAACTCAAGGTAGAGAAATTTTGAACTGAAAAGTGTTTGAAATCTAGAATTGTTGCGCTTCTTTCATGATTTTTCTCAGGAACCTAACAAAGTATTCTGTTTAGCTGCCGAGAAAATGGAAATTTGAGGTTCAGTTGTTTGTTAAAATTCAAGTTAGAGAAAATTTGAACTGAAAAGTTTTTGAAATCTTGAATTGTTGTTCTTCATTCATGAATTTTCTCAGGAACCTAACAAAGTATTCGATTTGATTTGGTTTTTGATCTTGTTGAGCTGCTATTTTATGGCATTTTCTTTGGAAATCACTAATGTTATCGCCAAAATTAAAAGGAATTAACTTGTTATAATCATTCACAGGTTAGGGCTCTGATTAGGTTTTTAACCAACTGAAACTGAAGTTTTATGTAGAAGCATGAGTAACCAAAATTAAGACATTAAAGTCTTATAACTTATTGTTGTTTGATTGGCTTTTCTTTTTAAAAATACTAACGTTAGTTATAGTTTAAAATCAGGTTTCTGTTTAGGATATTCATGAAACATGTAAGATTGAAGCTAGAAATAGAATGTTTTTAAAAACTATTATACGGTAATTACCTTGATTTCTGACTGCTTTCCCTTTTAAGGCTGTTGTCTGAATCACTCTGATAATTAAATTACATGCCATATATGTAAACTAGTTTTAAGTTTCTGAGTGGTGTTAAAGTGGATAAAATTTGTTATTCTTTCAAGGAATTTTGAGGGTCTTGCAGATAAAGAAAGAATGACAATGTTTACTGTCTTTTTTATAAAAAAATGGTTGAAGGATTGTGTTTCAAATTTTGAATCCCATATAGCTACTGGCCTACTGCTCTTTTCCATACAAAAATGCTAAACATCAAGTAAGAATCTTTGCGGATAGTTGGATCATCGTTCTTGAAGTGGGACCAATTGCGGCTCCACTAATCTGACGGCCCATGTGT